>JAGXJF010003409.1:0-234691 GCA_019208055.1 Stipa capillata
CAGGGCGTGACAACACGGTACGATAACATGCACGTACAGCCGAACAACCTAATACAATATTGAAATAACTACTCAGCGCCTTTAGGATATTTTCCCTTCCTCATACGACGAGCGTGAGCTTCCTCCCCTTCTTCCTTCGCGCGACGCGCCATCTCGCGCTTCCTCGCCCTTTCGGCCTCACGTGCCTCGGCAGCTCGACGTTCCGCCTCCTCCTTTTCTTTGCGTTGCATCTCCTGCCAACGCTTTCTCTTCTCCTCCTCCTCTTCCTCGTGCATGCGTTCCTGAATCCGACCTCGAGCACAGCTAACCTTCCACATGAGTTCTTCCTCAGCCTCTTTCGATTGGGTAACGTCCAGCCACTGTATGTAGTCACATATAGTAGGTGGAGACTGCAAGTAAACGACTGTTACCATAGTATTGCATCGTGTTAGAAATGCGGGTATGTACGAGTTTTACCCTTTCACGCCGTCTGGACATGCCAAACTTCGGTGGCTCTTCATCGTAGTTAGCACACATGAAGAACCTTTTTCCGTACGTGTACGAGAACTCTTGCGACTCCATTAGTCTGCACGGATCTTGGCACCAGCAAAGGGGAACTTCGATACCTGCGGGCACGTCGGCAACCATCTTCTTCTTCGGCATCTCGTCATCACCAGATGTAGCCATTCCCACCATTTTGCAATACGGTCATAGTTACTACTTCGAGGAAACTAAAAAATATTTCCCTACTATTTACCTCCCTCCCGAACCCTAATCCTTTCCGAAAATTTCTTTCTTCTCACCTTGCTCCCGAATCCTAACTCCTCCCCTGAGCTTATAAATTTTTCGTGCATGGATGAAGAAGGAGAGACAGGCAAGAGATGTATAAATAGAGAAATGATGCGATGGGTGATGTACTGCAGGCTGGGTGATGTACTGTAGAATCCTTCAATCACGGCCGACCAACGCAGGAAGTGAAAAAAGAGCAGGCACTGCTTACATTGCAATCACGGCCGACCAACGCAGGAAGTGCAAAAAGCAGGCACTGCTTACATTGCAATCACGGCCGACCAACGCAGGAAGTGCAAAAAGCAGGCACTGCTTACATTGTCGGGTGCAAAAAGACGGCATTGCTTACTTGAGGGGCTCTGTCGGTCGACAGTTGGACGACTGGGCTCCAGTCGGTCCACCGTCGGACGACTGGGAGCCTGTCGTCCAACCGTCGGACGACAGGCCCCCCCCACGGGTCCCGCCGCGTCAAATTGCCCGGTCGCGTCGCTGTCGACCGCTTTCGGCGCCCAATCGTCCCCCGGTGGACCGATACCGAGCTGTCGGTCGACCGTTGGCCGACAGGCCTCCAGTCGGTTGACGGTTGGCCGACAGGGGTATATTTTTGCAATTTTCGATACCAAACATATAGAACTCGAATATTTGATTTTAAAAATAATATTTTAAAAAAAAGTTCACGAGAAGGCGGCATTTCTTTGCCGTTCGCTTGTTCATACAGGTTTGCGCAATTTGAGTTTACATGGGCAAATATCCTACGCAAATGAGTGGAATATGAAAAATGTAAAAAAGTACGAGATTTCGAAAAATGTCAAACAAAATTGCGAGGAAACATAGCAAATATTTTGAAATACTAGGGAAAGTTATGTTGTAAGCCAATAAGGAATTTTAACTTCAAGTTGGATCTACCTTGCGATGTTAAGAAGGACAAAATTAGTCATGTAACAGTGCCAATTACATTTTTGCATTGTTCACCAAGTAGTTATCTTTTTTCTTTCTCGACGGGTGCTTTCAATTTAAAATAACTAGCTAAAATACTCGTACTTTATTATGATAAAACGAATCATATTACCCCTGTATGATAAGCCGTTGTCATTGGATTACGTAAGCTCCTCCCAAGTCTTAGGAGCGATTAATTAGAAAGATATTTTTTAATCATAATTAAGAAGTAGATCAACAATGTCTTAGTCTAATTAAAAGATATGGTTTGTCAGATAAGATATGCTTTGTTCGGAGTTTATTGAAAGAAACTTTTCTTTGATTGTTTTAAAGAGTTTGATTTTTTAGAATAATATGAAGACAATTGTCTGGGAGGGAGCGTTGCACACATAAATATAAAGACAAAGATTTGGAGTCGATGCGCAACATACCTCTAGCAATATAGTTTTTCTTTTTTTTTCTATAAACTGTAGACTTCATTTTCATAGAATTTACATAATGGCTCAATTAAAACAAAGGGATTTAGTAGGAATTTCATAGGATTAGAATCCTATAAGAATTCTCCCCTATGAGATCTTTTGAACTTTAGGAATGGACTAATAAATTTCTATGGAAAAATTACTTTTCTCTATATTTTGGAGGATTCTATTGAGAGCTCGAACCTCACTTTAAAATTCCTTCCGGAAGTCCAAGGCGACATGATTCTTTCTCTCATCTTTTCTTTCTCTAATGAAGGAGCATTACATCCAAACAATTACATTGTAAACTTCTTGTATTTTTAATTCATAGAGAAATATACAAGACATGACACTAAAATTCATGTGCTTTTCTATTTCTATATTTTCACGTTTCTACGTTCGGGGCCTAAAAGTTCCCATTTCCACGTTATACTAGATCAGAAAGGCGTGCGTTGCCGCGCCCGTGCTCAAATTGTTGAAAATTGAAATGTAGATTTTTATTAAGTTACGAAATATTTGAGACGCTATATTGTATATCGACAAATTACATAAATAGAGTAACAATGGTATTTTGAAAATTCTTTCTGTAACACCATCTCTGTTTGATCCGTATAGGCTCCAAGCAATGGTGTGTAATATGTACGCTATGGGACCCTACCTTTTAGTCATGAATAGGAAAATTTAGAAATATACTGGGAATAGGAGTATGAAGATCAAATTACTTCAGTTGGTAGAGAGAAAATCAAATTAATTTAAAGTTATGTTCTCTCATGGCAATCAAAATTGACTGTTTGCATATGATAATATACACGGATATCTTCATCATGAACATACTAAGCATATGAAGTACATATAATGGTCGTATTAGGATATTGAATGCATAATTTACGAAAATGATTGATAAGACTAATAACCTGTAATAATATAGAGCAATAACATAAAAGTTGATAGGTTAGATGGTAAATACAGGATTGTCACATACATATAGAGATATATATATGGCCATGTTCTAAGCAGGGATGTCTATACAAGTAATAGAGGCGCGCATTGCGGCGCCCGTCCCTCAACAGTCCACATGTGGTTCTTAAAGGGACATTATATTAAGGAATTAATATACTTAGTAGAAATGATCATTCGATCAGCAAGAAGACACTATATTGTTCATATATGCACAAAACAGACATGATCGTTATTGATATCAGGTAAAGCTATAGGTTAATTCAGATTAGGTTTGTGTTTTACGAAGCAAATTATGGACCATCTTACCTTGAGTGAGGAAAGGGCTAAAAATTGGTCAATAATTAAAAAGTTTTTCTTGAATTATAGAATATTGTAGTATAGTTTGAATGTTTTTTAAACTTAGCGGTACTTTGGAGATTTTGATGGAGGTCATTTGAGCGATGTAGAATCTGAATCTTCTATGTGGAAATGATCCAAAGAAATGCCACTTTCCAGATCCAAAGGCCAGCAAATGATTACTGCATCAAGCACCATGCCACTTAACTGCATAGCATATATATAAACATGAAGCAAATAACTGAAGACTCTTAGTGAAGCTCCCTGCTTGTTGCATTCCCACCCTAAAAGAGTTTACATAAAATGTTACACGAATGCTCTGAAAAACGTTACACAAATTTAACATGAAGAGGCTATCACGTATCCTATATCAACATTTATATCATATCCACGGAATGAGGCATCAATGTCTCCGCAACGGCACCACGAACCAGCTGCGACCGATACTTTAAAAGGAATCTGTTGTCACTGTTGATGACTTGATTTAATATATACAGTTAATAATAGAAACAACAATTTATAACATGGACTAAAATCTATTTAGGTTCTAGAATACCCTGTAGCAGGTGGCAGTTCAAATAGCGATCTAATATTTTTTTGTAAGCCAGTTTGCAGAAAAAAATTACAGATCTTTTGCTCTTATGGATCTGCAAAATATGTTAAGATGGAAGGCAGATTAATAAGCCTATTTTAGAGGAAAACATAAACAAGACGACGGCAATAAACAATTATGAGCTATGATATGAAATCAGAAAAATGTTACGAAATACTGGATTTAGCATTTGAATCGCAGTACAATTATAATTTAAAGTGAACCTACAATTATATATTTTGGTACCTCTACGGAAGGAACAACCTAGTGTAGAGGCAAAAAAGAATTTTGTCATATGCCAGCCTGGTCATGCTTTAGCTAGATTTTTTGCATCACCATCACCATGTACCTGTGAAACAGGTAATGATGAGAATCTGCAGCAGGTGTATAAACATCTAAATTCACAGAATGAACATTTATGGCAGTTCTAGCAACATCAAAAATAGATTGTGAGCAATAGTTTAAAGAAAGAGAAGCATTAGATCAAAAGGATATCGTGCGGAACAAAAAGATGAAAAGGAAGAACATCTCAAAAACTTCAAACATTTAGAAAGTCAGATTACACGGCTAGATTCTATATCTCTTAGCTATCCATCTCTATGGTGTTATAACTCATCAACTTCAATCTCTTCACGCTGGTCAAGCTAATTCAATTGTGCAGGTAAATCTTGCTCAACAGGTTGTATAGATCAGGAACCAAAGGAAAAGAAATTATACAACTAAAATGCAGGAGAAATCTCAAACCAGTACTTTGTTAGAAACAAAATAAAGAGGGGGCAGAGCAAAATCACCTGACCTTAAGTTGCCCAGGACCCAGATATTAACATCCATCACCGCCAAGAGGCGTACAATGCAGTGAAGACCTTGACGGAGTTAGCAAAGCGAGGACGACATTTCAGAAGGATCATCAAGATATTTTATATTAGGCTGATGAAAATTAACTTATAGAAACAAAAATTTATTGTGCTATAAAAAATGCAGTGCAAAGTAGAAAATGAGCAAGCAATATATACCATCCTTAAGAAGCTCTGTAGCCACAGGGGGTTTCTTCGTGCCACCGGCTAACCTGAGAAGCAATACATAATCGGAAAGCAAATTCACTAAAAATGGAGAGAGTGAACTGTACATGGCTAGCAGGTATAGAAAGGTTAATTGTTTGATCTCTTTCCATATGGGTTCTTGGTAGCTTAAGGCAGCATCAATGGTATTAGAATGAGACTAATTATGAATACTTGGAGAAGGAGTTGTGTCTATATTTACTAAAATCACATTATCCATAATATCTATTTGTACTCAACATGAGAAACTATATACAGGAAAAAGGAGATTACTCTCACATGTACAACGGCATGAACATCTATAGCGCTTTTCGCAGAATCGATAGATGGGCTTTGATCATGAGCACTTATGTTGTCAATAGTATCAGTTTCTGCTTCTGTCTGTTAGGTCAAATGAAAGACAAGTGTATAGATTTGATGCATATAAAACTGCACGTTTACCCTTGAGCCTACTAAAATAACACCAAAGAAAGGCTCAGAGGTAGCTGGACCAGTTAGCTGTTTTGAGCTAGAAGCCAGTGAATTGAATTCAAAAGCTCATGGTGACCTAGAACATAAGTTCTATTGTAACTTCAATCAAATCCCCTTGCCATAATATGGTATCAAACAAAATATAGATTGGTGTCCCTTGTTTGGTTTCATCTATGTCATCATTGGATGAAACAACAATTAGCTTGGACTGCTAATGAGCAAACAGAGTTTGTTCGAAATCTGAAATGTATTCAGCAGAAGAGGAAGTGTGCCAATAAAACTGGACAAAGGCTGAGCCATCTGATAATTTGACATATCAAGGCAAGCTTAAGCAAAAAATACTTACATAATGTGTGCGGGACAAAAGAAGATCAGAGGTTCCACAATCATGAATCATTATGGAACTACAACAACCAACATGTTGTCCATACTACACTTACACTTGCAATAGCAACTGTATTAAAAATTATAGGGAACTAATTAGCTTAATAAGATAACTCTAAGGTTACACACTCAAGAATGTTATGACAGATGCACAATCTGCAATATACTCTACAGCATACAGGCAGACAGATCCAGATTTCCTCCTGTTGCAGCATGTGAGTGATTAACTGGATGCTCTCTCGAAATCATACCATTTGCCCCATGCAGATCCAGTCCAAACACCGTTTCAGGCATGGAAATTTGGTCGGAAATCAATACACGATACTTTGAGAAATGTATTGGACAGACACGCTTAGAGTAGCCGTTTAAATATTCCACTGCATGGCAGAGCATCTAAATGCCTCTTTCTGACAGACCTGACCATATAAGTAACTTCTTTTTCTATAGAATAAGGAAAACAGTACATAAAACAATTATATTTGAAGAGGGATCTCTTGGAATTGCTGAAGGCATGTGGCTCGTGCATAGAAAATTACAGATTTTGAGCTTCACCAACAGTGCCCAAAATTTAGAAATCTATTGTGCACCTTTCAAAAAAATTCATCTAATTCTAGTTCATGTTTTGATCCAAAAAATTATAATTCACATAATCATACGAAAACCTAAAGTGATACAGCGTCTGCTCAGAGATTTTTAAAATATTACTAAGACTCCATTTGGAATGCGGGATTTTGTAGGAAAGGCAACATCGACTCTCACTAGATGAGTGATTACCTATGAGCATTCCTATACTTTGACTGTTTGAACTTAGTGGACAATTATCTTTTGAAAATTCCAAACTTCCAGTGAAAGCAAAGATGGAAAAGAAATAACAACGACAACGGCCAAAAGTGAGATAAAGCACATATTTGTCTCATTTGACCTTTTTTAAACAAAAGCTGAAGGAAATTTTATCGGAACAAGTTCTACATTTTTCCGTTAGAAGATCGAACTTTGGAGCAACAATGAGACATTTATATGGATTAACCGTTACTGCTTTTCGGGTTCTAACCACCTTCTCCATGTCTGTTTCTCTATTCTCACAGTCACAGGACAACTTTTCCACGAAATATTCCAGCCATGGAGCTCAATCAAGGTGAAAAATAAACAAAATAAATAAAGCAAAACTTGCTTAATTTCACAAAACAAATAAAGGAATTTTCTGTTCATAAGAAGTGCACTGAAAAATCTGAACCGTAGTAACTCAAATTGTGTTCTTTCTTGTAACGAAGAACCACAATGTTCTACCCAAGATGCAAACATTTGGCATAGATGAGAGCAAGACGTCACCTGAATCAGATGTGTTTGAGGTTGTTTCCGCCCTGCGGCAGCGAGAGGAAAGTGATGAGCACCCCGGGTTCCACCTGGGCGACCCACTCCTTCGCCTCGTCAACCTCACAGCCGCCCTTCGCCGCCTCCTCCTCCACCTCCTCCTCATCGCCGGTGAAGAAGTCGGTGCGCGCGCTCACAGACGGCGTGGCATCACCGCTGGAAACGGCACCACCACTGCGCAGCCTCGGTGTCGAGGCCGTTGAGCTGCCGGCGCGCCGGTACGAGTAGTGGAAGCGCTCGGACCCGGAGGCCATCTCGGAGTTCGCGTACGCGCCGCGGTGGTGGTACGGGTGGTGCCACCCCACGCCGCCGGCGACGAGCCGGCGCACGGCTTGCAGTGCCGGTAAGCACCCGACGCCTTCAGCACCATGTCCTTGATCTGAACCCAATAGAAGCTCTGAACCAATTTAAATGCCTCGTTACACTTCAAACTCAATCTAGTGCGATATCAACATTGTCGAGAAGCACCAATATTTTGGGGAAATTGAGACGCGCTGATACCTCAAAACCCTTAAAAGTTGCAAAATTCGAACTGATTTCTGCTTCGTCCAGGCCAAGGAAGATACATTTTGATCAGAAAGGAAGCAAATTTACCACTAAAATATCAAATAAGAGGTGTTCCAATTTCGCTCTGTCTTGTGATTAAGAAATAAATTAAAAAAAAATATGGGATGTAACCCCAGAAGAACTTGATCCGAAGGCTCCAAGCCCGAATGCGGTAACCCACCTGGACGGTGAACGCCTTGATGGCCTGCCTCGTGCTGGGGGTGGCCGGGCCGCTGGGGCCTCCGACGACGACAGATTCGCCGTCCTCGGGCGGCTCGTGCAGCGGCGGCGCGCCGCCGGCGAGCTGCTTGGAGCATGCGATGCACATGAGCATTGCCTCCTCCTCTCTGCGTGTGTGTGCGCGTGCGCATCCCTCCGATGCTGAGACGGGGAGAAGGAAGGCGTGGGTTTACGAATGGAAAGCTCCAAACCGCAATTCTTCGAACCACCTGAAGGGAAGCAGGCGGCGCTCCGGACCGGAGGCGGTGCTGGCGGCGGCGAACTAGGGCTCGCCCCGTCAGTCGCGAGTGAGAGAGAGAGAGAGAGAGAACGAAGGGACCAGGCAGCGGCGGCCCGTGAGCAGCCCACGTGAGCACGGCTGTGGCCCGAGCAACGAGAGGCCACTAATTTTGCGTCCAAAGGGGAGGGCGCCAGCAACGGGCCCCACGGCGCAGGCGACGGAGCGAGGAACGCGCGCGGGGCGACGCGCGCGTGATCCGGGCCGTCCGCGGCGTATAGGACGGAGATGGCGCGTTGAGGCCCCGAGAGGGGGGCGCGCGGCTTTACTGTCTAGTACTAGTAATGTCCCCTAGTTTACATAGGCATCAGCGCTTTCGCGAATGGTTCACGCAGTAGCCTGCTTGGGTCATCAGAAATGCACCCACATATGCGGAACCGTAAGCTGATGGACAGATAGCAGAATATAATGTCGTTTTTGCTTTAGTAATTTTGAGAAATGTATCTGTCACAGGCTTGATGAAACACTATCAAAAGTACGTTTGCCTAATAGTGGCTTATTGCGAGAGTACTGTACAGAAGATTCAGTTCGTGCACACGGATTGATCTCGTCTTCAGTATTTGATGCGCTCCATTCTCCTGACATGAATGGCTGGTCTTTGTCATCTACAGCTTAGATGGAGGCTGGTACCATCCGTATTGTTCATCTGAGCAGTACTTGGTCACTTGCTTCACGCTCAAGTAGTTGTCAAGGCCCCTAAAAGTAACAACAACGACAATTCAGAGAGTACTAATTTCAACAACAAAACACAACACATAGATATCACTAATGACATGTTTGTGAAATCTAGCACTCTTGGTGTATCACTAGTCACATGTTTTTAGAACGGAAGCAGACTCACCATTCTCCTAGCTCCCGACCAAAACCGCTCCGCTTCTTCCCTCCCCATGGAGCTTGAACTAAAGTTGGTTGCGAGCAGTTTATCCAAACAATGCCCGAGTGGATAACCTGCAGATGTGGGATCGTGCATGTATTAGGGCACTGAATACTTCAGGTTTATTGTAAGTTCAAAATTGATGGGCATGTCACAGTTCTACTTCAATCTACCTTGGCAACGCGCTCGCACCTCTCTGCATCATCAGAAATCACAGCACCACCCAAGCCATAGCTGAAACCGAAATGGTAGAGAAGAAGAGTGAATAATGTAAGCACAAAAGGTTTTTCACGTTAGTAAAATCAAGCAACTCACTGAGTATCATTTGCAAGCTCTATAGCTTCACTCTCTGTCCTAAATTCTTTAACACAGATGACTGGTCCAAAGACTTCCTCTCGCCAAATTTGCATTGACGTGCTAACATCTGTTATAATTGTAGGCTCAATAAAGAACCCTCTTCTGAGATGCTGCCAATTCACAAATGCAGCTTGGATGAATAGCCGAGGGACAAGAACATGTAATGTAACGATCAATGCGTACCTTTGGTCGGGCACCCCCATACAAAATTGTGGCACCTTCACTTCTTGCCGTTGAGATGAACTTCTTAATCTTTTCATACTGAAATAAAAAATAGATATTCAGTTGTCTAAACAAGAATTACTGACTACTGAGTTACATAGTGGTGCGGCCTTCATTTAGTGAGACATCTCAAGACAAGAAATTGTGAATACTGAATACCACAAGCAAGCAGTTTGTAAGGAAATTCTAAGGTGGTTGCAAAAGCATAACTGGATAAAACAAGCTAGATAGTTCACAGAAGAAGTTAACAGTTGCAATTTCTTGCATTGCTGATCATTACTGTTGTCTTGAACAATAATAGATTTGAATTTAATTTTCTACACCAAAGTGTTCACAGGTTTACAAAAATGTACATATTTGCAACCAAATGTCAAAAGTGCAATAGACTCCATTTGAGTTACCTGTCCTTCACTGACAACTGAACCCAGCCTACAACCTTCTTCCAGTGGATCTGAAATTTTTATATTCTTTGCCCATGCAACTAGTCTATCTAAAAATCGCTTTGCGATTTTCTCCTGCAGAAGTGTGAATTCTTCATGTCATGTATCAGAAAATAACTTGATGTCTAAAACAGCCAGGAGAACATACATACATGGAGAAGTAGACGAGAAGTTGCACTGCAAACTTGACCGGCATTTCCAAAACAGCCAAACATGGCCCATTCAACAGCTGTTTTAAATTCAGCAAGACCTTAGCACACCAATCTACAATCAGCTAACACTACTGACTTATCCATAAAAATATATAAAATCAACATTTGTTCTTTCATAACCCAGGGAATTGTGGAGTATGAGTTAGCGAGGAAATAAGTGGATTAGGAGCATAGTGCATGTGGAGGAAGATACCTTTGTCAATGTCAGCAACATCATCAAAGACAATAAGAGGACTTTTGCCACCAAGCTCTAATGAAACAGGCTGTTGAAGAAAATAATGCACAATAGAACCAGAATCATGTGAACATCAATGCATGATTTACGGAATTCTTGCATCAGCAGAAGCATACAAGATCACAAGTTATGGCAGCTAAATGGTATAGAGAACAAACCTTAACCATTTGGGCGGCAGCAGTCATTATCCTCTTACCAGTTTCGGTACTTCCAGTAAAAGCAATCTACAGAAAGGATCCAAATAAAACTTTAAAAGCTTGAGAAATGAGGATAATCATATAGGATTATGTGAGTCAGCGTGTCCATTTGCATGTGAATATACACATTTAAAGAAGAGATCTGACCTTATCCACATGGGGATGTGAAGCTAATGGAGCACCTGCTTCAGGGCCCAGACCAGTAATTATGTTCAAGACTCCTTGAGGTAGTCCTATTTCTTCACATATCGCGCCAAGCTCTAAACAAGTTCTGTTTTTTGGACAAACTTTAGTCATGGGATACAATAATGGTATGAAGGATTAAAAAGGCATCAAGCCTTACAGAGAGGCCAACTCAGATGGCTTTAACACGGCTGTACACCCAGCAGCCAAGGAAGGTGCAACCTTCCAAGTAGCCATCAACAGAGGATAGTTCCTTCATTTACACAGGGAGAAGGCAAAATAATTAGAATACTTAGCTTATCATTGTTCATCAATGATTCTGTTATATACATGTCAGGATGCAAGTGATGAATAACTCTGTTGAATATCTCTAACTTCTAGAGGGCTCAACAATTACTAATGACCATAACAATTATTAAGTTAGCATATAGCCTGGAGGGCCTTGAGAACAAAATGCATTTCTGACTGATCAGCTTGTACTTTGCTGAGAGAAGAAAAGGGATGATTTTCATCTAAAAGTGGTAGCAGCTACTATCTTCGAAGATATTGAATTATCAAATACAAAAGGCAACCAATGCAAAATTATTTTTATTTATTTGATTGTTAATAAAATGACCGATTTTTCCCGTAGAAAGTAAAATGATCAGTTATTCAGGATGTACTCATATAAGACTTAGTAATCTTTCCTCTGATAGGATTTTAGAATTTAACCAACAATACCAAGAAAGATAGAACAAAATAATCGTCTCTGACATGAACTGCAACACTCTAAAAGTATTAAGACAGCTTACAAAAAGTCTTAAGAAGAAAAAAAGCCAGGTGAACATATCAAAATATTTTAATATGGAATGACATCAGCAATACGCATAGTCACAGATCGAAAGCCAAAGAAAATGCAATGAAATGGTTGCAAATTTTATACCAGGGAGTGATCAGTCCAACAACCCCAATGGGTTCTTTGAGAACATAGGACTTGAAATTTTCCATTGGTAAAGAGATTGGTGAACCTTGTTTCCCGTCTAAGGCTTCTGCCAGACCAGCATAGTACTCAAAGCATGCAGCGACATCCTCCTTAAATAAGATGGAGAAGCATCAAATAAAACATGGAGCCTCTCCAGGCACTGTAAACACCGTATTGTGACAAATCGAAAATACCATGTCCGCAGCTGCTTCGTCCTTGGGCTTCCCAGAATCAAGTGTCTCCAGCAATGCCAGATAAGGTAACCTATCTTTAATCTGCACAACCAACATTTCAAGAAATTTACTGCCGGTTATAAAAAGCACACCAATGAACAGATGGACATCCATTATTCGACATATTGGCACTAGCAGAAAGTAAATATGGCAAGTGGCAACTAGTAGTATCACATTTTTTGGAAGCTCAGAAAGTAGTTTTTGAATAATGGGGTGTAGTGGCAACAACTAGTTGTACAAAATCCACTTCGTTGACAATAGGAAATTCTCTAATAAAATTTCAGCTTTGAGTCTTCCATTCAAATGCAGCAAAAGAGCACATGCTACATGTACATATGGAATTGATTTCAAATGCCAATACTTATAGCTAGAGAGCATTCATCTTTTAGATTGTGCAGTCCACCATTCAAATATTAGTTTCCTTGTAACAACAACGCCATATTCTACAAATGAAAAAGCATATCCTGTTGCCAATCTTGCCATTCCTGAGCTAAAGCTTTTGTAGTGTATAACTACATAATAACATGCCAAAATTAAGTTAATTTTTCTGTTGCATATGATATATTGCTAATAACATGCCAAAATTAAGTTAATTTTTCTGTTGCATATGATATATTTCTGATTTGTGACTATCTCCTCGCGTACTTGCAACAAATGTAAAAAATCAATTCCTGTGATTTGAAATTTTAAAATAAAAAAGCAACAAAAATCTGATAACAACAAGCCAATTGGCTAGTGTGATTGTGCGAGATGTAGTATCTATACTACCTTATAAAAGAAAAAGTTTTCCCCTCTTATCTCCGACTCAATCTGCACCATCCGATCGTAATCATCCAATGGCTAACATTATTTTGATGATCTGCCACCTAAAAATTACCCATGCCATTTACTTAAAGTTGATCGTAATTATCCACCGTTGCCCTTATTTAAAGTTAATAGATAATTTCCCACCATTACCACCGCTATACCCTCCAGCGCCCCTCTCTACCGAATCTGCGCCACGCATGGCCGCCGAGCCCATGCCATACTTTCGCCGTGCCCGTGCGCCATTGCCGTTGTCTCCTTCGACGCGATGCAGTATAAATAATTACCTAACATTGCCCTTATTTAATTAGATGGTCTAGCTATACCATCCAACGAAGCCATAATCCTGCCCTCCCCTGATCCTGACCTCCCCTCGCCGTGCTCCCAGCGCATCGCCCACGCATCGTCGTCTCTTTCACTCTACAAGTGACACGGTTGCGGACGAGAAGCCGGTGAACCCCGGCGGTGGCGAAGACGTGCAGGACCCGTGGTGGCAGACCACAGGGGTGGGACCATCTCCTCCCGCTGCCGCCCCCTTCTGCACCACCACCGCCCCATCTCCTCCCGCCGTCGGCACCTGCCACCGCCGAGCGCCACCCTTCCATGACCGTCCGATGCCGTGACGCCATCGAGGACCACAATGCCCTTCCCGTACCACCTGACGATCTTTGCCACCTCCTCCTCCACAGCGCCCTCCCCTGCGCGGGCCTCCACCTCGCGTACACAGCCGCGCCGCGGAGGGCGCAACACCAGCGGCGGCGGCGATCTCCTCCTCGCACAGCCCCACCACCACCGCCAGCCGAAATAGCTCACGTGCCAACGAAACCTGCACCATGTCGACGAGATCGACGCGCTGCTCGCCGACCTTGGCATCGACGGCGTGTCCTCCCCGCCGTCACAGTCCAGGACAATCCGCGATCCAGAAGATAGATTGGGCAAAAAGCATTTGTATTGTGTCATTGGTTATATTCGATGTTATTTTTTTGACAATATATATTCATCATTTTTTAGTATTCCATAGGAACAATGGTGTCCACTTTTTTTTGTACCATCTCCATTTGTAAGTTCCTTTTAGCCACTTGAACATCATTTATTGGTAGATTACATGTATGGATAAGAAACCATATTTGTAAATGTTAGAATATATTTTTCACGTTTAATTTATGTTAGTCAAGACGTGTGTTGCACGTGCACGATTACTAGTGTTGTATAGTGCATACGTTTTAAATGATAGAAGGATTCAGTGTTTTTCAAGAAAAGGTACCATCATTCAATATCACGACATGTGCTTAATTTGTATTTTTCAAATAAAACTTGAAGTATAGTCGATTTCACATTCAATTAGCACAATGAGGTATCTCCCCACCACGTTTAAGAGAGGACTGGAAACTGGAAAGACATCTACCAACTTTGCACCCTCTACCGTTGAATTAAACCTCGTGCTAATATATATCATTTTTGAAATTACTTGTAAGTTATCTATAAGCCAACTAGCAAACCCTTTATAAAGGGACTAACAAATTAAGGATTTAGTGTTGCAATTTCTTATTAGTCATAGTTTCTAGCCTATTTGACATTTCTCTTTATTTTCCTTAGCAGTTGTAGAGTTTGCCCTATTATAAAATAGATAGACAATCCGACTTGATCAAACTTTTCTAGACGAGATGCGCAGCACTAAGGGCGCCCTTTCCTTAAGCCCCCGAAACCAACTTTCACAGCAGTGAGATAATTATGGCTCGGCAACTCCTGGTATACATCTAACTTTTCTGGGCATCTAACTTCGAAGAGATTAACCAGGCCTCAGATTTAGAGATGACAAAAGTTGGCACCTTAGCGGCGATCGCCTTCAGATACTTAGCCCGCGCCGCCCCGGAAGCGCGCGACCAGTGGCTCCCACCGTCTCGCGAGAACGCGTCCCGCGCCGCCGTAACGGCGAGCGCGACGTCCTCCGCTGTGGCCGCCGGGATGTCACCTTCACCGATCATCAACCCAACGCAAACCAAAAGCTGATGTCAGTACGGTACTGGTACTAGTGGTACGGCGGGAACATCCAAAACCTAGTGGCGGAGGGGCACAAGGGGGACGGGACGGCGAAACGAACCGATGGTGGCCTCCGTGGCCGGGTTGATGACGGGGATGCGGCGGCCGAGGGTCGGCTCCCGCCACCCGCCGGCGATGAAGAGGCCGCGGCGGGGGATCGCGGGCGGCGCGGCCATGGCTCCTTCGGCGGGGTGGTTGGTGGACTGCTGGGTGGTGGGCGTCGTCGTGAAGGAGGGCGGAGTAGTGGTGCGGCGGAGGCTGCTGGAGCCTTTGCCTTTGGGCGAGCACGCCTTTTTGATCCGGTGAACCCAATCAACCCCGCATGCGTTGGCCTCGTCGCTATTCTCCACGCCTCTCTCTCTCTCCCGAATGAACTAGTGTACGGCCCGTTTGGGACAGCTCCAACTCCATGAAAAAGTAAAGTTGAATTTTTATAGCTTTATTTTTTGGTGGAGCTGAAGCTGGAGGTACATCGAAGATGGTTAAATATCATATTTTATTAATATTATATACTAAAAATGAATATATAAATTATTTTATTTTAGTTTTTAATTTTCAAATCTGACGTGAAGCTAGGAGTTGAAGCTGTCCCAAACAGGACCTACTAATCAGCAAATCAGATCCGAGCACGGGCTATGTCTACACGGAGCGGGAGCGGAGAGCTCCCGTCGCGATGATCCGGGCCGGGCGTTTCCACGTTCCACCGCCACGTGAAAGAAATTGTCGCACGCGCGCGTCGTGTACTCGTGTGCCGCGCGGAGGCCCACCCCTATGGACTTTGTTCGTGTTGGGTGGGTGGCACCATCACTCCGCCAGCGTCCAACCTGCTAGTGCACACTACTGCTGCTACCTACCTTCCTTCACGGTCACCTTTTACAGCGCGGCTGCCTGCCTTGTCTACAAAACATACGTATGCATATCGTTTTTAAGGCACTGCTGGGAAGGATTTGCGCAGCCAAAATTTTCCGTTCAAGCGTGAACATGCACGTACGCTTGTTGGTTCCCTCTAGGGCACTCCTCGTCTTCTTTTAACTCGTTTCCTAGCAGCAAGGTTTCTGGCTTTGTTCTCCAGCCAGATGTTCGTTGTCATGAGAAATCGAGTCCCAGTTCCAGGTAACATGGTGAGAAAATACCGATGCATAAGATCGAGTGCAATCAACGTCAGTGGATTACCCCTTTTTAGGGAAGCGTGAGTAGATTACTTTATCCTCTTATTTAAGTAATCGTGAGTAGATTACTTTATATTCTTGACAGGAACGTACTAGTACTAGTATATTTCGTCTCCTTTTTTCTTTTTTTCTGAGGGGCACGTAGTAGATTGCTTCTTCTTTTCTTTTTCTTTTTTGAGTAGATTGCTGCTCTTTACAAAAAAGTAAGTAGCACAGATGGGCTGGATTATGCTGAATCATGGCCCGCTTATTATGCAACAAGCTGACAATTCCGTAGGCTTGATGTTTGTATATACGCGGGAAAGCAGATCTTGTGGCCCATCCCAAATGGCCAAACGGGCTACCTAGTGATAGCCGAAGCAGCAGGTTCATTCCAGTTCCAGCCCTATTAATGAATGTTTGGCCCAGTTGGAGTACATTTTTTAACCACCAGATGAATCTGGAATCAGACACAAACCCATCTCGGAGTCTTTGAACAAGGCTGCTCGCATCAGATACCGACACCATGGCAGCGCCAGCCGTGAAGGACATCTCAGAACTCCTAATCCTTGGTGAACCAACGAGGCACATCCACAGTGGTCCTACCACTACGCAGAGGTAAGGTTCTTAATTATTTTA
Source organism: Stipa capillata (assembly GCA_019208055.1). Taxonomy (NCBI): domain Eukaryota; kingdom Viridiplantae; phylum Streptophyta; class Magnoliopsida; order Poales; family Poaceae; genus Stipa; species Stipa capillata. The sequence goes on from JAGXJF010003409.1 coordinate 16,943, forward strand.
GTTAGGTTTTTATCTTTTTAGCTAATAGATCTTCTTTTTTATAAATAGGAGGACTCAGTATTGATTATAATGTATGTTAAAAAAAGGAAGATCAACAAACTAGAGAGTGATCCTCTGCATACTATGTCTCTTTATTTTATTTTATTATATTCCCGTGTTCGTCATATTCGTCTATTTTTTTGACTGCGACTATTCCTCTTTTTTTCCGTACAATCTTTGGATTTGACTTACCATACGGGTTGTACGACATACTATCAGCACGAGTCTCCACCACTAAGCATTTCCACTTGATATTAGTCGAGAAGATATAAATCAATAAAAACATATGACAAACAGGTTCTACTGTTAATCTTTATTCTATTTTTTGCATTTAATTTGGCATTTATATTTTTTTCCTACCAATGTGTGAAATTCCCGAACAAGATGTTATCGACAGAAGTCACTTGCCAATGCTAATATTTATGTGGTTGAACCGGGACTTGATGATCACAGGTGGGGAGACAATGCGCATGTGATGCGTCACCGCCACCGCCTTGCCCCATACGCGGCCTCGCCGGCATGTCGCCCCTGCACGTGGTGACCATGCCATCTAGCTGCATGCAACATCACAGCCGGGACGCGCCGCGGCACTCGCTGCAATCCTGCGTGTCACGCTTACTCACCGCCCCACGCATTGTCGGCCCTGCACGCTGACAATGCCCGCCTGGGGCACCGCCGTGCCGCACACCCTCCCGCACGGGTGCCGGCAGGCAATGCACCATGGTGCCTTCTCCCACAAGAGGCAAGTGAGAACCGCAATAGCGGCCCCGCACCGTGCCACCGCACTCTCGTTGCTAGTGACGCACGTTGACCAACTACGCGGTACCGCCACCACCACTGCCCAACCGCGTAGCCATCTTCCGCCACCTGTACGCACACTGCCACGCCATCGTCGCTGGTCCAACATGGCTACCACCGCTCCCCTATCCCCCCTTCCGCCGGCACGTTGCACAGACACGCTTGGGTCGGATAGTGCAGGTGGGCGAGGTGGGCCGACCACGTGGGACACGAAGCCCACTGCAGAGGAAAACCAAAAAAAAGGAGGGTATACCAGAAAATGAGCTGCGACCCATTAGTGTGCACGACGCTGGACTAGGTGGATTTCAGTCGGCTTCCAAGATTTTGCAACATGATCTCTTGACTTTTTTGATATTCCAAGTGATTTTTTTTCAAGTACTGAAATTTCGCGCATAGACCCTTGGAATTTACAGAATTAGCTGAAAACTTATATTCTAGCATAAAAGGGCCTCGAGAATCCATTTTCAGGGCCACTTTTTTTGGTTTTGACATGTATAACTTGCTACTAATGTTTACATATCATTATTTATTTTTTTACTGTTCTTAGATTAATTATAGTCTAGATATTGCTTTTAATTATTGAGTGTTTCATATAATGACATGCTTAAATATGGAGACACCTTTAAAAATAATTTTATATCATCATTCTCATTTTATGAAATATTATCCGTAGTAATCTTATTGAAATTCTTGCATGAAATGTAGAATGTCTGGCATAACAAACCGCGAGTCTGACGAGTTAGCCCGGTATGGCTGCAACTATCTCACTTGGGGCGTTTGATGTAGAGATTGTGCTTGGAGTTAGAAAGCCCCTAGCCACAATTGGTGTTGGTACTCAACATGTGACCATCACCACTCCTGAAGAGAACGATCAGACACTTCATTTTTTAAGGTACCATCTCTATAATACTTTGAAAAATGAGTATATGACAAAGAAGAGTAAAGCGGTCTGAGAAGCTGAAATACACTATCTTGCTCGAGGCAGAGCAAGAGTTGATCCGTCTAGAGTTTGCAGACTTCAAGAAGTTGTAGATTCGAGGAACGTCGGCACCGGGCTGGTGGATGCACCGACCTGTAGCGATGACAAGCTGCCAATCCGTGTCGACATGGTGAGGCTGCCGAAGGTGGAGCAGCATGCGCTCGCTAACAGCGAGCGTTGGCTATTGTATTTTTTTTGTTGAAATTAGACATCACAAACGGGTGATGGTAACCCGTTTGTGATGTGGTTTTGTCATCTTAGACCCTCTTATACAGGTTGAAAAACCATCTGAGATAACTTTTTCACCCGTTTAAGATGAGCCTGTGTATAGTAGTGGTGCATTGTTATGGATTTTGGTGTCTAATGCCTGGATAATTGGATGTTTTCATTGGAATTGTGCTGGTCTACGCGTCAATTTTGATGATTTGATCCGAAATTCTTGTAGCTCCAGGGTGGTTTTCTGTTTTAAATTTTTGATGAAGTGAGAAGGAATCGGCCGGTTGTTCATGTCAAAGGCTTCTCATGCTTATTTTCTTCTCCCAAACGCTGATTACAGGGGTGCTTTGATTCACTGGTATTTCTTGTGCACACGAAAATACACCTGTAAACTATTTACAGGTGGGAAACTTTTCAAATCTCCCAAGCGGGGCCTAATGCGTTCATGTTTGCAATCCAAACTCTATATAGAATTGCAAGATTCAGATCATTTCAGAATACTTGCTGCTGCTGGATAACTTCTCAAAACTCTAAGACGAGAAGAAATCACCAAGTCACAAACAACAGTATACCGCTGCCAAGTAATCGTATACGCAGCAGGCCAGCAGAAATCCTATCTCGTTGCAGCCTACACGTCCATCCCTTTCACTGCCACGGTCTCCTTGACCACGTCCTCCTCCGTCCGCTCCGCCGCCTCTCGCAGCTCCACGGTCGCCACCGCCGCGGCGGGCCCCCTGCCCCTGTACTTGTGCCGGCTCGCGAACACCAGGAACGCCAGGAAGTTTGCCAACCCGAGCACTGCGAGCATCCAGTAGAAGAGGTCCAGCCGCCCGTCATCCAGGTGGCCCCGTATCCACGCGCCCCGCGTGGCGGCGTCGACGGCGAGCACGAGGAGGCTGCTGAGGAAGAACCCCATGGCCAGCGTTGCCAGGAACAGCCCCGTGCTCATGGACTTCATCCGCTCGGGGGCCTCCCGGATGAAGAACTCCAGCTGCCCGACGTACGCGAACGCCTCGCCAGCGCCCACCAGGAAGAACTGGGGCACCAGCCAGAACGCGGTGACGGTTACGCCGCCGCTAGACGCGTCCCTGCGCTTCTTCTCGACGAGAGCGGAGACGGCCATGGCGAGCGTGGCGAGGACGAGCCCGGTGGCCACGCGCTGGAGGGAAGTCAGCCCCTGCGGGCGCCCGGTGAGGCAGCCCGCGAGCGGGACCAGGAGGTGCTCGTTGACGGAGGTGAAGAGGAGGATGGAGAGGAAGAGGAACACGGAGAGGGACCCCGCCGGGACGACGAAGCCGCGCCGGCCGCCGACGCGGCGGTCCATCTGCGAGGCCTGCTCGATGGAGAAGGTGGTCATCTGGGAGTAGACCGTCCAGAAGAGTATGCACGTGGACCAGACGGGAAGCAGCTTCAACACCATCTTCACCTCCTCCACCTCCGTCACCGTCAACCCCGCCGCTGCGCGCTGCTCCGGTGGAGTCGTCGCCGCCAGGTCGGCCTCCACGATGGCTGCTTTGTCCAGACACCTGTACAGGAAAAAGAATGATTAAAGCTAGCTCAAGCTACGACCCATCGTCCATGCTACAACACGTACGTGTTACGAACTTACGAATTACGATTCACAGTTTGTCACTATCAACTTCAGTCCTAGATAGTATGTTTGATGCAGATCGTACGTTCACCACCCAGTTCGACCGATGACCCCTTTTTCTACGGTACGCAAGACATGGACGGTGTGCATTATACCATTCCAGCAAGTTTCAGTGTGCTGCGAGATAGTTTTTAGTGCTCCCAAAATGCCTCGAAGATTTGCCCCCGCATTGTCACCGAACATGCGCTAGTGGCGCCGCCGTTGTTTGGAGGTGATTCGCATGGCATGTCGGCCTAGGTCCTTCGATGTCCAATTCAATGTGCTTAGCTGCAAGCAACGATTCTGCATGGGTCTTGATGCTTTTGTGCAGTATCATTCTGACTTTAGGACGCTATCATCCAAAATCTAATATTGGTACTAAAGTTACTAACCATCATCTCATGCGATTCGGTGCCGGGGTATGGACGGGTTAGCTAATTTTGGCTTTGGACAAACGCCGTGCCACTAAGATTCGGTGCGTGCACGTATGTAGTTCTAGTAAAAGATCGACTAGGTACATCTGATGTTGGTTTCCTTTTCCTAGCAAGGTTTTACGTGTTATATTGGCAAAAGAACACGACTTGTCGTCTTTAGCTTCTCGATCTCGTCCATTAATTTCTGCTGGCATTAGTCACTCATGAGAGGAAAAACACTTGCGTACTTCTAATTTTAGACGCCTTTAATGAACAGCTACGTGTATACAACTCTTTGTCTACATTTCATCCAATAGAAACCAAGTGCAGAGCATGTCTCATGCATACAACGTGTCTGTGGGACTGCGATGATTTGCTAGTACTAGCTAGAAAACTACTCTTGCTTGCTACGATACGACTATTGAGACATTTACTTAAGAGTAAACCAATAGATATCTCCAAATTTCCAAAGCTAATTAAGGTAGGAGCTAGCATGGGAATCAGAATTAACCCAACAAGTATTCTGACACTTCCAAAAAAAATTGAGAGACGTCTGATTTCTAGTATTTTCGTAAACACAATAGACAACCCAAAATTACCTGAGCCTGTCAGTGTGTGGCACCTTGGCCTTGTGGAAACCGCGGAGCTCGCTGGCATCCGCCGGGCACGGCAGCCTCCGCTTCCGCCAGGCCGCCCACAGCACGCGGCCGATCGCTGTGAGCGGGCTGCCCTGGGGCCTCCGGTACCGGTACCTCGGCGTGCCGGCCGCGAGCACCACCACGGCGGCGGCCATTGCGGCGGCCGACACGCCGTACCCCCAGCCGCGGCCGACGTTGTCCTGCACGTACACCAGCACGGTGACCGCGAACAGCGAGCCGAGGCTGATGCAGAAGTAGAAGCGGTTGAAGAAGAACATCATGGCCCGCTCCTCCCGCGGGTCGCGCCCGTCGAACTGGTCCGACCCGAACCCGGACACGTTCGCCTTCAGTCCCCCCCGCGCCCGCCGCGATCGTGTACAGCGCCGCGTACAGCATCGCCAGCTGCCCGCCGCTCGCCGCCACGCACCCGGCATCGGGCCCGGCCTCGCCCTCCGCCGCATCCGCGGCGCACCGCGGAGGCCGCATCCCAGGCACCATCGTGCTCGCCGCAAGCAGGCTCACGCCCTATATATAACCAATCGATTGACCGATACATTGCGATGTCAGACACGCCTACATGCACAGCTAACATCAAGTTTGATCGTGGCGACGTCGATGCGTTATACGTACGACGGCGGCGATGGTTGCGGAGATGATGATGGTGAGGTAGCGGCCGAGCTTGGCGTCGGCGAGGAAGCCGCCGAGGAGGGCGAGGAGGTTGAGCGTGCCCATGAAGTTGGTGACGATGTTGGCTGACTTGGCGTTGGAGAGGTGCAGGTCGCCGGCGAGGTACGTCACGAGGTTCATCGAGATTCCCATCACGCACACGCGCTCCGCCAGCTCCGTGCCTGAGACGAAAACCACAGAAGCATGAGCAAAACATTGCATCACTGCAACTTTTCAACGGCGCGGTCATTGATCTCTGTACTGCACATCCATGGCACGTACGTATACAAGAACGAGTGTATGCATGTACCTAGGATGAGGCCGGCTCCGAGCCATCCGCCGATGCGGGACTTGTCCACCGGGTTGCCCTTGAAATCCACCACCAGGCCGTCGTCGGCGCCATTGTCGTACCCGCCGGCAGAAACCTACGCGCGCATTCAGTTACAACAAGATCGAAACCAACCCATTACATTGCGCACAGTAAAATTTACATGTCGTGTAGAAGTGTAGTACTCAAGAGAGTCGTACCATGTTGCCTTCTCGCGGAGAGGGCGATTGAGGAGCCGATCGAAGACGATGAAGAGAGCACAGAGCAGTGCGCCTTTGTGTCGTGAGGTTTGGCAAGGGGGGATTTATAGCGGGAGGAAGAGAGGGGAGGAAGAGAGGTGTTTGACAGGGTTTCCATTTCCTTTTTCCAGTTTTAGCTCCTCTTTTTCTCTGCTTTACTTGCCGTTTTTCCGAAATGATTAGAAAGCTCGAAAATGGTTACAAAAGGTTGTGGAAGAGTATAAACTTCACTGCAGGGTTAGAGAAAAGGTTAACAATGCATGCAGTTACTCATGTCACATGTGCCGGAGAGTCCGGTCCAAAGGTTGCATGGTGTAGCTATAGTCGAGAAAGTAGTCGATAAAAAATAAAGAAGACCTAATAGATGAACACACAATACAATAAAATAGACATAGTATCTAGGGGATTTCTCTTTCTTTCTTTCTTTATTAATCGATCAATTCTCAATATACAACACAATGTCAATGTCAATAATAAGCCCTCTATTTACAGACTAAGGAGACCTATTTGGGTCCAGAGATAAGGGCCCAATTTTAACATTAAATATATGTTTGGTTCAAGGGATGAGAGTGGATGGGTTGGTTTTTGAGCATGTCCCTAGGGATGACATGAATGTGATGAGACAACTTTGATGAATATTTATCAAATATATGTTGGATAGAATGAGCCGGCTATTTTTACCAAGTTGTTGCCTATGTTTTATTAGTACTTAGTAATTATTATATCAAGATTAATATTGATAAGTGCTAATGTGTTGGCTAGGGTTTTGTTATTGTGTTAATTAGTGTATGATTAGTGTAATTAGTGTCTTTTATGGTTAATTAGTGATTTTATGGCAACATTACTATTAGTGAAAACTAGAAGGTATAGTTTAATTAATTAATCTTGTTTCTATATATCTCATCTCCAAGTCTCTGATCAAACACAAAATTGGCTCATTCCATTCACCTAACCAAATAGGCTATGGCCATATCTCAGTGACCTTGATGATTCCAAGCCATCTACTCTAAAATTTCTTCGACCAAAGGAATATTTTGGGTGGTCCTACGGTTCCTTAACAACTCACTTCTGGTTTCCACACATCCCCTTGGCTAGTTAACGGCTGCCAATTCTTTATGCAGTTGTAACCTGCATCAAAAGAGTTAACCGCAGATTTTAAATTCATTTCCGTGCATGTCTTTCCTCGGTGATAGACTCGGTTTGTGAACAATTAATGATCGAAGCAACTGTTGTCTAGTTTCTGGGTGTGATTGAAACTTGAAAAAGGTGTTTGTCTAATGATGTCATCGCACCGTAGCCAAGAAGGACATAGGGCACTCACCATTCAGGGACAAGTTTTTTTCACTCAAGAGAGAATCTCTTTTCCTAACCTAAAACAGTACGTGCTCAGACTTTTACACAGAGAAAGAAAATTATATACGTCCGCCTGATCTACAGTTATACCTTCCATCAACACAGGCATTATATATAAATGGTGAACAAAAACATGAAACTGGAAAATCTTGCAAGAAATTAATCAGAAGCATCTTCAATACAAAAAAGTAGGCATACATAAGCTCTACTAATAATAATCACATAGTTGCAGTCTAGACCAAGCCATAGATCAAAATTTTGAGTAAAGAAATCCATGAGAGAGTAGATAGTCGAATTCCATGTGCAATTACACGACTTCATATTACAACAAATATATGAAACAAAAATAAAATTGTGTTTTTTATACAAATGTAGTACTCTTGCGATTGAAAATATAGTTCCATTACTTGCACAACTGTAAGAGTTTTAATTTAGATTCGATTCATCTGCATCGATACAATATGAAGGTCGCAATCTAGGTCCTATCCTGAAGTGAACATGCATGTGTTAGTAGTAAGGGTGGAACTAAAATTCAAAATACGCGAGCTATACGAGTCTTGGAAACTCGTCTTCACTCAGCTCGAACTCATTCCTTAATGAATTGAGTCGAGTTGGGTTTCACAACCTTAATGAGCCGAACTAACTCACTAAGCTCAGTCTAGCCCATGTTAGTATATCACCTAGCCCCACGTCATGCCGAATTGCTTATTAATGACTTTTTTTTATTGTTGAGTAGCATTTGGTTGTTATCAATGATCGGTAGACCGCCGATCTTATGGGGTTCGTAGAGGAGAGAGAATAAAGATAGGGGGATCGTTTTGAGTAAGATAACCCACAAATCAGGGCACCGACAAGATGATTTATACAGGTTCAGACCTCACTTAGGATAATAGCCATACGTCTTGTTGGTATATATTGATCTCGAAAAAAGGTATAAGAGGTGTGTTTAGTTCTAGATGGGATCTACAACTAGTCGGAGGTGGTTGTCGAGGACGATCTTCTCTTCTACTTGCTCGGAAGGCGATTGATCTTCAAAGGCTTGAGTAATCCAAAGTAGGTTGTCTATTCAATAAAGCTTGTCTTATCCGGAGGCCCTCGGGGTCCCTTTATAGAGGGTACACCATATCGTAAGGGATATGGACACATCTCTGAGTAGGACTCCACTTTCCTTAAACATCGGGATTGACTGCCTAGTCTAAGGAGTCCCGGATACCTACGGGTGGTTTTCTTATCGACATAGAGTTCCTCTCTAGGGTACACTCCTTCTCGGGTAAGTAGGATACTCCATAGTTGTGGTGTATTTATATATGGATACAGTCATCGCATACAGTAGTTGTTTACTAGTCATTGTCAAGCCCCTCATTAGGACGTGAAATGAGGCCAGGACGGATCAAAGGAATCAACCTAGTCGGGGAAATCATTCAACAAGATGCACCTTTGTGTTGTCATAAGAACTCTTGAGTAGGATGAGCCATCTACCCAGGCTCTCGGTCATCTGAAGCTTCCTAATCAGGAACCAAATGTCCTCGAGTAGCTTTCAGGAAGCTCCCGAGTAGTCCCATGTCTGAATAGGTAGTCGGGAGTCTAAAAGACGTAAGGGCCATGCCGTGACTCTTGCAATCATACTTATTTGAATTGGCGGGTTTTCCAAAATTTGAACCATCGGGGAGGAGAGTTCGTGTGGTGGTGAGAATCATTCCCCCTTTTTCTATAATTACTGTGATGACGTGGGAAACCTAAGGCATGTCCGATGGGTAGTGCACCTGTAGCTCCAGTTTTCTCGCGCCCTCTGCGAATCGTGAGCATAAAGTTACTACGCGCATTAACTGCGATGGGACGTGATCTCGGGGTCGTGGCCTGGAATGCCGTTGGATCTCTTGTACGAGTAGCCAAGATCACGTGGGTCTTAACCTTATAAGCCTGCTGGGGGACCCAGGGGTTTTTACTGCGCCTTGTTCTTGACTTCTTTCATCTTTGTCTTCCTCCTGCCTGTTTTTGCATTTTTCTTGCTCGTGCATTCCATCGTTGGAGATGAGCAAGAAGAAGGTTCCTCCTAAGGATGCTGGGAAGGCACCCGTGCCAGTTCGAAGGTCGTTGCGCCAAGCTTGGTGGGCACACTTACCGGTAAGCATGAAGTGTCTCCGAGTAGTTCCGTGACTAATCGAGTCCTTCTCTTGACCAACGTTGATTATTGTTTTAGTCTTCCCGGAGGCAGGATGGTCAGAGTGGACTTACTCCTTGGGATAAGAAGAAGGCGATGCTAGTCGGACCTTGGCTGCGAAGGGTGATCCTCTTGCTCCTGAGGTCACATCCCTTGCGCCCCTAGGAGCGGAAGAGTCCCTTTCGCCCATACCAGCAGAGTTGGTGAAACTTGTCAGGGAAGGTCTGGACTTGACCAAGTACATTGTCCCCTCTTCGAGGTAAGGACCTCGACATTGAGAGCTGCCTTTGTTGTTTTTCAACTCGCCTTATCGCACGCGGCTTCTTCTCATCTGGTAACTCATGAATTGAGACGATGTTTGGTCGTTTCTCCTTCCCAGGGTTAACCCCCAAGCACCCTAGGATCGGGAGTTCCTCCACCTTATTCCTACCTCTTTTCCCATATGGATTTGTAAGAATCAATAGCTCCGGTTGAGTGGAGACTAGGAGTTTATCAAGTGTGTTGTTGATTTGAGTTCAAGTTCCCAAAGACTATCTCATTTGAGTGTGTTGTTGGGTTCTTGAGTAGGCATCGCTAGTTATCTTTCGTATCGTGAAGATCGGGAGCTCTCCATATCATAACAAGCCGAGTCTAGCTAGACGGCTCGTTGCCTGAACAAGCTCTACCTAACCAAGCCGAGTTGATACAAGCTAGCTCCTTATCCACCTCACTATAATTCAAATGCATGATTTTCTTCATGTTATTTTCAGTTTTTCTTGCAAGCATTGTTGTCATTTCAAATAGAAAAAGTCTACTTTTAGTCCCACAACTATTGCAAAAGGCTAAATTTGGTCCCTGAACTCCAATGCCAGACATTTTTGGGTCCTCAAGTATCAAAACTATATAGATTCAATCCCTTGCCCCACATAAAGCAATTTTATTGATGACATGGTGGCATTTTGTACATGTGGCAGGCCGGTGAGCACTAAAATTTGAAAAACAAAGAAAAAAAACTTGAAGAAAAATAAAAAAGTGAAAAACAAACTAAAAGTTCAAGAAGTTTAGGAAAACTGAAAAAGATATAGGATAACTTTTAGGAAACTAAAAATTTATAAAATCCAAAAAAATTTAAATGAAAATTTACAATAAAAATAAAAAAATTGAAGGAAAAAGAAGAAACTTTAGGAAATAACCAGGAAATGTAAAAAAAATCAGGATATTACTGAAAAGTTACTGAAAAATTTGAGAATTATAAAAATGTAAAAAAATAATAATAAAAAGATAAAATAAACCTTTTGAATTTTATCGAATTCCATAGTTTTTCAAAATACTTTTGAATGTTAGAAATTTTTATAATTCTTAGGATCTTCCGTAATTTTTGTGGAATATTTTTGATTTTTTTCCTCTCTTTTTTATACCATTTTTTATTTTTTTTTCATTTTTTGTGCTTATTGGGTTGCCATGTGTGGTAAACCGCCGCACGTCATCATCGAAACCGCTTTCAATGGGGCAGAAAATAAATCTAGATGGTTTTGATAGTTGAGGGATGAAGAATGTACTTAGACTTATGTATAAATGGACCATTTCCGTTTAAATATTATTGTGATTTAAATGCATGGATTTTGTGCCAGCTATTTTGGGTTTTCATTGACTGCATTGCTACCATCTCCAACTTTGGTATGTCCTCCTGTAAGTACATGCTCAAAGTAGATGATTTAAGAGAGTACCGATGGGTAGGCTCGCAATGGCGTGGACGTTTGTACCTAGCGACATCGACGCCAACACGACCAACCATAATGGGATGTGCGACGATGCATACCTTTGCCAAGGCGGCTCTGACTCCTAAAAATGCTGACCTAGAAGTCTTTGCCAGTGAAGTTAACGGACAAAACTGACTTCTATAATAGTTAAGGGATCAAAAATATATTTTTTTTACCTTTCAAATATTATTGTGATTAAAATGCATGAATTTATTGCCAGCTATTTTTGAGTTTTGGTTGACTGCATTGCTACCATCTCTAACTGCCGTATGTCCTCCTGCAAGTATATGCTCAAAGTAGACGATTTGAGAGAGGACTCAATGGATGGGCTCGCAGCGGCGTGAATATTTGTACCTGGCGGCCGCGACGCCAACACGTCCAACCACGGACGGGACGTGCGGCGATGCAAGGCGGCTCTGACCCCCAAAAGTGCTGACCTGGTAGTCGCTGCCAGCGGTAGCAAATCCGAGAAGGAGCACCGTCTCCGTCTACACGTGTGTGATCGTGATTGGCTAGGGCGGCGTCCGAGAACCACGTACTAGAAAAAACCGGGTTAAAAGTTGAAACTTCCGTGCACACATGCATTGCAAGTTTGCAACCATGCATGATCGCATGTTCAGGTTTCAGGTCTCGAGAGCACGCGAGCCGATAAACATTACCATATATGTGCATCATACATGGCTAGCTAATTAAACTAAACTATACGTCACTGATGGCATATTCCTATTTGGGCATGAGAAGGACTTCAGTTATGGGTTCAAGATAAGCCCGGAGATTTGCCTTTTTGTGTTAAGTAGAAACTTTTTTTTTGCGGAAGTGTTAAGTAGAAACTTGCACACCTATCAATTGCAAATCAGCATATATAAATCTTTAGTTTATATGCGGCAATCAACATGTATTCTGTCCGCAGTGGGACATAGGCAATCAGCTGGACAAAAAAGTAAGCCAAAATTAAAGAGAGCCACTAATTAATCTTATGGTTTGAACTTTGGAGTTTCTGAAATTCTTTTTCTATGATAGATATGGCATTCCTTTGGCTCTTTTCTCAATTAATGAGGTGAGAGGCTATAAAACTTGGCCTAGCTTCTCCACGTACTTTCTGACTGGCTACGCATGCATCTATTCAAACTGAGCAAACGAGTTCCATCTGAACTTCTTCCTCTACATTTCGCTATGAGCCAGTTCTAAATAAACTTGTACTCCTATAATTCTCGATAAGGGCTTTTCAAAAGCGGGGCCTGATAACATGTACACATGCACCCTGTTACTTGCAAGTACGGTAATTACACCTTGTACACGTACGTTGACATGTGCAATGGTCGGGGTTGCTAGTTTGAGCCAATCAGCAATTGATTGTGCAATCAAATGTCATCCTCAAGTTAATCATATCACACCGACCGCTCATGGAATTTGAACCAATCTAGTCTCGATCCAGCTCGATTGGGGAGATCGTATCTAGACACGTGGCCTGGCGTGGCCACATCTTTCCGTGAGCTGCATGCTAGTATGTTGGTCGCAATCGGTTTAGGTACGTACGTAGCTAGCATTCATCGAGACAGAGACGCAGAAAGAAAAAAGATGACTAACTTGGTTGAACGATACACCTTGCTCAAAAACTGAAAATTCGTGCCAGGAGAAACAGAGAGCATGTACGTATGGTGTCACGGCAGATCCTCGACGAGAATAGTGCCTTGCCACGGCGGACATGGTCACGATCTAACACCATCTTTTGAGTTAAGCCGGAGACGTACGTGACGCGAAAGGACTTGACAAAGATAGAGAGGGAGGTGAGGCAGTAAGACAGCCTATTACATGTGGGCTTTGCTACGAAGTGTTAGGTGTTAAGGTCTGATCAAACGGGCTGCACGTGGGCCCTCCGATCATGGGCCTGGTCTTAATCGTTTGGCACGAGAAATTAGCAAGCGAATTTTTCTCATCAAAAAAATAAAAGAGCAAGCGAATTTTTCTTTCGTCCCAGTTTCTTGCTTGCGTGAATGCGTGATGCCTCCGCAACCTCAGCTCCGTATATCCGGAACCTACCCCCTGCAAAAGCAGTTGACTACCCCCTGCAAAAGCAGTTGGACTTGCGAGTACACGCAGCGCGACCCGCGAGCCAAACCCTACCTCGACCGCGTCGGCGATGAGCTCCTCCAACGGCGGGAAGAAGCCGGCGTCCGGTGGGCGCGGGGGCCCCACCATCCGCACCCTTGCCGACATCAACCGCGGTCCCTCCGGATTCCCAGGCGGAGGCGGCGGCGACAGCGACTCCGACGAGCCCCAGGAGTACTACACCGGCGGCGAGAAGAGGTCTCTCTACCCCCCCCTCCCCCCTCTTAGCAGCCTTTTGTATACCCCGGTCGAGATATTGGCGGCGATCGTGTGCGGGCATCGGAATCCCCGCTTGCTACTGGTGTCGTCCAGCTAGGTCCTCTGATTAGATGAGACAGCGACCGCCGTATAAATCGTTCGATTTAGATTTATTCCGCCGTTGATCTACTCGAGTTACGTTGATTGGATTTGTTCGGCGGCGAACTGTGCGAGATACATGGCAAGCCTGACTGCGTGAGTGCTGACCATCGGGTACTGTGTGGTAGCTGTGGTGTTCAATGCTGCTCGGATTTGATCCCCATGAAGTTTGGGTTTGGGTTGTCTGCATGGTACTTTTTTGTTCGGATTTACTCATGATCGGATTAGTTTACTTTGGGCATGTTTTGGTGTTGAATTTTAGGAATTTGCTTGTAGATTTAGATTTGGGGAAGTTTCTGCCACCGCACAAATGTGAAACATACACACAATGAAATAATGCAAAACTATTCAGTTCAGTTAAATTTACTTGTGCTATCACGTTTCATTCTGATTTTGTTTCTTCTAGTAGCCTGTTCTGAATCAATCTATAATTTTCTCAAACTGGTAGACAAATGGATCATCTGATTATAACTCTGAATCTAACCTACTTGTTTGGTTTTGATTAGTTGAATGAATTGGTGATTCTCATTACGATAAACATAAAGTCTAGAAAATGAGGGATTAGTCATACTTTCCAAATAATAGGATGATCATGATACCATGAGGCACCAACCTGTCCTAGGTTGAGATGGTTCCTCAAATCAAACATCCCCTTTAGAGCCTGGATTTTGGCCTTTGACACATGGTAAACTCCACTTTTAACAATACTTTGCACAAAATACAAGCTCATTAATTAATTGCATTGGCGGATTTGATGGGTCCAATTTTCCTCTAGTTCCAAGCCATTTTATCTGAGCTTCAATGCTATCATCAGTTTGCTTTGGTTGGGTTCAGCTTCCGGGAATATGGATTCATATGATATTCTGATCTGTATAATGCGTAGTACTTGGCCAGCTCATATGGTGGCCATAATTCTAGTGATGCATCTTTTGGCAACCGTAAGGTTCACAATTTTGTATCTCAAAAGTAGTTCACAATTTTGAAAGGTTGAGCCAACTACTCTATAGCTTTCCAGTTAGATTGATGATAGCTTATATTGTTCTAGCGACAATTTTATAAAGGATTCACGTTCACATGGCCTGCTTTATTTTGAAAGGATCCTAGATTATTATCATGTAATCGCCTGACTTGGACATCTGTTACGTTGCATGCCTTCACAACTACTGGATATTATATTGCTTCAGTGTGGGTCATTTGCACCATATTATTAACCTTCGCCCCTCCTTTTTCATCCACTTGGACCTCTTTCAGCCTGCAGGTTCAGTATTTTCCATCCCATCTAATCATGGATCATGAATGAAGCACCTGAGCTTAACACTTCATTAAGTTTTGGATATGACTACAGATTCAGTAGTCGAAGTAGAACTCGATTTACTTTTTTCTTGGACAAAAAAGATAATACATTCTAGCATTTAGGGACTATACTTTTCGGAGCCCTTTTGTTTCCCTCTACAATTAATCTAGAGCATTGAGCAGATCTCAACAATGTTTAGTTCCGAATTTTCAAGTGCTTTCTCTGATGTTCCATTCTTACTCAAATAAGTTCTTTTTTTCTATCTTTGACTGTGCGTGTGTAGTGGGATGCTTGTTCAAGATCCAACAAAGAAAAACAATGTGGACTCAATCTTTGAACAAGCTAGAGAGATGGGTGCTCAACAGGCTCCACTACCTCCTTTTGATGGCCAATCTTCCAGCTCAAGAAGCTTTACAGGAACTGGTCGGCTGCTTTCAGGAGAGACAGTACCATCTGCTCCTCAACCATCTGAGGATGTACTTCACAACATAAATTTCTGGAACAATGGATTCACTATAGATGATGGTCCACTAAGAGGCTATGATGATCCTGAAAATGCAGACTGCATAGAGGTGATCTGACGCTTTTCGACATGATATTTCTGGGCAATTTTAATTTATCATATACTAAGTAGCTGTTTTCAGTATCCTTTCCTGCCCACTCTATATGGCTGCGTGCTGCCTTCATATATTTTTTCATGACTTCTTATTGAGTTAATATTTAAGGATGTCTCTAGAAGTAAATCACTTTTATGCTTTTAGCCTTTTACTGCTAATATTCCTTGCTGAAATCTATATTTTTTTCTGGAAAATTGCACCATTTTACCCATCAGAAGGTTTCAGAAGATTGTAGTAATGACTTACATCTAAATTCTGTCATGATGAAACGCCAATTACACCAGTTCCACCAGTTGTTAACTACACTATTTTGGATATGATTTCTGGTATGACAATAGTACTACTTCCAGGCAGTTCTTGACGGGGGCTGGGTCTAGCTGCAACATCCGAAACTTATCTTGGCTGGAAAATTAAGCTGGAATCTGAAGTCCCTCCTATGTCCCGAACACATTGTAACGTGAAACATATCTCGACTTCACTGTGCCAAATACCATCTCTTGCCTGAAAAGGAAAATCAAGAACTTGCTGTGTACTTGCTCTGGTTCTTAGTGCCTTTTTTTTTCCATACACCATTTCTTGTCACTGACTGTATCCCTTAACTTATGTCCGCTGTTTGTGAGATAGAGATTTTGTTGAACCTTCCTTGGCAGGATCCAAGTGTTTGAGTTTGTTGTCGATCTAGATCATCTAGATACGCACTGTTTTCCTCTTCCTAGACTATTTTGACTTTTGATCCCTCGAAGGAAATGTGTAAACATAAACAAGTAAACACCAGATTGTTCGTGATTGAAGGAATTGTACACTAATTGTACCTTGTCCTGGCTTTTCAGAGCATCAAGAAGTCCCAGTGCCCCCAAGAGCTGGAGCCTACTGACAGAAGGGCATCTGTTCATGTGAACGTTATAAAACGATATGGAGATTACGAGGTAAGCATTTCATATTGCTAATTCGTTTGAAATTACTTAGTTAAACATGTTAACCTTGCTTGTGGCTTTGTTCGTCTAGGAACCTGCAAGGCCTCGATCATCTTTCCAGGGTGTTGGGAGAACCCTTGGTGGTGGATCTTCGGCAGATGAGAGTTCAGCACCAGCTCCGGCCACCCAAGAGCCCCAGACTGCTTCCAGGTCAATTGGCATAATTGTGGATGACTCCCTGCCGTTTACATCCATACAGCTCAGGTTGGTGGATGGCACTCGCATCATCGCTCGGTTTAACACACACCACACCGTGGCCGACATCAGGTCTTTCATCGATGCATCCCGGCCAGGGGCTGCACGGTCATATCAGCTGCAGACTGGCTTCCCACCCAAGCAGCTGACTGACCTAACGCAGACTGTTGAGCAAGCTGGTCTGAAAAACTCTGTTATCATGCAGAAGATGTAGGGCTCTCGGGTAGAATGTCTTTCGACACTTAAAACTCAGTATTGTCGAACGGTCTATCATGAATACTGCCCTAGTATGCAACCTGCGTCGCACCCAGAGTTCTGGTTGTCTGTCGATAGACATATCCGCTTTTGCAAATCGTCAGTGAAGTCAATATTCATATTAATAGTAACTACGAGGTGCCATAAGATGTTTATGCGTTTCCCTTGTCGACCACGAGCAGTTGCTTGCTTAGGCGTCCTCTTTTCATCTTTCGTGAATCTTAAGTAGCTGGACCTTGATATGCTGTCAATAATTCACATTGCCCATCTCAAAAGAAAAATCACATTACCATGTCGCTTCATATTCAGAAATGCGACAGTTATCGCCAACGTATCAAAACGAGGCACGAAATGATTCAGTTCTATACAGAATTTCAATTTTCAATTCTAATATGTACCGTACATAGGCCTAAAAAAGGTTCTACCACATTTGGCCCGAGCAAGACAAGCATGACCTGAACCCGTGCTCGATGTCTGTGGAAGCCCCCGATCAGCATTGCCTACAGCCGCCGAAGCCCCAATATTCCCAGCGTGTCCTCCACTCCCATGTTCCCGCCGCTCTACCACCTCCGACGACGCCTCCTCGCCGCAGCCCCTGAACTCTTCCCACCACCCTCGCGCCATCTCTCCACCACCTCCACCCCGGCAAACCGCTCTCCTACCACCCCCGTGGCCGTCCTCTGGGACCTAGCCGCCTCCCGGCCCCGTCGAAAGCCGCCTCCGTCTCTCCGCCGCCTTCCTCCATCCCTCCCACCGCCTCTCCGCCCCCAATCCGTCCGCCGCTGTCACCCATCTATGCCGCGTCTGCGGCCGCCGCTTCCGCGCCCGCGACGCGCTGCTGCGCCACTTTGACACCATCCACACCCGCGAGCACGCCAAGCGCCTCGAACGCATCGACTCCTCCCGCGGCGACCGCCGCGCGCGCCTTGCCGCGTCCCTCTCCCTCAAGCTATCCAAGTACGCCAAGGCTGCCCGCGAGCTCACCGCCGCGGTGGACCCCGGATCCCCGGCCGACGACCTCCGCCGAGCCGGAGTCTGCCCCGAGCTCTCCCGGATCCCGTCCGCCTCCCTCAGGGAGCGCGCACAGGAGGTGCTCGATGAAGGGTCCGTGGGGTGCCTGATGCTGGTCTCGGGGCTCGAGGAGCTCGCCCCTCTTTTGCTGCTGGCTAGGGAGAAGGGCGTGCGGTCGGTGGTGATTGGGGGGAGACCGGGTTGGCGAGGTGGGCCGACGTGGGGTTTAGCTGGGCGGAGGTGGTCGCGGGGAAGGCCAGGAAGGCAGCGCCTTCCATGTCCGGGAAATGGCGGGACAAGGACGTGCTTAAGAGGCTGGAGTGGAGATATGAAGAGGACGAAGAGGAAGATGAAGACGATGAGGTGGTGTTTGAGGAGGACGGCGATGGAGATGGGTTCGAGGAGTCGGCCCGAAGTGCGAAGAGGAAGCCATGGTGGAAGCTGGAGTCGGATGGCGAGGACTCGCGCGTTGGCGGTTGAATGGTGAATGGTGATTTTGCACATCAGGTGTTCGTTTACTCGCTGCTTGGGATCCTTCAGAGTTCAGAGGGAGTGCGGATCATGCCACACCGGTGGTGTCATAAGTTCATTGAATATTAATCTTTTTGGATGCAAGAGTCAGAGGAGTAATTCCATGGAGATCTTCATTTTTCAGTCTGGTGGTCGAGTAGGAGATGATGCTATGCAAGAGCTTTGCTTTAGATCATTGCAACGTACATAACCAGTCCTGATCCCTTGCATTCGTATGATATATGTTTCATTTGCAATTGACTATTAATTTCTGGCATTTTATATCAGAATCAGAATGAAATTCAAAATACACACCAACGGATTTATACTCTTAGTCTCCGTAGAGTGGTGTTATATTAGAATGCTGCAGCCTTCTATTTACAGCACAGTGTTAACTTAATTACTGAAGCATTGTTCATACTGCATATAGAGTTACTGGCACCGCACCATTTATTTTCTTTACCTGTACTTTTACAATTCAGTACAATGTCATCTGTTGCACCGTTAGCACAAACTCCATATGATTTAAACGGATTCTTATCCTTTTCTTTGGCATTCAAATGGCACAAGTAGCGCATGCTCGAAAGGTTGTTGGTCAGAAATCAATACTGAAGGTTTGGTCAGGTAAGAAACTTGAGCACTTCACAATGTGAAGGAAAACCAGGTGACCTGCATTTCGGCCTCATGAAAAGTAAATATATTTTATTCTGTTATGGTTCTTTACGTCTCAAGATGGACTCAAATTCGGTTTTGGATGGATGTTTGGTTGGGCAATACTCCTCTTTTTACTCAGAGCCCGTGGTTATTCAATATTGCTCGCAAGAAAATACTACTATGCCACAGGTCATGAGCACAAACCCGCTAAATATTTTGTTTCATTTCGGTATTGTCAGGCAAAATTTACTAGATCTCGTGAGTTCGTTATACGAGTCGCTTAGGTTCAACTGCCTCAAGATAGGGATGCTTCACATGAAAACTCCACCAAAATAGAGATTTTTCTGTTGCACTAGAATATGCCAAATACAAATCAACAAATCTGGAAGTTAAAGAGTCCGTTGAAGATGAAAAAAAATCTATAGTATCTACGAAAGGGGGTAATTCTCACAAAGGATAATTTTCGCAGAAAGAACTAGACGGGAGTCCAAAATGTTGTTTTGTACCCACGATAAAATAATTCAGCACCTTTTCTTCGATTGCCTAGTTGCTCGTTTGGCATGACAACTCGCACAGGCGGGTTCAGGTTTATGCCTCCTTACTCATTTAGTTGACATGCTTGGTCCCTGGCTTCAGGGGTAGATAGAGGCTACGTGCTCTAACTCTAGTGGGGATAGCCGTTTTGTGTTGTTATTTTTGGTTATGTCAAAACGAAGTTGTTTTTGACAAGCAAAAATTTTATAATCCTCCGTATGTCATTTACAAGTGTACGCATTGGTTGTGATCATGGTTAGTATTGTAGTGTTCGGAGGGATTGGAGCTAGCTCTTTTGGCGTGCTCGTCCTTGGAGACCGTTCTAAGTGAGCTCTTTACCATGTGATATGAGGAGGTTATGTCTTTACTTTTCATTTCGGCTCTACTACTTATATTTGACAATCCAGTGCTCGGGCTTTATGGAACATGTTGGAATATTTTTTATTAGGTGGACCTACATGTCGTACTCATATTATGGCTATCATATAAGTTGGCACACAAATTAAGTGATCAACTAAAGTTATTGTTTCTTGGGCACAAACATCTAATCGTGATAAGTGTAGACATTATTTTCTATTTTGTGATGGGTTAAAATAGAAAAGTGGTATGTAAGGTTTGGCTATAAATACGGGGTCAAGTCTACAAAGCAAGGCAACATCAATCCACCTATATCTCATCAATAGTTAAGAGACACATGGTCTCTCTTGTTTAGGAAGATCAAACTCTAGCCGCCGTAGACAATCCAATTTGCAGTCATGGCTTCAGTCTCCGGTATGCTTCTACATCCTTAGTTTATTGTAAATTTACATGGTGTTCTTGTTCTTGCATTTGTGAGCACGTGTTTAAATCAAGTTTAGATCTATTACAATCCAACAGAACATTATAATAAATATTTGGCTGTGTGCATGAATAATATAGAGGCTGGGAGATACTCTTTGTATATGTTATTTTGATGCAGCATCAAGAAAATAAAAAAAATTATATTATTTAAAAATAAAGTTGAGCACGTGAAACTTCTCGCCCAGACAGAGTACCAAGAGAAAATAACCTAGCTAACCAGAATGTAGTATGTACAAGATAAGAAGAAGTCCTGACTCACGAGCCCTGAGCTTGATTGATGGGAACCCTGTATGGGAACCTATTCTCAAGGAGGATACCATCGGGAGCACTGTATTGACTACGTCACATAATGCGGGTGAACAGTGTCCTTGGATTACCCGTGCACTAGCAAAGTCCAACATGCACGCCTGCAGGCCCTGCTTGCGTACAGTTTTGCAACCCGAACCCCTCTAAACGCTGCAAGTTGTGGCACCACTGTGCGCGACCTGGGGCCCGCCGCGCGGCAACTAACGAGTACGCCGCCGCAGTGGGACTTGGGAGCAACGGTCGCCAGGCACCCGAGCCACACCGCGCACGCCGCAGGCCGCACAGCACGAGACGAGGCTGCGCACGTATGCCCTGCCCCTGCCGAACGGCCAACCTGCCTAGTCGTACGTGGTAGCTCTAGAGGAGCAGGTCGTGCGTCGCCGCGTCGGTCCGGGCGTCCGGCTCCTGCTCAGCCTGCTACTGCGCGCTGCTACTACGGGTAGTGGGAGCCCAGCCGTGCGGCCCGTGCAGGTGGGCAGATCAGACACCGAGCCGCCGGCATCGGCCCGGCCGCTCGGGCAATAAATTTTGGTGATAGCTCCGCGGGGTGGGGCGCGCTGTACGTCCCGCGCGGTGCGCCGGATTGTTCTCTCGGCGTCGATGCGTGCGTGGTCTATGCCGAAACCCACGCAGCCGCACAGGCCACGACCCACGGATGTAAATTACTAGCCTTCCACAGTTTGCGCGGCGCCTCGTTCGGTTCCACGGTCGCAGTGTTCCTAGCCTCGGATTAACTTCCTTCGGTGGTCGGTGGACGTGCAGGCCTGCTCCCTGCTGCAGAGGGAGACTTCGTTGGTGTTTGAGAATGATGAACAGTCAATACCGAGATGGGAACCGGGATGACCTTATACAGCCTTCTCACTTCATAATGTGAGGTTGTTGGTAGCCAGACGTCCCCCCGGTACGGTGTCCGATGATCCATTATTCCTGTGAAACTATAGCTGTTTCCCGTGTGAAAGTAATCACGCATGTACTAACATATGTAAGCTATAGCAACCAGCAAGGAGCTAGGTCCGGCCATTTTACGTGCAATTAAACGCTGGGAACACTGCCCCCGCTGGCCGGCTCATCGTTGGCAAGAACAAGAACCCGATGTGAATACCGGAATATGTGATCCAGCGACTTCATTTATACAGCAGTCGCCAACGCTGGCCTACTGTGCAATGCCGCCCCTTTGATCTGTTCATTTATAGATCTACCCCGACCTGATCAGATCAGATGAGAGATGGCTTGTCACACCGCAGTTCCATGATTATTGGGCAAGTTAGCAGTACAACAATGATCACTTGCAAGTCACTGAGCTTCTGGAATTTAAGATCCATCACACCCATGGACGCATATATAAGGGCCTCCCTGATTCAAAGGTTTTTTCAAAGGAAAAATAGAGTATTCTCATTCCTATAGGAATTGGCACTGTAGAGCCATTTGATTCACAGGAATAGAGTGTAGGAGAAGTGAAGAAAATTTTCCTTTGCTACCAGTTTCATAGGAAAACCGAAGGAAAAAAATCCATCCAGTCTGACCTCTTTTTTACAATCCTTTGCGTAGGATCGAGGCAAATCAAATGCGATTCTACTCAATGCGAGCTCCATTAGACTCGGACAACTTGGTCGTCGCTGTAGTCATGCATGCCACGGAACACGACATCAAATACCAAATCACAAAATCAAGCACGGAATCACCAAATCAAGCACCGAATTAAGACGCTACCACAGCCGGTCGTCGCTGTACCGCGCCGCCGCAGGCGATGCTCGTCGCCGTACCGCGTCACAGCAGCCACCGCTCGTTGCCGGACCGTGCCACCGCCCGTTGCCGGACCGTGCCACCGCCGTCGCTCGATCCTGGGATAGGTTTAGGTGTTGAATGGCGAGAGGGAAGCGGAGAGGCGGTCCAGTTGGTTGTGCGGGCGTCGGCTTTGTTCGCTGGCTCCGATTGATACGGTGGATCGTTGTGAGGGACGCCATGGATCGTTGTGAGAGAGAGAGAGAGAGATAAGGCTTCCTAAAAAAAGAGAGAGAAAGGTAATGACATACGAGTGGACGATAGCAACCGGCTAAGATTCCTTCACTGAAGTGTAGGCCCGCAGGTTTCATGGGTCTCTATTAGTGACTGAATAGGGAAAATTAGTACTCCTCGCTCCCAGAATATAAAACGTATTTTATTTGATTAAGATAAGTCTTTGATCAAGAATTATTCTATTAATATATAATTTATGTGACATAATATTGATATCATTAGATTTATACTCAAAAGTACTTATGTATAATTGTGACTTTATATCATTTAAACCATATAGTAATAGAGTAATTATTGATCAAACCCTTGTCTTAACCAAACAAAAAATGCCTTATGTTCTGGGACCAAATAAAATTACCATTCACTCCAAAATTCATGTGCTCTTTATCTTCCTGCGAATCACACAACCAATTCTATAAAAGTTCTGTGTTTTTTATTCCTATGTTTTATATGTGTAATTCTATTAGTTTTTAGAATCGTATGAATAAAAGGAGCTCTAAATCAGTAACAAGCCAGCATTAGATAAGCAAATCAAAGGGAGCTCTAAATCAGTAACAAGCCAGCATTAGATAAGCAAATCAAAGGAAGCTCTAAATCAGTGACGAGCCAGCATTAGATAAACAACTAGACGTAAGTAATTAAAAGCGATCAGATCGCAGTATTTCTTGCATCCACTGCATAGTAAATTTGTAATACTAGTGGAGAACAAGTAGAAGGAAAATGACCATGGATAACCTATACACATGCATGAAGATAGTACTATAGGATGACTTCACAGACAACCCCTATGCATCCCATATATGCATGGGACAGTGCAGATGCAGCCATTCATGCATGCAGCTATGTTTAGTACGGGGTCCGTTTCATGTGTATTTTGTCGATCGTCCCGTCGACTGAAATGCCAAACAGATAATCATGCTGTTCTCCTGCGTAAAACTGAGTATGGAGAAACGATTTCTTACGAGCCCGCAAGTACATTCACCCATGCATATAAACTAAACGAAGAAAAATACTATGTACAGTGCACGCTGGGCGGAAATTCAAACTGCATGCACTAACCGCATTCTAGACATACATCATTGTATTAGCATCTTATCATTCAACATTTATACAACGATCGTAGAAATGGAGAGCAAAGTGGGTGACCTTCAAAAGATGCGACTCGAGCATTGACATTGTTATTATGCACCAAAAGTACTCCAGACTGAAAATGGAGAGTGAAAGATTCTAACCCTTTCCACTCAAAGAGCTTCTAATTAACCCTATGAACAAGCTAGGTATTGTCTAGCACTATGAAATGGTACACTTTTGTAAGTAGCCGATCCCTCCAATTGAGTAGGCGCAACCCTGTAAGTGCACGTTTCAAAGACCAAAGGAAACTAGCTAGCTACAAAGTTAAGGGTCTCTTTGAAGGACATGAATTCGACGGATGCTGTGGAAATTTCACAGGGAACAGTTCGATTTTGACAAAAATTGTGAGAAAATTCTCATGTTCCAAACATGACCTAAATCTACTTTCGTCCAAAAAATATGAATATGTGTGTGCAAGTGGCTTTCAAGGTAGTCCGGAAAGTTAGCTAAGTTACAGGCTAGATGGCTGATACTATGGATATGTAACATACCATACATGCAATCGAAACTACTCACAGACTTGATTATGGATGGATGTTGATTATTACTAGTTCTAACTGTATATATATGCACCATTCTGAAATGCAACCAAAATCTATGAAGTATCATACACATATCCGAAATCTATAACACCCAGTCTAGAAAACCGGCCATATATACATATATACTCCCTCATCCAAAGTTATGAGATGTATTTTGACTATCCAAATTAAAATTTTGACTAATAATATGTTGATCATGTGACACAAAACTGATGTTATTAGATTGATCTTCAAAAACAGTATGGTTGTGATTTTGTAACTATTAACAAATATTATATGAGTAATTTATGATCAAAGTATGATCTTCAATAGTCCAAGTATATCCTATAATTCAAAAAGGGGGGAGTAAATGAGAATTAGGAAACTAAACAAAAGAAAAATTGACGTAGTTTAATTGCCACGTTGATGTTGACACGTATGGTCCCAGAACACAATTTTGACCTACCAGTGTTTATTTAACATACTTAAAAAGAACTATATATAACTTCTATAAAAAAGCTAAATATAATGTAACCGCATCATTTTAGCGTGGCTGATCTAAATATTATTATAGGTTAAATAAAATTTGACTGCACCCATTCAAGGACGACAACATTCCTTGACTATTGGAGGGAGCGTATGAATACACAAACAATTGGCTGATCTCATTTGTCTCATTGTGTTTTCATTTGTTTTCTACTTCGTCTGTTTCACTGTTCTTGGTCTCAGGATAATCCAGTTCAAAATATTTTTCCATTGAGGATGTTAAAAGTTTAGTTATTGCAATGTTTTCACTATATATCCTTAATTAAATGCTTTAAAAATGGTTAAAGGATCACAATAATATTGGTCACTTTATATTAATATACTTTAGATTTAGACTTAGTGCTACCCTGATTATGCGGACGGTGAATTGATTAGATAAAATATTGGAATTAGTACTCCATATAGCATGCATGTTTTTACTCCATATTTTCTCCTAACCCTAGATAACTTTATTTTTATGTCTGCTGAATCTGATCCTTACATTGGGAGTTGCGATCGTAGAAAGGATTGCATTGGAAAAGAAAGAGGTAGCGTGTGAAGCTAGATGGACTACCTCAGGCTCAACTATTGGCCAACATGGTATCATGACATATCAGTTGGCACGCAGCGCGCAGCGCGCTAGCTAAGCTTTAGCTTGCACCTCATAGGTAGATGCAATGTCCAAGAGCTTTGAGGCAGCCAAAGGATCTTGCTTGACAGGGTCTTGGTCTTGCTCATGAACTATTGGCATGCATGCAATGAATTTTGTTCTTTTCTTTTCTCACGGATTTGAAAGAGTAGTATACGGGAGCTAGATAATAATGGAGATATTTCATGTTTTCATCGATATGCAACCAAAAAAAAACATGAACAGCCGGGATGCTATCGATGTCTTGGATCAAGAAGCAAGCAGCACATCGGAAGTGCCAATCTAATCGATCTCAGAAGTTCCTTAGAATTGCTCAAGAGGGAGATCCAGAAAACTAATGAAGAACACGCATCTATCAAATCTCCAAATAGTGAAACAACAAAAAGCAAGATAATCTTGTGTTATTTGCACACGCATCATAAGGGACATGAGAAAGGATTAATATAGCACATAACATAACATGACATGACATACTCTAGCAAGTAGCAGCAGCTATCGTCTTGTCTTGCATAAATAGACCGTATGAAGAGAAGACGGACGTCGATTCGGACCAATTCGCTTGATTCCCCATGGCCATGGCTGCGTACAAAGAGGCAGCGGAGGTAGTACTGGAGGAAGAAGGAGGAGGAAGCAAGGAGGAGATCAGGAGCAGCGATCTGATTGATGGTTTCTTGACTCGCATCAGGAGCAAGTCGTACTATAACCCAACCAAATCATCATCATGCACCATCTCTCTCTCACACCTCACCTGATCTTCTTTCTCTCTCTCCTCCACGCCCTCGTACACCAGCACAGACCATCTCTCTCCTCATGAACTATAGCTCCCCCGGCCTCTCCTTCTCGGAAGTAGTTGTTGGAGGTGAGAGGTGGTGGTAGTGATGATGGCGAAGGGCCCAAAGGAGCTCGAGGCAGCATGATTGCTTCTTGGAAGTAGGGGGAGGAGGAGAGGCTCCTCGCATCACATGGCCTGGAATGATGAAGGCCATCACGCAAGCCACACACGTCCTTTCTTGGTTTCTTGGGCTCTTGATCTTCTTTCCAGGTTCCTGATCTTCTTTCCAGGGTCTCTCTCCTCCCTGCTGTGATGATGATGGTAGTGGATGGTGATAGAGAGTTTTGGCCAAACCACAGGGCTAGTGCATTTTAATACCTGGCTTTGGCCTTCCCCTGGGGCCTTGGACCAGTTAATAACAAACAAAAAGGCAGAAAAAATAGTACCTTATCATTTTAAAATAGATATTATTTTAAAAACTGTGCAGTTAAATTTCTTTATTTCTAGCCACTAATTAAATAAAACAACTTAGCTTGGTCAGATGTTAATGGTACCACTAGATTTATTATTAAAAATTATTTCACCATATAAATTTTTAATATTTTACTTTTATAATATTTTACTTACATACACATCATCCTAAAAGTTATGATCCAAGTTGTATATTAAAGACTATGTAAAGTCAAAAACCTCTTCTATTTTGAAACAGGAGGAGTATTGTACAACTATTGACATCTTGGGTTGCTGTTTTTAACTTTTATAAGTTATTTTTCGGAGTAATCATATTAGATAGGAAGAGAACAAACTGCATGCTAATAAATGATATAAATTTATTTATGATGGAGGCCAAGTGATTAAAAAGATGTAGAGGATAACCAAAATTTATATTCAGGGCTTGTCTTTTCGAATCACGTGGAAACTGAACAATTTTCTAAAAAAATTCAGCAGTTCTGCTCTCCAAACAAGGGCTTAAATTATTTAGTGTGAAACCATTGACCAGTGTTGTAGCGATGTACATGCATAAAAGCATTCTCATGTTTTTGAGTATACTATTAACACAAACAGTATTGGAATAACCCGTAGAATACTTTCAAGTGCTAAATTCTATGTGGATTACAGGACCAAAAATACTGGCATGGACAGTTTTTGAAAGTATAAAAGCCATAAACAAAAAAGAATATTAAGGAAAAGTTTAATAGGATAAACTACACTGCTAGGGTAAAGAGAAAGAAGAGGTAGGTGGGATTCTGTTGGTGGGTGGTTCTCATTTCTCAAAGGTGTTTCTTGGAGTCTTGGTTATCTTCACCATTAACTCTGTGGTGCCAAAAAAAAATTCATTCAGTGTACATTTCCCTTTTTTGACCTGGACGAGCTTTCTTAGCTGTAGCTACTCCTTGCGTCAACGAAGTATATATAGGTCGGTTCTACATTTATGTCTTGTCAAGTAATAGGAAAATAACTCTATTTGACCGTGAGGTTTGGAGTCGTGACAATATTAAACCCTAATGTTTAAATCCAAGCAACTAGCTCCTGATCTTTATATAAAGCCCTTCAAATGATCCTTGGGGTGGTTTTGGAGGATGGTATTCGGCGTGGTGATGTGGATTGGTTGTGAACATGGACTACCACATCATCCTAGACCTATATATCATTGATTAAATTTATTATTCTCCTTTTATCTCGTTCTCTCCATGTGGGTCTACATCATCGGTTTCTAGTATGAGAGAGACGAGAGATGGAGAGAGAAGGGTAGACGAAAGAAAGAATAAATTTAATCAATGATATGTGGGCCTAGGATAATTGTTAGATGTTTGGACTTAACGCATAATAATCTCAATAAATCTCAAAGACCCACAATTATGTGAGAGAGCACGTCAATATGCGTAAAGCATGTGCCGGCACATGCCATATGTGTGACAGTGTGCGAGGACACATGCCATCATGTGGAAAGAGCACCTCCCCCACAAGTCTATATAGATGGCATCTTGACCCCCCTTCAAAAACACAATGGTTGAGCCTTGTCCTCTCTCATTCTCTCCTTCCTCCCTCGTGTGCTGAGTTGTCTCTAAAGCTACTCCGTTCTGAAGCCCCGACGTGCACCAAACTTTGGGAGAGCATGTCTCCCGAACTGTTCGTCCTTGGGATCCTGCATGGGAGAGAACACATAAGGTTTTTGGGAAGCATCTCGACGTGGCTGCTCGTAGCATCTACTTCCTCTATGTCGACTATGGAGTTCATCTGTGGCTACGAGATGGCTTCCCCAGGTTGTTCATCGTCGATTCCCCACCATCATCTCTGATATATTTATTCTACGTCATTCTCGAATGTATATGTTGTTGTCTAGATATAAGTTATACTATTTTATTGCTTATATTCATATGTAATATGTACGTGAATTGTACCCTGTCCAGCAGTGATAGTCGTACTATAGGATTCACTGGAATGCTATGTGTATTAACTTGGTCCCTGGCAGCTGGATCGAACCGATGTTCCCTGAAATGAAAACAGCCCATGGACACGAGTTCATGGTCCCGTCACCTGTAAATTCGGGATGTCCCGAGAGCATGCATTCATTTTTCATGCGGCGTTCTGATGACAACCTGCTTTCTTTCTGCTATCACGATGTCCATGTCAACCTCTCAAGCGATTGACGATGAGGTACTTGCAAGAGAAGAAAAAATGAATGAATTATGAGAAATGCTCCTCCTCGGCCTATGGCGCAGAAGCTACAATGTGTGTACTATCCATCTCCTGCCGGAGAAAAAATCGCCGTGAATAATTGATGGACACACAGCACGCGAATAATTGATGTTAGCTCTCATTCTCCAGTGAAAGACCAGCTACCAGTAACCGGAAATTTCTCGGGTGACATTGATCTGTCGAATTCAAACGTGAAATTTGAATCTGACACGCACCGGGATACGAAGCCTAACTTATAAAATCCCTAAAGGCTCTCCGAACATCTCTTATTCCGGATAAAGCCCAGTATGATAACTTCTAAGAAATGCTCCATCCAATCTTATCTAGTAAATGTAATGTTTGTACAGAGGAGACTTTTCGAACCTAAGTTCAACTGCAATAACTAATATACGCACATGTAGGTTGCACGCAGATCAATGCGCTGTAAATTTACTAAATTTAACATACATTATTCTTAGCTTTTTAACGAGGAGGAAAGAGCGGAGGCTGATTGGTATATCATTTTACTTTGCATACTCGAATCTCAAAGACGTGTGTATAACGAGATTCTTTGATCCAGGTGAATCTAGGTTCGGCAAAACATTTCTCATGTCTGTGATGTCCCAGAACCAGGCGTCACCTTGGTCCATAGGAAAAGTTGCACAAAAGCTGCAACAAAAACATGCAATTGCATAAATGACATTGAGAAGATGCCACTCTGAACATAGGTAATAGTTTTTGTTTTACCACAAGTCTGTTAGTTGGTATTTCCTCCGTTCCACAATACTTGTCATCCTAATATTTTAGACTTCCACCAAAAACTCATTAAAATGACTAAACTACACTCAATTAATTTATTAATTAGCCTAATCAATGTACTATTGCATTCCTTAGAGTCATGCATGCATGCTATATGCAACCAATACCATAACTAATTATGCTTGGGGAAAGTAAATCAAAATAGCACGGCATTAATAAGGAGGAGGGGTATAGAGGGAAAAAATGGTGAAAGCTCACCTTGGGATAGTAGGATGACATGTATTGTGGAACAAAATTTAAATGTCAGGATGACAAGTATTGTGGAACGGAGAGAGTATTAACATTGTTTGGTCAACGGGTTTGATCGGACAAAAGACCAAAGTACCCTACACAGAGTCTTTTATGTTCAATGAATGCGTTGTGGTGATGTGCTAAGGACATCTACAAAGAGTTAGTCAATGTGCTAAGAGTCAGCCATCGATTCTTTGACCCCTTCATATCATTGAGAGTTGATATGAGAATGACACATATAATGGGTTGTCTCTTAAGCGAACTCTACACGAAGAGTTAATATTAAATGCAGCAACATATAAAGGTAATGAAGTTGACTCTAGAGATTTTATTCTTGGTAGAGCCTGACTCTTCATGAAAAGTCAGTTTCATTCTCTCTCACTACCTCAGAATACATCGCTACTGACGGGCGCTTAAACCCCTCCACTGACGGGTTTAGCGCCCGTCACTACGAGGATGTCAGTGGAAGTGTGCGTCTCCACTGACGGGCTGTTGCTTGTCAGCAGAAGTTGAAAATCACTCACGGGCAAGAGTTTCTGCCCGTCAGTGGTTCCTTTTTAGGGATAAAAAAAATTAATCCAATCACGAATCAATCAGTGCTCCGCAGCATCCTAAACACCGAAACACCATCAAATGCGCTTCTGGTTCTGGCTCGATGATCTCACCATCAGATGCGTCCCATCATTGCAAAGCTGCGCCGTTGTCGAATGATCCGTCGTCCCACCTCTGCCGCGGCAGAGAAGACGAGTTTAGAAACAGTTACGAGGTTTGCAAACGCGCTAACTGGGTGTTGATAGGAAAGATCCATGCGTGCTGGCTCTGCTTGGTGTTTACCAGTTGGGGTGTGTGGAGGAGGAGCGGCCCGAGGGTGCACGGCAGCGGGGCCTCGAAGAAGGAGAGCGGGAAGTGCATGAAGACGACGCCGACGTCGAAGTAGATGACCCCGGAGGAGGGGATGTCGACGCGGATGCTGCGGACGTCGAACCAGAGGAAGAGGTCCTGAGGTAGTGTGGTTGTAGTAGAGCGGCGCGGCCTGCGGCGGGAAGTCGCCGTTGGACACGTTGGAGATGACACCGTTGAGCACGGCGACGAGCTGGTAGCTCACCTCCTTGCTCCGGCCCAGCGCCTCCGTCACGGCGGTGGTGTCAACGCACGGGAGGATGTCGTCCAGCGCCGTGTGCTCCTGCGGGTGCCGCACCCATTCACCCATCGCTATACAAGTGTCCCCCACCACCCTGAAACATGAACAAACCTTAAACACTATACTCCACTCAAGTCAAACCCCATTCTAAATTCCAAACCCCGATCATCCGCTCAAATCGAGACACGCGAGCGACAGATGTGAGCGAAGCGAAGGCTGACCTGGATGCACCGATCGCGCGGAGTTGAGCGAGATGCCCCTCTCGGCGGAGGGCCCGCCGCAGACGAGCCCGACCCGGAGCGGCCTCCCCTCCTCCGCCCGCCGCAGACGAGCCCGACCCGGAGCGGCCTCCCCTCCTCCGCCGCCGTAGGCGCCATCCCTCTAGCCTCCCGCTCGGAGAGCACCGCGCTGAGCGGAGGAGCGGCGACGCGTCGCGCCGGGGACGCGAGCCACCCTAGGGTGCTGGCGGCGGCTGCGGAGGGGGGAGGGCGGAGCAGGGCGGCGAGGGCGCGAGGGGTCGTCGGGGAGGGGAGGCGGGGGAGCAGTGGGTTGATGCGGGCGTTCCCATCGGTGGAGCTGAGAGGATTAGTGATGATGCGTAGTACAGTATCCCGTGTATTCGGGGTACCCGTACGTAGTTCCCTGAGGCTTTAGGAAGGTACCACGTACCCGATAAGGATCCTCGGACGATAAGGCAATTCCTCTAAGGGAAGAAGACTCCCCTTAAACTAGGAAAGTCAATCCCGACGTTTAAGGAGGCCAGAGTCCTACTCGGGCGTAAGTCCACGTCCAGTACGACCCTGGGCACCCCCCCTATATAAGGATCAGTAATCCCATCGGGGAGGACAGATCAATCGAGATCAGAAGAGGAGATAACCAGTAGCCAGAAGTCAATCTAGGTCAAGTCAGGAGGCGAAGCTCTAGAAGACCCGCAGTCTCGAAGGAGTCGAGCCCGGAGGATTAGCTAGGATTAGTCTACGACCAGGCCTAGGATAGCCACTAACATACACCCCCTTTGTAAAGCGTGTTCCCGATCAATATATAGCAACAGGACGTAGGGTTATTATCCTGAGGGAGGCCCGAACCTGTATAAAAACGGCTGTTCCCTGCTGTCAGAACTCCTGGCGATTGGCCCCTAGAGGTCCCTACCCCCCAGTAATCATCATCTCGCGAGTACCGTAAGATCGCCGGTTTACCAATCGTCGACAGATGGCGCCGACCGTGGGGACCTCTCCGGACTAAGCCGTCCAGGAAGATTCAAAGTCGGCAGGACGCGCAACTAGGCACGATCAGATCCCAGCGCCGTTCGCACAGCACTCCTCGGCCTCGTCCGAGGAGGAAGTAGCAAGCACGGCAGGAAAACCGATCGCAATCTCGCCCCGTACTGGGTACTCGGACCAGGGTTTTTACGACAACTTTGGCCCTATGGACCCATACCCGGTAACGGATCGAGTTGACTTCGGAGAATACGCCCCTGGAGAGGACTCGGATTGCGAAGCTGACCACTTCAGAACCGAGTGCGCCAGGGCCTTCAGCGGGAAGTTGGTCTTGAACGACGACTCCCCGGCGGGAATGACCAGTCCCATGGCTGGGATTTCTCCCGCTAATTCCGATCGTGAGAACGATCAAGACTTTACCCGCGTTGTGTCCGATGAGGACCACGCAATGGAGTACGAGTACACATCGTCCAGTCAAGGACCTCGGATGGTACTCGCGATCAACGATGGTCGAGAAGACCCCGTAGATCCAGATTTGCCCGGGGGCTCACAGCCGCGTAATACGCTGGATGCCTCTCACGTGGACGGAGGATTACCCGCTGACGGGGAGAGAACTCCTCGTCGGAACGGAGATTTACCCGCTGCTGGAGAGAGATCTCCCCCGGGAACGAGGGAGTACGTGTCCCGAACTGCTCGAAGACTTGCGGAAGTGCGCAATCTGCTGTCACAGCCTCCCGCGGCAGATCTATCTACACCCGCGGGCATGCAGTGGCTACAACGGCTAGGGGCTGACCTCCGAGAGGCTCAAAACCAGGCCGAGTCTTCTCGAGCTAGATCGGTGACCAATAGCTCTGCTCGGGTGCACACCCCTCCTCCGTTGGAAGAACGAGATCAGGAGGGACGACACCCCAGAAACCGGTCTCCTCAGGAGGAGCAACCGGTGGACCTCCGAGAACAGCTCGAGCGGCGCCACCGTCAAAAGCGCCAACAGGAGCAACAACCTTCTCGGAGAGACCACACACACAACACCCGTGCTCGGGGCCGATCCTCGACCCCGAATAGCGACGAAAACGTGCCTTATCGGGGATCCTTCAGCGGATGTCAAGCGCTGTCTCAGGAACTCCGACAAGTGCGATGACCTTCTCGTTTCAAGCCAGGCTCGCTCGAATCGTACGACGGAACCACGAATCCTGTGGAGTTCCTCCAGATCTACACCACCGCGATCGAGGCAGCCGGCGGCGACGAGAAGGTGATGGCCAACTACCTCCCTACTGCCCTCAGAAGAGCCGCTAGGACGTGGTTGACGAACCTCCCCCCAGGAACAATCCGTTCCTGGGGTCATGTAACACCCCGAATTTCCAAAACCCAAAATTAGGGCCTTCAAAAAAACTTTTTGGTTAGATAACGCTAACCGACGTGCATCGATAAAGCTTAATGCCGAGTCGTTCTAACCCTGAAGTGAATTAGGTCAAAACCTCGCCCTCGCGTCCCCGCCACGACAGCCTGAAGCAGCCAATTTGCTCTGCTGCGTCAGCCCACGGCAGCCACTGCCGCTGCCACGCTCTTGCCACGGCAGCCAATACTGCCCGTTTCCTTTGCCGCGACAAGGCCGCTGCTGCCGCCGTTGCTATCCTTTTCTGTCGCGACAAGCCGCTCCTGTCGCGACAAGCTCCTGCCGCGCCACCGATTCCCCGCCGCGGCATCTCTCAGCAACTACTGTCGCTGCCATACATCTGCCACGGCAACCCCTCCCCTGCCGCAGCAATGCCCCGCCGCTGTTTTCCTGCCGCGACAGCCGACTCCTACCGCGGCAAGTCTTCCTCCTACCGCGGCAACACCGCGTCGACATTTTCTCTGCCGCAACTCTACACGTATACGTGAGCATATCAGTGTTTTCCTCAAAACCCTGACCTACCACGACCTCATGTGTCTATTCTATCTGCGTCGCAACCCTATATGTGCTAAAACCATCGAGTGTATGTGTGCACCTACACTCCGAACTCTATTTCGGAGTAAAGGCAAAATCCACAACCCTAGCTCTCTATCCTCCCTTGGCCCTCTGTATCCGTCTTGATCAGGTCACCCTGAAAACCTGCACACACGCACTCCGGCCGAATAAACCCCTAATTCGTTGAATACCATAAGACGACACGCACCGTATTCATCAGAACACCTGCGGTACCTCGCCACCAAGCAACCCTAAGCCGAGACAGATGTCTTGCCGAGAGTTCTGTATACTCTCCGTCCCTTGCCGCACCCCCGGAACCATAATTCCAGCCCTCGAGTTTCCGTCCCATTTAAACCAATTTCTTTAGAAACCTAATCGGGAAAATCTATCCCTCCTCGGTTTCTCGGAAAATTCTAGAATAAGTCATGGAACCCCTTAGCAATATGCTTGACCCAGTTATGGCATAAAATAATAGGATCCGATTCGAAAGCATTTATTTACAAAATTGATAAACCCTAGAATTAAGATTAACTTTTATCCGCAAACCCCGTGGAACATTCTACCATCCACACCTACCCCCATAAATCTCTCTAGTAGCTCATGCCTCATCTCTCCCTGTTGATTTCCAAGATTTACCAGGTCGGACGTCAAATCTCGCAGATGAACCTGATTCCTTGTCGGTGCCTAATTTCCATATTCCATCAACCACGTCTCCTCGTATTTTGCACTGCATGGCAAGCCACCAGGACATCCCTTATTGACCCCTCTGATTCATCCTACCTCGCAGTACATGCAGACGTGTGTGCAAACTCAGGAATCCTTGCCTAACTCCTCCTATTTGCTTGGACACGCTTCCTCGACATGGATTGACAGCAGCTGACCACTCTTTTCTCTCTACAAACGCAATGTCAACTCGAGCTATCCCGTGCATGCCACAGCGAGTCCACGCGAGGGCACTCCATGCCATCACAGTTCATGCTGAGCTAGCTCCAGCTCGCCACCAGCTCTCAGCTGTCACTCCCTTGCCCTATAGCCACAGCAGCCTGGCCATTTCAATCCCGTCACCGGCCTTGTAGCGGAGCAGCGCCACCAGTCCCCGGTGAAGTCCCATCCCGAGTCCAGTGAACCTCAACAGCGACCATCGCCCTGCAGGCTCGCCGCCCTGTCTATTTAAAGGCTAGCGAAGCTCTTCTTCTTCCCAAGCAGAACCCCGAGCTCCCCTTTTTCAGCTCGAGCTACCTCCCTTCCAAGTCCCGCCTCGGCTCTCTGGAGTCCGCCTCCGTCGCGTCGGGCGTAGCCAAAACCGAGCAATCCAAGCTCCCGAAGCCTCCCCTCGCTCCCCGGACCACCACCGGAGCTCAACCAACCGTCCCCGCCGCAATTGCTCCGTTCCAGATCCGCCGCTCGTCGCCGGTGGGTCCACACCATCTCGCCGCCGCCACCAGCTATCAGCCGCCCCCGGGATCCACTCCCAAGTCCTCCCAAGCTCACACCCGCTCTGGAGCCGCGCCGCCCCTTGCCGTCGCACCACCCGAGCATCGCCGCCTCTTGAGTACTGAGACCCGCCGCCGTCTCCCGAGTGCCTCACGGGCCGCCGTCGCCTCCAGGCCACCCGAGCCGCCGCCGCCTGCATCTGCCCTTTTTCCTGCGCCAGCCCTCACCGCCGCGGCCAAGGACCACTTCGCCGCCTCCAGCCCTAGTCCTGCTGCCGATAGCCGGACCGAAGCGCCGCCGCCACCTGGCTTCGAGCTGAACGACCACGGAAAAATCCGACCGAGCAGGTGAGCTGAGGGAGCACGCTCCCGAGAGGATAAGTGCTGGCCAAGCTGCCGTTCTCTGTTTTAATGCATCTAGTCGGCCAGTTGGAACCCCGCGTCCGCAGTAAACGCACGTCGGTTTGGTCCGTTTCAGGCAAAGCAAGGCGCAATAAGTTCAATCAGGTAGCGCATTTAGTTAGTTAGCTGGTTTAGAAGCTTTTAAGCCTCTGTTCACTCGGCTAGGGCACATCCAATAGGTTTTTCGCAGCTCCAAACCCAGTTCCAGAGAGCTAATGAGAAAGGCTAAGCTCTGGTTCAAAGTTCTTTTTAATGTTTCAACATATTTGAAATAAAACAGAGGAGATTGATTGAGTTTAGGGCATGTCCCAATTATTTAATTTCCTCAGAACCAACACATATGCTATGCAATTTCAGTGCAATCGCAGTTAAATTCTTCGTATCGTCTAGCGTATATAAAGTATCTAAAACCCTAGTTAAGGTATTAGGACCAATGATTTTAAAAATACACCTTGATGGCATACATTTCTCGATCCAAAAACACTGTTATTTCATGTGACATATACGCAGATAAAAATCACCTAAGGTGTCCTTTGCTCTTGTAGACTTGAGCTTTAAATCTTAGAGCTTCACCCGCGAACCAAGCTCACTTGTATATACACGTTTCCCCCAGCCCCGTCCGACACTTACCTTTGAAACCCTAAACCGTTAACCCGGCAATACTAAGATCAAAGCCCCGTTTAAATTCACCTGTTATCGTTACGTCCGTTTTCAGCGTGCATACTGCTTGGTTTTCTTGAAACGTTTTGGGTTGCCTCTTATTCGACCTTTTTTTCCCGACGTGTAGTTAACGAAGTGGCATACGTACGCCGGGAGGATCCAGATCACCCCTCGTCAGGAACAAAGCAGGAACTGCCAGGCAAGCATTCCCACCTCGATCATGTCAAAATCCCATATATGCAAAGTTATGAATATTTTGTTTACGAACTCTGCATGCTATGTGTTTAATATCGATATTTTATGTAGAGGTAGTTATACCCATTAGTTGCAAGATACCTAGGTCCGAATATCCTTCCTTGTAACCCTAGGTATATTCAGCGGTCGACTCTCGACCGTCGAATAATTAAGGTTATAGGTGTTAACCATGCTTAGCCCTGCTATAGTCAAAAATCAAGTTTTAAACATCCCGTTGGGATATGGGAAAACAAACCCTCGGATGGCATATGCTGTCCGAGGTGACTTTCACAAATAAAGGTTTATCACAAATCAAAAGAAAAGAGGAGATGATTTGGATTCGGGTAGGAATGTTAAGTGATGTTCGGGGATGTAGAACATTGGTTGGAGCCATGATCGTCCAGGACGTCATGGGGTCGGGAAATGGAGTCCTACTCGAATCAGTTAAGGACCGAGCCTAAGTGCCGCTAAACCGGTTCCATTACCGTACGTCCACATGTCCTTTGTGGGAAGGACTTGGCTTAGTACCCCGGCAAGTATTAGGGTTTGGACCCGTGGGAAGTAGGGAGTTAGTGCTAGGTGTTTTAAGTCCTAGAGGATCCACCTACGCCACAAAGGTGGAGAGCCCCAATTTGTGTCCAGGACATGCAAACTTGGGTATTCACCTAGCGGGTCCAACTCTGGTATGGAAGCGGGCGAAGGTCTCGTTGTACAAGCCCTGGACACATGCGGCGCGCAGCATGCCCAGGGGAACTACATCTTGTGGGTAAAGCCGTACAACCTCTGCAGAGTGTTAAAAACTATTCGAATAGCCGCGTCCTCGGTTATGGACATGAACTGGCAAGGCCACACACTGGTTAGACTAAGTGTTGTTTGCGAAAGCATGGGAAAAGGGATTAAGGACGTGGGCATGATGTGTCCACAGAGGGCAATTTACGCTACAGGTTGGTAGCAAGGAATTGCCGGAGGAGTAGGCTAGCCGTGTGATCCGGGATACACGAGCTGAGCCAGGGGCACTCGCTGAGCTATCCAGGATAGTGTCAGTCGAGTGTGGTACCGAGAAGCTAGACATGTTGCCAGGGTAATATGGTCTGAGCTGTCTCGAGGATTGTAAGGAGGTAGCCGGGTCTACCTCAGGGAGGATTCTGTTCATTTTACTTTAAACAGTTTTACTAAATTGCTTTTGAATCTACTATCCAAGTATTTAAATTATGCACTTACTTTTCCGCACATTAATCAGCTTAGAGTAGAGCTATTCCTTGTCTATCCTCTGCATGAATTATTTTCCGTATACTCCTTCCTGTGGGAATAGCTTGCGAGTACATTCAATGTACTCACCTGGCTTGTTGATTTGGCCAGACGAAGAAGACATCAGTTCTGAAGATAAGATTACAGACGCGAACGCTAGGGCGTAACCCCAGTCAGTTGCCTGTCGGGTTATGGCATACTGATGGGCCACATTCCGCTGGATTCCGCTGCAAGATTTTAGCCATTGGGCTACAGGTATCAGATTATCGACCTTTACGGTCTATTTAATTATTTACGTATGTATGACAATGATATACAGGTTAACTCGTGTGTATCGGCTACTGATCCAGGGACCGGTACAGTGATCACGAGGGAGTTCCCGGCTTAAAAACCGGGGGCGCCACAGCTTGGTATCAGAGCCAGGTTGACTGTAGGTTAACCCTAGTTAGCATGGCCGTTAGATAGGACTTAGGATATACAAACTATTTTCTAAAATAAGTTAAATGATGACATAAGTGTGGGACTCTACTCTCCTCATGATTCCTAGCATCTCTTCTCTTTACCTCGGAAATACTCCTAAACGTAGCATTAACAAAATTCATTCTAAACTCATCCTTTGTTCAAAATTGTAGATGAGTGAAGGAACACTTCGCCGAGAACACGGACATCCTTGGGGCGCTCTCCTGAGAAAGCTGCTTCGTTTCCTTGGAATTCGACGTCGACCACTGTTCATTGTTCGGAAGGACTACGTCGTCGGAATGGATGCTGGATATCGCGCCAAGGTGTACTTCTACTCTCTTCGAGCAGTCCCGCATGTCTACACGGATACAGCTTTCAGCCCACGAGGAGCCATAATGATCGTGTCGCGAGAAGCCATACGACGCCTCTGCCGCATGTACCATGTCCGGATGCAAAGTCAGGAGCCTACCTTTGTCCGTAGAAGAAATTGATCGGATGATCTGACCTTGAACTATAAGTTAGGTCACTAGGGTTCACTGTCACTTAGCGACATGAACCACATAACCCGTCGTAAGGCCTAGTAGAACGCTTTGGTTTGTAATGTGTGTTGGACTACGGTCCTTAATATGTTGTATTGTACCTACATGTCGTATGAGGTACGCCATCGCCATAGGCATGGTATAGTACCTGCACTTGTCTGTATGATAATAGCCTTCACGGCTTAGGTAATAAAAATAACTCTGTTTCGTACCCCCGCCTTGTCACTTGTTATGTCCCACATAGTGTCGGTAGCCCGTCAAAGCTGACTGCCCATCTCCCAGGTGTCGTCAACCATTAAAGACGACCGGTACCTGTCGAATCCTAGGGTAACTTCACCTTTCACCTCCCCCGAAACCTGAGTTACCGCTGGCTACCCTTCTGCCGTAAACCAGCTATAAAAAGCCCCTCTGAGCTTTTGCACATCACCACCGTCAGAAGCCTTTTGCTCTGGCGCATCCCT
Organism: Stipa capillata; assembly: GCA_019208055.1. NCBI lineage: Eukaryota > Viridiplantae > Streptophyta > Magnoliopsida > Poales > Poaceae > Stipa > Stipa capillata. The sequence continues at coordinate 56,883 of JAGXJF010003409.1, forward strand.
TCGTTATTCATCATTCTCCCCGTATCCACAAACACGATGCTTTGGGGTACCTTATACCAGGACACCACCGCTGAAGAATTCGCCGGATTCGTTCACGTCTTGTGGACCGTAGCTCGACAAACTCTCGGAGCAACCCAACGCCCTAAGTACAGCGTGTACTTAGGAGATGCTCCTGGCACCCTGCACGAGTTTTGGGCGATAGTGCACGTCTATCCCGGAGACTCCGATCCAGGCATGCCATTTGGTTTCATCGGAAGAACTATGCCTACCTCTACCCTGGCCATTAAATCAGTTGCGTGGGAAGCTGTCTTCCACCTTCGCCAACTGGTCCCTAGCATGAATCAACCACCTTTCTCATTATATCCTGGCGGTACTCCTGGAGAAGACTCCGAACACACAAGCTTGCACCCAGAAGAGAATGACACAGTGAAACACCTCGCCATGTACGTTGCAGCTCAACACGATCTGCTTACCCAACTGGCAAATTCCTGGCTTTTGGCACAAGGAACTGGTATTCCCTATGCTTTCCCAGCTTCTTTCTAGCACTCCCTCGGCGACAGTCGCTACCGCCCCTGATATCGAAGAGCAGCCGCCACCAAGCATACCACCTGCGAAAGGAGGCAGTAGCCGCTCCAGGAAGACTACGGCCTCTCAAAGGCACTCCAGCCCCTCGAAAAGCAAAAGCCCCGCGCAATAGTAAATCTACTCAGGACGCCGACCCAGAAGCAAGCTAGGCGTTCAAGATGTTGGATCTGGTTTAGCCCTTTCGTGCCACTAGTGTGTGTGTGTTCTTCTCGTGTTAATGTTTGCAGTAGGGAACTTGCCCATGCTGTCTGACATTAGGGCAAGGATACCCGATACGCTTTTAGGCGTAGATAAGTGTCGTGTAGTTCCTTTTAGAGTATCATGAGTGTTTGCACCCTCCATCCTTGTAGTAACCCCTTGTTGCTGGCAACAGTTTTACTCCCTCCCAGTTACCTTCAATTATTGCCCGGTATTCGCTCCTCGTTGTCGGCCACATGCCACCTTTATCTAATCGCCTTGGTTTTTCCACTCTCTGGAAGCTATCAATTGAACGTTGGTGGTAGGACCCTCTCTAAAGGCAACACGCCGCGCGTCCACCACCGAGCCTTCAAATAGCTATATGGACTCTGCCCCCAACCCACTCCAGCCCCCTGCCGTTCTATTTCCCACTAGCTAGTTCCTTGCTGCTAGACCCCCTTTCACTCCAACGCTCCCTACCCTTGCTCAGTCTCTTTTCCTCTACGATCATGATGCCGCAAGGTACCCTCTGTCAAGAGACCACAGCTGAAGACCTTACCGGCTTTGCCGGCGTTCTCTGGATCGTATCATGGCAAGCCCTCGGAGCAACGCGACGACCGGAGTATGAAGTATACCGAAGTCCAGCCTTCGACATCGTGCCTGAGTTTTGGGCTGATGTCTCTGTCTACCCCGCCGATACCAATCCAAGCGCACCCTTCCGGATCTATGGACGGTCCATGCCAACACCAGCTATGGCTATTCAGATGGCCGCCTGGGAAGCTATTTCCCTTCTTCGCTACCGTGTCCCCGGTATGAACCAGAGAGCTTTTCGATTCTACCCTCACCGCGTCCCAGGAGGAGGCACGAGGTTTATCACCCCACCTCCCGACGAGGACACCGCGGTAACCCACCTCTCTCTGTATCTAGCCGCTCAACACGATCTCCTCACCCAGCTGGTGGAGTTCTGGATCTCATTACAACAGATCCCTTGTCCGCGCAATCTTCATCCGCTTCTAGCCGCTCTTCGGCAATTTCCACCTATACCCTTGAAATTGAAGAGCTCCTCATGCCAAGAGAACCAGCAACCGAAGAAAGTACCAGCCGTCGCAGGCACAACAGTACCCTTCGACGCACCCCGACCTCAACGGCAAGCCAGAACCCTCAAGAGGAAATTGTTCCGCCCCAAGCCGTCAATCCAGAGGCAAATCAGGCCGATAATGCACGCCGAGTTTGGGCTGTCCAACTCGATATGTCTAGTTGCTTGTGTGCTTGCATTGCATTAATATTTGCTGTTGTACTTAGTCTGGTATCCTTAGATACTCAGACAACCTGGTTTGAGATGCTTGTAGACGCATGTAAGCGCGTCATGCTGATTTTCCTGCTGTTTTACTGGAGTTTCCAATGGGTCTTTTGACCCTAATAATGTTATTTGGTGTTGTTCGCTTCTGTGTTGTGCACAATTTAAGTTTAGAATTACTCTCTCATCCCCTTGATGTTTCCCTCTTTCCTATGTCGCTACGGGAAGAACTATTCCCCAAATGGCAAAACCAACACGTCTCAGAAGGCATTCATTCAGCCAAGTCAAATAACCTTAGCTGTCAGCCCGAATCAAACCCCGTTAAGTCACGATCTAGATCACGTAAGTTGCCCATAGCCCTAGACCACTAATCAATAGTGGCCTACCCACACAAATTATCGGCACTCGAAATCAAATAAAGAATGCCAAGCCATTTCTTCTCCCGTGATCTACTCTGTTGCTCGCCCCAATACCCTTCCATAATTGGTGGCAATCCCTTGGACCTTTTCAAGCCACCGCTTATTTGTCCTTATATTCTTCCGTTGTAGCCAGCTATATGCCTACTTCCATTCAATAGCTTTAAATTCCCTGCTACCGATCTAACAAGAATAGCAGAATTTTGTCTTGTCCGAGGCCGCACGCCGTGAACCTTTACGCCGAGCCATCAATGGCTACCTGGACTACTATCTCTCGTCCGCACCCATCCGTGCTCCTCGTTTCCCTCGCTAAATACTTCCTCGCCTCAAGAGCTCTTGCTCCCAGTGCTTATTCTCCTTTTGCTTGTTTCCCTTTCACCGCACCTCTGTTTACTTCCAGCAACTCTTCGGCAATTTTCGCCCACAACTTGAAATCAACAAGCAGCCATGGCCGCCGCACCTGCAGCCGAAGAAGGCGTCCGCTGCCGCAGACGCAATGCCTCGTCTCAACGCGCTCCAACCCCGTCGGAGAATCAACACCCCTAGGAAGGAATCGCTCCGCGTCAGGCCCCTAACCCAGAGCTGGGCCAGGACGAAGATGTGCGTCGAGCTTGGATTACCCAGCTCAATGCGTTCGGTTGTCTGTGCGTTTACATTGCGATGATTTTTGCTGTTGGGTTCAGCCTGATGCCTCCCGGCAATCCGACTGGCCTATTTGATGCCCTGGTAAACGCCTGGATGCGTGTCATGCTAATCCTGGTGTTGTTTTACTGGACCTTTCAATGCATCTTCCGACCCCAATGAATTATCCCTAGCTATTCGTGCTTGTTGAGCCTGTAAACAAAACTTGAGATTCTCTTATCTACCTGCTGTTTCCCCCTTGCCATTCTGATGCCAATTGATTGCCAGCTGTCATGCCACCTTCCCACTCAGTAAAACGCTCAATTCGCTAGCAGCACGCCTGAGCCTTTTCAAAAGCTAGCACTCGATTTCAGCACGAAATGCTTGTACACCAGACCCCTACCTAGCCGATGGCCGACCGATGCCAATTATCTGCCCGCTGCAAACTTTGAGAGGATATATGCCCAAGATGAAGTGCGAAGAGACACCACCACATCAAGGCTGACAGGACAACACTAACCGCTTAAAGAGTTCAGAAATGCGTTCGGAATTGGAGTTGAGATATGCACCCTGCAAATTTTTAAGGAGAGTAGTTCCGAGAATTTGAAGGAAGGACCTGCACTGGAGCTATGAAGATATTTTGCGACAGAAGACCATACGACCCTACCCTTGTTCTCCTCCTAATCTCGAGGACGAGATTCCTTTTAAGGGGGGTAGGTTTGTAACGCCCCGAATTTCCAAAACCCAAAAATTAGGGCCTTCAAAAACTTTTTGGTTAAATAACGCTAACCGTCGTGCGTCGAAATAAAACTTAATATCAAAACCATTCACCCTCGTGTCCCCGCCGCGACAGCCTGAAGCAGCCAGTTTGCTCCGCCACGTCAGCCCAAGGCAGCTGATGCCGCTGCCACGCTCTTGCCTCGGCAGCTAATACTGCCCGTTTCCTTTGCCGCGGCAAGGCCGCTGCTGCCGCCGCTGTTATCCTTTCCTATCGCGACAAGCCGCTCCTGCCGCGACAAGCTCCTACCGCGGCAAGTCTTTTCCCTACCGCGGCAACACCGCGTCGACATATTCTCCGCCGCAACTCTACACGTATACGTGAGCATATCGGTGTTTTTCCTCATACCCTAACTCACCGCGACCTCACGTGTCTATTCTATCTGCGTCGCAACCCTATATATGCTAAAACCATCGAGTGTATGTGTGCACCTACACTCCGAACTCTATTTCGGAGCAAAGGCGAAATCCACAACCCTAGCTCTTTATCCGTCCTTGGCCCTCTGTATCCGTCTTGGTCGGGTAACTCTGAAAACCCGCACACACGCACTCCAGCCGATAAAACCCTGAATCGGCGAATATCTTAAAATATCGCATACACCGTATTCATCGGAGCACCTGCGGTACCTCACCACCAATCGACCCTAAGTCGAGATGGATAATCCACCGAGGATCCCGTATACCCTCCATCCCTTGCCGCACACCCGGAACCCCTTCCAGCCCTCGATCCCTCCCCGTCCCATTTAAACCATTAGAATTAAAATTAGCTTTTAGCTGCGACCAATTAAAACAAGTTTCCAAAAATCCGAATAATCGGCCACGACGACCCTTAGAATTCCAAGAGTCCGATATTACAAAATATGGGCACGCTTAGTTTAAAAATTAGGAATGGCCGCTATCAAACACCTAGGTCCAAAAATCTACCGTTGCATCGTAACGTGTCCGACCTCAACTAAAAACCCATCGTCAGCCTCGTAGGGACTCTCCCCAGCAGTCCCAGCAAGATTAAAACCACATGTTTCCTCTGGCTATCACATTCCAATTTCTATGCGCGGATTCCCCAGCATGCCATGCACTGATTCTCACAAAATTCACAGCACCCAAGGTACCGAGCGGTGCCTAACTTCGCTGGTCACTCAAGAACGTTTTGCTCCAACACCAGTGGCAAGGAGCGACCTTCGTGCCCCTTTGCGTGCATGTCCTAACCTTCTCCAGTGCCAGCTACGTGACATGTGAGGCGACCTCTGTTTAGCCAGTGCATTTCCAGCACCCATCCTCTTTTTCCCAAGCATCTTCCACCTCTGGTCTCTCTCCGCTGTCTTCTCCACAGGCCGGCCGCCTAACTCTTCACCATCTCAGCAGCACAAACGCAGCTTGCCATGTGCTCCTTCACCCCATTCTCCCCATAAACTTAGCTACTTCGGATTTTCTTCCATCCGAGCTGCTCCAGCTTACCAGAGCACGCAAATCTCTATCTTCCTCCTCCCCATAGCCACAGCGCCGCCTATCCACTCCGATGTGCATACACGGCTTGACGTCGTGTCGATCCCCGACAGCAGAACACCGCCCTCCGGTTCCGTCCCATCACCGGCAACAGTGGCACCGCCAGCTAATCGCGCCGCCACGCTACAAAAGGGGATCAACCCGAGCCATTTTCCTCATCCCGAGCTCCCCATTTTCTTTGCACCCGGCATTCTTCACTCGCCCGAGCCCTCCACCTCAACCAAGTCGCTAGCCATAGCCGCCCTCAATTCCCCACCCTCACCCGAGCTCTGCCCCACCACCGCGAGCTCAGTCGAAATCCAGCGGAGGAAGAATCCCAGGCCATCCAGGAGGCGCCAGTGAACTCATCAGCCGAGCCCCGCCTTCAGCCCGCCGCCGGCAAGCTCCTGGAGCCGCCGCCATGGCCAAAGACCTCCCCACTCCGCCCAATCTAGCCTCCACTCGAGCACACCGTCGCGCCGCCAAGCTCCTCCCCGGTGAGCCGCCGCTCAGATGCAGCGCACCGGTCCCAAATCCGCCACCGACCGTTGAGCCCGCCGCCGGCCACTGGTAAGCGCCGCCATCCAGCTACTCCCGCGCCGTCCCAACCTAGCTCACCGCCACAGGCCAACGGAGAGCAGCGCCGCCAGCCTTCGCCGCCGTTCCCCGGCTTGAGCAAGCCGCCGCCGCTACCCTCAACAGCACCAACCACGTGAGCCACCACCGCCGTTGCCTCTCTCTGCCCTCCCGTCCCGTTTCTTTTCCCCAGCACGCCGCCGCCTTGCTTGAGCTGGACGACCGAGGAGCAACCGACCCAACCGAGCAGGTGAGCTGCGTGAGCTAACTCCCGAGTGGATAAATGCCGGCCGAGCTGCCGTTCTCTGTTTTAAATGCATCTTAGTCGGCCAGTTGGAACCCCGCGTCCGCCAGTTAAACGCACGTCGGTTTGGTCCGTTTCAGGCAAAGCAAAGGCGCAATAAGTTCAATCAGGTAGCGCATTTAGTTAGTTAGCTGGTTTAGAAGCTTTAAGCCTCTGGTTCACTCGGCTAGGGCACATCCAATAGGTTTTTCGCAGCTCCAAACCCAGTTCCAGAGAGCTAATGAGAAAGGCTAAGCTCTGGTTCAAAAGTTCTTTTTAATGTTTCAAACATATTTGAAATATAAACAGAGGAGATTGATTGAGTTAGGGCATGTCCAATTATTTAATTTTCCTTAGAACCAACACATATGCTATGCAATTTCAGTGCAATCGCAGTTAAATTCTTCGTATCGTCTAGCGTATATTAAAGTATCTAAAACCCTAGTTAAGGTATTAGGACCAATGATTTTAAAAATACAATCTTGATGGCATACATTTTCTCGATCCAAAAACACTGTTATTTCATGTGACATATACGCAGATAAAAATCACCTAAGGTGTCCTTTGCTCTTGTAGACTTGAGCTTTAAATCTTAGAGCTTCCCCGCGAACCAAGCTCACTTGTATATACACGTTTTCCCCCCAGCCCGTCCGACAACTTACCTTTGAAAACCCTAAACCTTAACCCGGCAATACTAAGATCAAAGCCCCGTTAATTCACCCTGTTATCGTTACGTCCGTTTTCAGCGTGCATACTGCTTGGTTTTCTTGAAACGTTTTGGGTTGCCTCTTATTCGACCTTTTTTTCCCGACGTGTAGTTAACGAAGTGGCATACGTACGCCGGGAGGATCCAGGATCACCCCTCGTCAGGAACAAGAGCAGGAACTGCCAGGCAAGCATTCCCACCTCGATCATGTCAAAATCCCATATATGCAAAGTTATGAATATTTTGTTTGCGAACTCTGCATGCTATGTGTTAATATCGATATTTTATGTAGAGTTAGTTATACCCATTAGTTGCACGATACCTAGGTCCGATCCTTCCTTGTAACCCTAGGTATATTCGGCGGTTGACTCTCGACCGTCGAATAATTAAGGTTATAGGTGTTAACCATGCTTAGCCCTGCTATAGTCAAAAACCAAGTTTTACTCATCCCGTTGGGATATGGGAAAACAAACCCTCGGATGGCATATGCTGTCCGAGGTGACTTTCACAAATAAAGGTTTATCACAAATCAAAAGAAAAGAGGAGATGATTTGGATTCGGGTAGGAATGTTAAGTGATGTTCGGGGATGTAGAACATTGGTTGGAGCCATGATCGTCCAGGACGTCATGGGGTTGGGAATTGGAGTCCTACTCGAATCAGTTAAGGACCGAGCCTAAGTGCCGCTAAACCGGTTCCATTACCGTACGTCCACATGTCCTTTATGGGAAGGACTTGGCTTAGTAACCCGGCAAGTATTAGGGTTTGGACCCGTGGGAAGTAGGGAGTTAGTGCTAGGTGTTTGAAGTCCTAGAGTTCCACCTACGCCAGGCGGGAGGTGTTGAGACGACACAAAGGTGGAGAGTCCCAATTTGGTGTCCAGGACATGCAAACTTGGGTATTCACCTAGCGGGTCCAACTCTGGTATGGAAGCGGGCGAAGGTCTCGTTGTACAAGCCCTGGACACATGCGACGCGTAGCATGCCCAGGGGGAACTACATCTTGTGGGTAAAGCCGTACAACCTCTGCAGAGTGTTAAAAACTATTCGAATAGCCGCGTCCTCGGTTATGGACATGAACTGGCAAGGCCACACACTGGTTAGACTAAGTGTTGTTTGCGAAAGCATGGGAAAAGGGATTAAGGACGTGGGCATGATGTGTCCACAGAGGGCAATTTACGCTACAGGTTGGTAGCAAGGAATTGCCGGAGGAGTAGGCTAGCCGTGTGATTCGGGATACACGGGCTGAGCCAGGGGCACTCGCTGAGCTATCCAGGATAGTGTCAGTCGAGTGTGGTACCGAGAAGCTAGACATGTTGCCCAGGGTAATATGGTCTGAGCTGTCTCGAGGATTGTAAGGAGGTAGCCGGGTCTACCTCGGGAGGATTCTGTTCATTTCACTTTAAACAGTTTTACTAAATTGCTTCTGAATCTACTATCCAAGTATTTAAATTATGCACTTACTTTCCGCACATTAATCAGCTTAGAGTAGAGCTATTCCTTGTTTATCCTCTGCATAAATTATTTTCCGTATACTCCTTCCTGTGGGAATAGCTTGCGAGTACATTCAATGTACTCACCTGGCTTGTTGATTTGGCCAGACGAAGAAGACATCAGTTCTAAAGATAAGATTACAGACGCGAACGCTAGGGCGTAATCCCAGTCAGTTGCCTGTCGGGTATGGCATACTAATGGGCCACTTTCCGCTGAATTTCCGCTGCAAGATTTTAGCCATTGGGCTACAGGTATCAGATTACCGACCTTTACGGTCTATTTAATTATTTACGTATGTATGACAATGATATACAGGTTAACTCGTGTGTATCGGCTACTGATCCAGGGACCGGTACAGTGATCACGAGGAAGTTCCCGACTTAAAAACCGGGGGCGCCACAGTTTACATGTCCCACTTCTAATTTTCCACCACGTACTTGTGTAGTAACTAGTTAATACGATCGAGATGAGCTTAGTATGGTCTGTGCTTCAGTTGCTCTAAGTTGGAACTCTTTTGGCCAGTGTTAGTCAAGAATCTTTAGGTTGGCCAGTGTTAGTCAAGAATCTTTAGGTTGGCCAGTGTTAGTCAAGAATCTTAAGGTTGTAATTAACATGTTAGTACTTTGCAAAGTTGGATACTACAATCTAGCTATTAGCATCTCTTACCATGGAAGGAATGGTAAATTTCATGTGAAAAATGTAGAGAACTAAATCTATTATAGTCACTGTGGGAATTGTTTGCATAACAACGAATCTGTGTTAGTATCTGTGCTTGAAAACACCTAGTATTTGCCGCTGAATTCATATGTTAAGCAGTGAAATCAGAATTCCTTTGATAGTATGAGATTGAATTGCTGCCCCTAATAGAAGTGCGCAAGCTGAGATTGATCTTCTTATCCTAATGTATTTCTTTCGAACATGTACCACTAAAACTTGTTTACTTAGTCTAACTTGATACTAAAACTTGTTTAGTAACTACTTAATACGATCGAGATGAGCTCTCCGCCGCCCTCCCCTACGATATCGCCGTCGGGGTCGCCAAGACCTTCGACATCGTCAGGAAAGGGATCTCGCAAACCAAGGAAGCCATCAGGGAGGCCGAAGGACAGATGGGTAGTTCAGAGCTTGGATCCGGTGACCGGAGTGCCTGAGCCAGAAGAAACCCGGAAGAAGTGGCGGACGTTATGCGGGGTGGTCGCCCGTTCTAGGGTTAGGATCACCCTCGCGGATTGGGGTGAGCTGACACGGGAGGAGCGGAGGTCCCTCTTTGACGAAGTGAAGGGCTCCTTCATGTACCCGGAAGAGGTCGAGGCCGAGTTCTTCCGAGCGACAATATTGACGGCTGGGAAGTGCTGGAGGAACTTCAAGCACAGACTGGTGAGGGACTATCTCAATCAAGAGAAGTCGCCTTGCCAGGCATACCCTGATGTCTCCGAAGAAGATTGGGCAGAGTTCTGCGCCTTGAAGTCGTCCGAAGAATTCCGGACAGAAAGCCAGAAGGGGAAAGAGCTAGCCAGCAGAAACAAGCACCCGCATTTCCTCGGCACCTTAGGGTACGTCGGTGCGAAGAAGAAGTGGGCAAAGGAGGACGAGGAAGCGGAGAAGCACGGTCAGCAGCCGGCGTTCTCGGGTTTCGGCGACAACCGAGTCCGGGACTGGTGCAGAGCGAGGACCAAGGTGGATCAAGGTGGGCAACGCGTATGGAGAAACCCTGAAGACGAGCAGGTATATCAGAGAATGGTGGGGCTGAACGAGCAGGCATCTCAAGGCTCGTTTGTGCCAAGTCGGGAGAAAGACATACTCTCCGAGGCCATCGGCACCAGGGAGCCCTATGGACGCACCAGGGGTCTCGGAAAACCTGGCAACGTGGAGCAAATCGTTCACCGGGGACACGCAGGAGGCACGTCGGCAGCGGAAGAGAGCAAGAGCCGAGCAGATGAAAGCAGAGATTCAATCGTCGATTGAGGCGCAGTTCGAGGAGAGAATGAGGGCAATGGAGGAGAGGCTATCAGCACAGTACCTGCAAGACAGGGCGCCGGTCGCAATTAGCCCGGGTGCCCGCCGCAGTAGCTGTGCATCTGGTGCGGATGATTGTTCTCCTATCGACCAGATTGGGGGTCCGACGAGGTGCAAGCTGCAGATACAGTTCGCTACGACGAACTTCTCGATGGACGCCGCGTACGGTCAGGTCTGGCCATCTCCTCCTGGAACGGTGCTACACGGTGTCCCCTTGGCGGCAGGCTTTCGCGCGAGTGCAGGTTGAGTCAATCAATCCGACTTTCGCTTGCTGTCCCTTGCCGGCTGCGGGAGAATCTGATGAGCTGCAGACATTAAGCGACGCGGTCGGGTCGTTCGTCCAGTGGCCGAAGAAGGACGTAGTCCTCGAATCAGCACCGAGCGCACCTTCCGTTCCTCCATCTCCGGCGGATCAAGGGATGCTGAGGTTTTCACCGGTGCTTGCTCCATCTCCGCCCAAGGTTTCGACGGAGCTCGTCCTTCCTCAGCCAGTCCCGACAGTGCAAGATGTGGAGGCTGGTACTCATCATTCGCTCCCCCCTCAGCTCCCGGCACTACCAGCAACGGAGACCTCACAGGCACGCCGTGGTCGAACGAAGAGTCAAGGGGCGACGTCCAAGCTGAAAGTCTACGAATCCAAGAAGTCTGCTTCAAAACTGGCTTCTCATGTTGAATATCCTCTAGCGGAGCTGGCTCGCCAGTACGTGCCTGGAGAACCTATGGTGGACGATGACGTGAACTTGGGCGTAGCCGGCCGGCAGCTCCATAATCATTACCTCGAGATGTCGCGCAGGCCGTTCCCAGATAGAAGACTCGGCCTCGTGGTATTCTTCAAGGAGGAGCATTTCAAGCACCGCCACGGATATATGTTTCCCGTGGATTTCTCGGACATCTTCAACATGATGCACTTCCGTGAGCTGGACGCCAGTCTCATGAGATGCTTCTCGCTGTAAGTCCTTACAGCACATCACCGTTTTGTTTTGTCACTCCTAAATGCCTGCAATGTAACTCCTTATTCTCCTGTACTCAGGTACATGATTGAGCTGAGCGTAAGAAGAAGGATGCACAACTCCGTGGGGTTCGGCGACCCACATTTGATCTCTGCATATTGCCTCGCGCAAAATAAGGACATGGTGCGGGATTATGTCGTGCATTTACTCCATGAGTACTCCGCACGAGATCAGATCCAGGTTGCCTATAACATCGGGTAAGCCACATCCTGCGCAAATTCTTATGGTTCGACGGCTAAACATGTAATAACTTCGTATCGTATAAGCAGCGGCCATTGGATCCTCCTCGTGATCGTGCCGAAATGGAATAAGGTATATTACCTTGATTCCATGAGGCGCAGCATGGACTCGCGCAAGCAAGCGTACGTGGACGTCATGGCTGTACTCGACGAGTAAGTATCAAAACGTTCGACTTAGTCCATGCCTATTCTTTCTTCTTCACAAAGGAAGAGATAGTTCGATGCTAATTGTTTTTAATCACCCAGAGCGTTTGACACATACGTCAAACACGGGGGGAGGCACAAGGTCAAGGGCGGAGTGGCCGTCAAGTTAAGCCATGATTGCAAGTTTAAGGTATTCCGTAATGTCCTTGACTCCTAGAACTAATGCCATCATAATTCTGCCCTCTATACCTAATCGATATCCCTTTTGTAGTGCCGGCAACAACCTGAAGGGACCGACCTCTGTGGGTATTACGTGTGTTTCCACATGCTAGCCCTTTCCAGCAACCCAAAGTACGGGAATCTACCGGTAAGAAACCAGCGCCACTGCTAATGTCGAGTGTTTAGTCGTTCTATTCGCCCTGAGCGTAAGACTCATGTTTTCAGGGAGCGACGAAAACCATGCAAATCAAGATGTTGGAAGATATGGACCTCAGCCAGGTCCGGTCGCACATCGCCAGCTTCCTGAACAACGATGTCATTAGTGCCCAAGGACGCTTCGGTTCCCCGGCGACAAGCTAGGAACTTAGGATTGAGATTAGTTAGATGATTACGTAGGTTTCTACTTAGGTCATTAGTTACTTCATTAACTTCTACAATCAAACTTTGTAATTATCTGTCCAACAGGTGGTTTCGAATGATAAGTGCACTTGATGTTCTTAAACGTCGTGTTGTTCATTTTTTCTCTCACTGCTAACGTCACTTTATTACATATGATGCTTCTTTATCAACAGATATGGTGTATGGAGGCTTCGGCGCGTAGTTCTATTCATGTGAAGAATTGAAGAGAGGTCTAGTTTTGTTTAATTTGATCAATATCCTGGCTGTGAATTGAGGATATGACTCAAGTGAACAACTTTTGTAATATTTATTAATTCGTATGCGTATGTATGTGAATGTTTACATGTAATGTTTTGTGGTCGATCCGAGAATGAATGAATGTTTTAGTGTGCTGTGCTGGTTGTGCCTGCTGTGATTTTGATGTATATATATATATCTATTTGTTTTTTCAGGGATGCTAGTAAATTAGGGAAAATAATGCCTGGTGAACAACATATCGGAGGCGGTTATCTTTACCTAAACGCCTCGGATAAGGGCATATAGAGGCGGTTATCTTTACCTAAACGCCTCGATAAGAGAATATAAGAGGCGGTTATCTTTACCTAAACGCCTCGGATAAGAGAATATAGGAGGCGGTTATCTTTACCTAACCGCCTCGGATAAGTGTATATCGGAGGCGATTGTATTATTCTGAGCGCCTCTAATAATACATTATCCGAGGCGCTTACGAAAATATAACCGCCTCCGATATGCCCTTATCCGAGGCGGTTAATGAGTTTTAACCGCCTCGGATGAGCTCTTATCCGAGGCGTTTGCATAACCGCCTCCGATGTATGCCCCCATATCCGCAACCACTCCGTCGAGGCGGGTGCTATAACCGCCTCGGATGTGCTATTTTAACCGCCTCGGATATCGTTTTCTGTACTAGTGAGTAAGTTCCATACGTACAGTTTGGACCCACAAAAAAGCCTGCTCCTAGATAGGGAACTGCAATCTGTAGGCTATTGTCGCATTTTTTTATAAGCTTAAATATTTTGAACTTGTACATTTGATGATATTAGCATGAGCACAAACAGATTTGATTATGTCAGCATGACAAAAATTCAAGGATAAATGCATGAGTTTGAGCCTGCATCTCTTATGTTGTAATTCCTTGCTATTTCGTAACACACATGAAATTATGAATCCACTCCTCACTGTTCTAATCTAGATATAACACATATATGTTAGAATCAGGAAGTATAGTCTGTAGGGACAAAGAACACATATATATTTTTGTTTGAGAGCAGTCCTATTTCAAATAATTCTGAAGAAACTCCATCTTATTCCAGGATGTTGTTGCTGCTCCCTGTTAACTGGGTCGATGGATTTGTGACTCAACTATGAAGTGCTTACGCAATAGCAGCAAATGCTTGATGCAGATAATGGTCGAGTACAATATGCAGTTGATGTATATTCTCGAGTAATATAGTTTTGCAAGTCCTATAGAGCAGGCTTTCTAGTGTTAACTGTGAGCCACTAAGATTTGAACGCAGACTAATCTCCTCTACTTATTTTTGTTTGTTAATCTGCAATTCACATCATAGTTAATCTGCGAGGATAAAAGCTAACTAAAAATGGTCTTACCTGCAAGGATCACGCCCAGCCTGATGTTGTGATGGCTTTGAGGTTTTTCGATCTTCTTTCATCTACAATCGCATAGGTTCAACTATATCAACTAACCAAGCAAATTGTGGGTGGAATAAATATTAATATGTCTCATTACATGCTTGTGTGCCCACGCAATAGATCTCCCAAGAGCATCAGCCATGACTTTCATATCCCCATTAGGACGGAAAAGTTGAGCATCCCTTTTGAGCACATAATTAACCACGACTTCACAATATTCAGAGCCCAATGGAGCACCCCCCACTATTGTCTTGCGGTCCGTTGATAGGACAGTAGCCTTTGCAACCGGGACGTCATATGGTCGAACAGAAGAGTACAATATGACTTCCTTTCCACCCTGAAACAAACAGGTTATCATTGAATTTGTTGATTGAGTTCTGTATGAGGAGTAAACCAACAAATAGTTATATCTGAGAAAGCTTACTGCATGCCCTTGTTTTGGGGCTAACCTGTTTGCTGTCTGCAAGTCCAATTTAGCAAGTCATTTGATACAAATTTCTAAATGTGAAAAGTAGATGATCTTTGTTCTGTTAAGTAGTGTACCTCACGAGAGAGTATGTCTCCTGAAGACATGGACTCATCATCACTATTGTCACTTCCAGCTTGTTGACCCTATTAGGAAAGCCAATACAAACAAGAAATAAATTTCCTTTTCTTCACCGAAGAAACTATAATAATTATGTTTGTTATATTGTACCTCAGGCGGTGGAGAATTTGATGCATATCATGGATTCACATGTGCATTACACGACGCTTGAGAACTAGCAAGAAACAACTCTTTAAGCTATGCCATCTGTTGACTAAGTTCATCTAGGCGGGTCGATAGATGTTGGTTTTCCAGTTCGGCTTGTCGGCGACCTTCGAGAGCCATTTGGAGCTTGGTTGATCTATACTTCTGTGTTCCAGGCATTTCTAAATCTCCTGGAGTTGGTCCCAGACCAATGGAGCGAACATACCCATTCCTTTCTTTTCCACACACGCGTGACATTAGGTCACCTTGCTGTAAGGTTTTCTCGGTCCACTTTGGATGTTTTATGGCTGCATCCTCGAGCTCTTTCTAAAAATACCGAAAACATAATTGAAAAATCAAATTAAACAATACAAATCGAGTTGGATCACTAAGTAGCTTGTATAGAAGTAATACTAAATAAGCAAATAAACACTCATTAAATTCACATGGATACAATTTCTAGTTTATACTTGAAGTGTCCTCCATTTCAACCTCATGACACATGTTTTGATGTGCTGAAGAAGATGATGCCTCTCCATGAAAAATCCATCTCTTATACCCTTCTAAAAACCCATCGCAAACTAAATGTTCATGGACAATATTTGCTTTCTTCCAACAACTATTGACACAGTTCCTGCAAGGGCACAATATCGTGCCCCCTTTTGCCGAATGGGTAAATGCAAATTGTATGAATTCTTTGACCCCACATACATATTCAGATGTGTGCCTACAATTAATTTTTTTTTGTAAGACCAGTTGTGAGAAATTGGCATAAAAACATTTGAAGCTTAATTATGTTGTACCTAGGCAGGTCCATCCATCTCTTATCCATGGCTGACAAGTAACAACAAACCCCGCAAGTCAAAAGATTCACACAAATGCCTCACAAATTCACACAATTGAGCCTAAAGACAATCAATGGAATTACGCAAATATAAATAGAACATCAGGATGTGCCATTTCAATAAAAATTGATGCATAGGAAGACATATACTAACCAGCAACCATGTGCCCCTCGAATCTCACACTCCAGAAGCTAATTGATGATTAAGTCAAATTCAAAGGTACCCCTTTGCACTGCACATGAAGCAAAAAAGTATCCTTAGTTAGAAAAGAATGTTCTAGAAATCCAAGGGAAGAAATAAACCATGTGCCGACAAATACCAAGAACTGTGACACTTTGTTGGATAGATTTGCTTCAGACCATATCAAAGGCTGCCATCTTCACTTACGACTCCAAGGACAACATTTTTTCCTTGCAAAACAGGCAATGGCCATGTATGTCAAAATCTAGAAAAAATGGATGCTACACAATGAATCGTTCAAACTAAAAACTTCATGCAAGAATAACTTGCAGGATTCACTAGCAGCAAGTATTAAGAAAGTTGGATTACAAAAAAAAGGCTTTTTTCACATTCAAAGAAACTTGGATTGAAATTTTCCAAATTGGATATAAGAAAATACATAAGCACTATAAAGCAGCTTGTTTGAGAGCTAAATAAAAATAAAACATGTAGTGCTTATGGCGGTATGGAGGCAGGCAGTTGGTGGTGTAGGCACGGCGGGAGTTGGCGAGGGGGTCGACGGGTGGGAGGCAGGCGGGTGTGTGTGTGCAGGCACGCGGGAAGTTGGCGAGATGGTCGACGGCTAGGAGGCGGGCAGGTGGTGCGGGCACGCAAGGAGATACCTAGGAGAAGGTCGATGGCGGGGAGACAGTGCAGGTACCTGGGTGCAGGCATGGAGGCGCATCAGCTATTCAGGTGTAGTAAAACAGAGATAGAACCGAGGAGGGAAAACCAGGGCATGGGCTCGCCGGTGATGAAGAGGAGATTCGGCCAGAGGAGGCGTCCACGGGAGCAGCTGACCACGTATTCGAGGTCCTACCTTCAGCACGGTCCTGTGGGCGGCCGGAATTGATCTACGGTGGCTTGGCTCGCCAGATTGCTCCCGGCGGCGGTGGCTGCAAGCAGCGGTGGGGCTAGGGCATGGTGGCGGGCGGCGAGGAGCAGGTCGATGGGGCAGGTACGCAGAGAGGTGCAACAGCTATTACGACGCACGGTGAGGCTCAGGTGGAGATGGCGGAGGGAAGACTGAGGTGGAGAGCGGTGGTGGATTGGGGATGCGGTGGTGGAGAGCAGGAGAAGGAGTTTTCACGGTGAAGTGTTTTGTTTGTTGGCCGCGCTTTTTTCCTTTTTTTGGCCAAGCGCCCAATGTCCCGCGCAATATTTGGCACCCGCGCCAACAATACAGCTTCAGCTTTGATTCTCGCAGGCTACTAACCTACTGGCAGGCTAGATGCCGGCGTTTATAATTACCAGCAGATAACTTGCCAGTCAGGTTCCCGGCAGGTAAGGTGCCATAAGAATTGATTTTTCCCGGCCGTTAAACTGTCAGCTTCTTTCCTGGCAGTTAGCACGCCGTCTTTTAAATATTATTGCCGGCACATAAATGCCCTCTATAACAGGTCATGGTGTAGTGGTGGTTGATTTTGATAAACAAATGGTGCTCATAATAAAAACTTGTGTTATTCTTTCAAAAGCGACGAGCTATTTTTGGGGAGCTCTACATTGGTACACATGTTAATTCTTGTGACTTACCTCTAGTAAGTGATCAGCTCCGGTTGTGAATGTGACATCATTGATTTCTCTTAAATATTTAATTGAACCATTCTATTCCCTCTCCGCGCTATGTTTATTTATGATAGTCCGATGCTCTTTTGCTAGATTGTTATTATTATTGTGACACAAGATGATTTTGATATTTAAGTCAATCGTAGAATGGAATGTTGATAGTTTGCTTATGCTTGTATGATTATTCATGACCATTGCTATTTCTTTACACTATAAATAAGTGCTAATTAGTTCTTCCCATTCAATGTAACATTCATTTCAATGCATGGTCATATCTATTTATCACTTCCATTGTTCGAGGACAAACATCAAGTCAAGTAGGCAGAGCTTGATATGTCAAAAACATATCAATATTTTCCATGCTTTTCATGTCATTTATTCATCTATTTTCTTGATATTATTGCATTATTTGTTCATTATCACTGTCATCCTACAAAACCATCTTTTGTTTAGTCTGTGCATAACAATTCAGATTTTTATATAAAAAGTGACTTGCTGGAGTTAATACGCGAAGAGAAGACCACTGGAGAAGGGGTCCCACCAAGGGAGGCCCCAATGGCCCAGATGGCTAGGTGAGATGGTAGCCCAGGCCACCCTCTCTCCCCTGCCGCCTGGAGTGGCCAGGGCTCCCCCGACACCGCCGCTTCACCCACTTATCCCCTTTGACACGTATTTCTAGGAGAGAGTTTATTTGAGATGGAAAACACCGCCATACTATTCACATCCACATATTGCTTTGCATCCACCAGAATTCAGATCAGACACAGCTTCTCCACCCGATTAATGACTGTTTGTTCATCCACCACCAAGGAAGATCATCACCGGCTAATTATGGGGAGTTGTTGTTGTATCTCTTTGTGATCACCATGTTGATGCTTTTTTGTTTTCATCCGCTTATTATGTTTGAGTAGTCCACGGTAGGCATAAGGATTGAACAAGAATTGGTGAATTATGTCGAGATGCTATGATGCTATTTTATATTGATTTTCTGAATAATTTCATATTAGGATCATGTTGATTATTGCTAGTCATTTATTATTGCTAGCCTTAATGCCAGTTGTCTAAGGCCCGGATACCATGATCTTAGAACTATCGTTCGTATCTTGCAATATCAAATGCTTATTCGTGCTATCCATTCTACCACCCATTGATGGTGAGGGGTTTTCGATGCATGAGTTCAAGGAATAATATGTGTCACCACACTTTATGCTTTGCTTTGGTGAATCTTCTATGTTCACCTTAATTTTTGACAAAAGTGATGTGCATGATAAAATGACATCTATTTATGCACATACCTACATCATAATTCAACTATGCGATTGAACTACATCAAAATGATGCTAAATTCATCCTATGCACTTGTAGGTCATCGGGGCCCACAGAGCCCATGTAGCCAGGGCTGCGGTAGGCCCTGTCGCCCTAGCCTGCTGTTTGGAGCTCTAGGGCATCCACCTCCGACACACTCTTGACTACTTATTCCTCCTGACACGTGATTTCCAAAAAAGAGCTTTTCGAGACAGAACTCTATCACCACCCTATTTCTATCTACAGAATACCTTCGCATCCATCAGAATTCACATCGGCTACTACTTGCTCGCCAGATCGGCACCCATTTCTTCATCAACCATCATTGGAGACCATCAATTGTTGATTTAGGGGAATTATTGCTATTGTATCTTGCTGTAATCTCACGATGACACTTGTTTGTTTTCATCTTTTTATAATGATTGAGTAGTCCACCGTAGACATACAGGATGGACAGGGATTGGTGAATTGTAAAGAGATGCTTTAATGCCATTTTTATTATAATTTTAGATTGTGTTCACTTTGATGTTGCTTTGATCGTTTGTCATTTATTATTGTTATGCCTAATGATTGTTGTCTATAGTACGGGCAAATTCTAGAATTATTTGTTTGTATCTAGCAATATCAAATGTTTATTCATGTCACAATTCTACCGTCTATTGAGTGACAGTCAAAGGTGAGCGGTTTTACGTTCTTGAATTTGAGGAACCATATGTGCCACAATGTTTAATGCTTTGGTCTAATAACTCTCTAATGATCACCTTAATGTTGGGCAAAAGTGATGAACTCAATATGAGGTCATCTATTCGTGGGTGCATGCCTACGACATACCGCAACTTGAGAAGTGACTTATTAGCATCCTTGCACATGATTAGCTATCTCTACATGATCCCATGAACCACATCCCAATTGCCCATTTCATAATTGTTGCATTTTATTAGCTCTTATATCATTTATCGCTCCCTTTACTTTTATTCATTGCATGTTTAATTTTTGTTGTTCTTATTAAACTTCCAAAAATATTGTTTGCTATCTTTTAGTTCAAGACCAGGTGCAATTACGAGCGATGCCATAGTTGTGGAGAAACTTATCGCTTTCCACTAACGTTCTCAGTGGGTTCGATACAAAACCAGAAATACTTCCATAAGAAAGCTACTTTGATGTTGTGCACTTGCATGTCATCAACCGCTTGGTTCAAGGAGCACCATCTTCACCACATGGCGGGTGATTTTGTGGTGGACTTTGCATCTTCCTTCTTTTTAACCTATGGGAATTGGACTTCTCCTTGATGAGAATCTGTACACTGTATGTGTTTACAATGAAAGTATACATTCTCTTATTTAAATTGGCTAAATTAATGTATATAAAAACTTGGTTTTGTATATCTAGGCACATGATCGAGAAGCCAGAGCAAGGAGACAACCAATAGGTTTCATCGACCCACACTTGGTCTTCAAGCAAACCATGAAGGCCAATGCACGATTTACTGAGGACTACCTGACAAAAGGCATTATTGGGTCAACAAGACAAGGAATTCATACTCCTTGCCTTTAACCAGGGGTAAGTCATCGGTGTACTATATACTTTCGTAGCTTTCACTAGGTCTTGATTGTGATCATACCCAAATGAAACAAGGTAATATACCTTTGATTCATATAAGTGTGTCAAGCACGACTTCACGTCTATTAGAGAGTTAATCGACAAGTCATGAATTAACACATTTTCTCTTACATTATTTTTTTCCAATTGCCTAAATTTTTGAAAACATGTAGGTTGTTTGCAACGTACATTTTGGGGAGGGGGGGATCCAAGTAACAAGCCTCAACACTTTGAGACACGATTTCAATTTCAAGGTCTTCCCTAAGTATAGAATAATATATATATATCATCACATTCACTTCAGTCCCTTCTAGAACCAAGACCCTTTCTCTTTACAGTGCTTCTAGGAGCCAAAGGAAACAAACCTTGTGGCTATTACATTTGTTATAACATGCAGCACCTCATGGCAGCTTCGAGTGACCAAGATCCTAATATTTGTCAATCATACAACTACTTGTTCATAAATCTCTTCTTATATATATGCATGACCAAGGCTGAGCTCATAGACATTAGAGGGCAATTCATGTTCTTCTTCATCAGCTAAGTTCTAGAAGTCAAGACCGAGTACCATCAACCGTAGCTAGCTATCTATGTCATGAACTGAAATGTTAGGTTGTAACTATGTGCATATCAAGAAGTACTCATGTGTTCTTCTTGTCCTTATGCGGATATTAAGATGCTAATTTGTTCTTCATTTTATTATTTTGTGCGTATCATTTGTGAATGTGAAAGTGCTTTCTATGAGATGCTACATGCGTGAATATGAAAGTGTTACATATTCTGCTTAATTTGCTTTTTCAAAGGCCATGGCTAGCAAATCCTAAGACTAACCAAAAAATTAAAAAGTTAATTATGTTATTAGTGATTCCTAGATGGTTCAGATACAAGATACCACCTGGGAAATCAATAATAACATAACTTTCCAAAACAACCTGAGACAGTTACTGATCATCTCAGATGGTTCCTATATGGACACAGCCTCGGATATGCACTCATAAAAATCATCTAGTGTAAATGCTGATTATCTGTGACATATGTTTTATGATGAGATATTCTGTGGCAGTGACTTCTACTTTATCAATGAAATGGCAAAGTTTTGACTCCGTTTTAAATGGAAAATCTTCCAGGCTGTGCGGACGAGAGACATGGGGAGAGCAGAAAAATAATTAAGGAAGGAGGGCACGAGCAACTGACATTCGTGGAAACAACTGTAATTTACAGAAAATTTAAGGCGATGGCATTTTCCACAGTTTTAGGCCTTTGTGATGGCAGTGGACAATGCAGCCCAAATACGACGGCATGCAATTTCTTTTTTGTGCATATGAACACTAGAAGAAAAGAAAAAAGAGTCTCGAGAGATGAAATTTTAGATTAATTAATTGTAGCAAATTGCAATAAATTAAACATAAATACATATTACACGGTACATACTACACCCACATAAAGACTTACAAGGTGTTGTTACCCGATAAACACTAGTTAGGTACGCTAGCTCTATCTAGCTGTGTCCACGTACCTTCTCCGGCCGGTACATCCAAATTGATCAATCCAAATTGATCACACACACTTCCAGTTATATACTCTCTTGCACGTACCTAACATCCACTATTGCACGCACACACGCATGTACATATGTGTGCATAGCATCAAGAGGAACCAGCCTTAAGGATTTTTTTTCAGCAGGATGGCTGCTCCTGATGTTATGCAGCCCATGCATGCATGCCATGTAACACAGGTAGTTGTGTCTCCGTTCTCCAAGCGTTTCAGCGACCACTTGGTCCGGCCATCTACCGGCCGAACCCCATGCCAAAAGGTGGCGCCGCCGCCCAGTAGTCCGCCAGGCCGGCGTCCACGCCGACGTCCAGCGTGCAGCTCACCGGGACGAGGCACAGCCCCCTGCTCCTCAAATCCTTCTTTGCTTCCTCGCCGCTGCTTCCATCCTTAATTTGTCCCAGAGGATATATATACACATTCTTGATCAGTAAGCTGCTATTAAGCTTGCAATCTTGCAGATCCGTAGCATGAATCCATGTATTTTACATGAAATATCAAGCCATATATATGGATATGAACATATATATAATGCATATGAGATGAGTACCTGATCAGGATGTCCTCTCTTTCTCATGGCTTCGTCATGTAACAGCTGTAATGGAACCACGTCAAAAGGTAGTACTATTAGTGACCAAAGCTATAGCCAGTTTTTTAGCGGTCGATAGTTAAAGGTGTAAAGGTAGAGACAACTACTGGCCCCTGCATGATTAACTTTCCAGGATGCTTTTATGGGCCAATTAAAGCACTCTTTTAGACAAACTAAAGGCTCTCCTTTGGGGAAAAAAGGATAAACTTTTGTGCTTTACTTAACTGATCAGCTGGGTATAGATCCATAAAAGAAAGATTAACTAACCAGAAAATTTAGCAGTTAATAATACCTGGCCAGGGTCTTCTGGAAATATGCTGTTCCGTTCTCCTTGTTGCACCTATAAAAAAATGAAAATTTTAGGGGAATCAACCACCTTTTATCGATCAGAATATATATTAATTGGTTCGTCAGGCATAAAGTTCCTGTCAATATTTTTATCGAAAGATCTCACAAAGATACGATGCTTTGTATAAAATCATTCTCATAGGCTTTTCTCATGTGCTTGTTCTGCCAATAGCTAATCTAATCATAGTAATTTTATTGTTCTTTGCAGTTTTGCAGACTCGGTGCATGTGTCAATCCATGGATCAGAAGAATATAATCTATTGAACCCAGTACATGCAGAAGGCTACAATTACACTGTACTGGACGCACAGCCGTGCAGGTACGTCCTTAGGTAAAACCACGAGTTTGATAAAATAATTAAGTGTTCGTGATGCAAATGATAGCTAGATTATGTAATGTTGTGAACAGTACATGATGTAATCTTGATTAGCTGCCAAGAACAAATATACAACAAGCATGTACCACTTGAGATCCGAATAAATTCATGACAAATGGTAGTTGACAACGTACTTTCAACACCATTCACTTGTCATTGGCATTTGTCTCTATGTCCCGAGCAACCACGGACAAGCTGTTAAGGGCTCTCTGTTTTTACTGGGGATGAGTTCTCACGCTATGGCTCCCAGATAACGCAATCATAAATTCTAGTAATAAAGCATTTGTATTATGTAAAATAGTTTGAAATAGTGAGTTTATCTGTATCAATCAAAATTTTCGTTTGTGTTTCATTCGTGAATATAATAATGGTGCCTTAATTGATTCCCTTAAAAATTGCATTGTGGCCAACCCCTTCTCAAAATCTCAATATAAATTCCATTGCTGCGGAAAATTTAATGCATGTGCTAATAACCAACAATTATTTACCAGTAATATTTTATGGGTTTTTAAGTTGTTCAAACCCTTTATTCTCCATTCCTAGGTTATTTCTCTATGCCCTACTTAATACTACAACACCTACTACTTGGTCGCCATTGTTCACAAGTAATTATGTACTCCTAGATTCTCCATCAATTGATGTATATACCAGGAGTCTCTTATATATCATCCTAGATTCTCCATCACTACAACCATTAATTATATCCGCCGTCTAAAGTTCTTAACAAAAGCCCGCTAGTTTATTTATTTATTTTTATCTTTTGAGAAAAAACGAGGGCCTTGAACTCTGCTAATTATATATGTGCCAAAAACATTGGACTTTTGTAGATAATGAAAAACATTGGACATATTATAGACAATGCACAATTCTCATGGATGGAGTGTCGTCCCTAAACAAGGAAATATCAAACTACGTACTGACATTAAATTTGTGACAGCTATGTAGAGGCTTGAGCTGGTTACATACTGTCTGAAAATTTCATTTGGACCACCACATAACAAATTCAAAGCAAACCACCGAACGACAAATAAACCATGCATATATCTGGCTACTGGAGTTAAGGGTAAATCGAGGAGAATTAATCCACGTACTCCCAACAAGATGACATGAGACATAGTAATAAACTTTGTTTAAAAGGTTGATAATTATGTATAATAGGTCATGGTCATAATCAGTTCAGAATTGAAGGATAAAAGGGGGCTTCAATGAGTTCAAAGTTGTGGAGTGAAGGGATGTACGGTTCGGTGAGAGTCATTTGTTTGATCCGAGCCACACCCAGGTGGTTCAGAAACTAGTACTAACTAATTAAGGACGAAAACGATTCCTATGTGGACCGAAGGGACCGGGAGGCCCGGCCCCAGTGTGGACCATTAATTGACGAAGGGTGCACACCCACGAAATTTTCTACGTACAGAGGATCAACCTCAGCTACTCGCAAATACCAATATCTACAGGTAGCTTTTCACCATGTTGACCAAGCCAGCCTTATTTCAAGAGAGAGAGAGAGAGATGTGTGTGTGCAAAGATGCGATGTGATGTGCGCATGAAGGCGTGCAGATACGATAGCCATGATGAGAACCTGCATGCAGCTAGCTGCAACCAAGCGGCATGCACTGCACTAGCAGGCAGCTGCTAACGTCGGGAATTGTGCACGCAGGGGGCGTGGGGATGGACAGGCCGGCTACCCGGCCCCCTTCACGCTTGCTCTATATAGTTACAGTAGAAGGAAGGAGAGTACTACTAACACTGGCTTCGTGCTGCTGCTTGGAGCTCGAAACCCCACCTCCATTGCCGCTGCCGCCGCCCAGCTGGTACGGCGAGCTCAGACCCTGGAGATCACACAGATTCAAGAATTGTGAGAAACAGATTCACATCTCACAATGTAACGGACTAACTAAGCTATGAAGCCTGTATATCGAGATAGGGAGAAGGTTAAGAAACAGCGCGCGCACAGGACATGGTTCCTTTCCAAAAAGCCATGCACACTGTTGCTTAAAAAGATTGCATTGATCAGACTCACACATGCGAGGAGAGGAGGCACGCAGCTTTTAGCACCGGCTGGGGCAAGAGTACGCACGCACACCTGCCTCGTTTTGTTTCCAAACTTTCAATTTCATTCCGGCGTTGGCTCTCGGAATGGAACATGCAGGACCATTTCGATGTATCGTTCCGCAGTTTAATATAATAATATTAATTTTAAAAGAAATTAGTTAGCGGGTGAAGTAGTAGTGTGATGCTTGAATCTCCTTTTTTTGTTGATACGCGGTGCTTCAATCAACTGCGTTCTGCTGCAACTAGCATACTTGGGCTCCACGTCACTGTACCTGGGCTCCACGTCTAGCTTCGAGGCCAATACGTGGGCACATGGGTGACAGGAGCAAGTAACAGCTAGGCCACTTCCAGTCGAGCAGGCTGCTGCTGCCTCCGGCACCAAAATCAACAGAAGGATATAAACTCCGACCTAAACGGCAGGAGTTGACCAAAACGACCGATATTGACAGAAATTAATTTGCACCGGTAAAGAACGAAGGGTTTTTTATGCCGGTTTGGATAGTGGAATTGAACATTTCAATCATTACGGCCGGTACCGGAATGAAATTGATAAGTCTGTTTGTTTCACTTGTTTAACTCCTTGTGCATTATCGACCACTGCGTATGCAACAAATGCCATCTGATTTACAGATTGATGCATGCATTGTGTTTGTGTAATCGTACGTGCGTCATTTCAAGCATGGCCGGTTTAATAAGAACTTTGGGCCTACAACAAGTCACTCTAGGCTTTAGAAAGATAAAGTAGCTCCTCGGTCGAGAGCCATGGAGCCGTCTCCGGAAAGCATGAAAACGAACAAGGAACAATTACATGCATGTGATTACTTTATGTGGGTGACGCATCATGGATGTACTATTTGAGAGCTACCCCTTGGTATGGGCACGCATGCCTGCGTGGAGAAGAGAGAGAGAGAGAGTGGGGGAGGGAGACCTCAATTTGACCGTGTAGGAATCTGATGTAGCCAATGGCTTCAAGGAGTACAGACGCAGTGTCAGTCTGGCACAAAAGAGAGGTTAGCCAATGTTAGGATCTCTTTTTTGTATTTTTCTCTGGAAAAAATGGATCTCCTTTTACACGAGCATAGATCAGAACTAAAAAGAAGACAACATACATATCGAGGAGTTCACCATGCAGAGCTAAAACTTCCCTTTCCAAGAATATTATAAAATTAAAAATTCACCAATTTTGTATTTTTTTAGAACACGCAAAATTAAGCTGGTATACGTCGTTTCATTACCAAGAGAGGAGATATAATGGCAGAATAGACCCAAAAAAGTACATATATATTAGCCCCTAGACTTCGGTTGCTAGTGAGTTTGCCATAAAATCTTTTCATGTTAATTTCAAAGAAAGTAGTTTCTTAGATATTTGTGCACAAATAAGCAGTATTTCTGTCTATATGAGGACATGTTTTTCTTCTCTGGTATTAAAAAATGAACTTACGGACATATATTAATTAATTTGGTTGATTTGGTCATCAATCTATGTAAAATATGTCACCTATATATGTGTGAGCATGAATTTATGGTATCTACAATGTCATGCACTAATATGAACATTGCTCTTCTCTTTGCAAAGAGAACACGAGCAAATTCGATATAAGGTACAAGGTCTGCTCATTCTCTGGATAATTAACAATAGTCCATAGGAAGCTAAAAAAGGCATTACCTGATTATACATTATGGGATCATATCATCTTATAATATTGTTCTGTCCTGTGTCTTTCTGTTGGATTGATCATCTATTGATTAGCCAGAAAACGTCTAGTAGCTATTTCTATTAGGCTGGTAACTTCCATAGACTAACACATTGTTTATACTCTTCTGCAAATTAAGTACGATAAGTCTAATGCTACTTAATTTTAACTCTTTCATTGATGAGAGTTATAGATAGAGACTAGTCTGTACTAGTGTGGTGAAACTTGTAGTCCTGAAGAGGATGTTGGTGATATATACCTTCCCAAATGGGGAGACAAGCTGGTGAAGGGCAGTTATTCTATCCCCTAGCTTCTCCTTCCTCACCTGACCAAAAGAACAAGTAAAACATACTTAAAATGCCATCATCCCAACCCCTACCATCTCACCTTCTCTCTCACCCCACAATGATTTCATGCCTGCCCATTTCAGAATGCATGCATGCTCCAATGCTAGCTTGCTCTGAATGGCTGGCCCATGCTCATCGATCGATCGATTGATCGATCAATCGAGAGAGAGAGAGAGAGAGAGAGAGAGAGAGATCAATCGAGAGAGAGAGAGAGAGAGAGAGAGAGAGAGAGAGAGAGAGGGAGAGAGGGAGAGAGAGAGAGAGAGAGAGAGAGACCTTAGTAGTAGATCGAGTTGGGGAGGGTTCTTGGGTCCTAGCCTTCTTGAAAGCTGCTCCAGATGCTGTGCTGATGCACTATGGGAAACACAAAAGGATGGTACAAAGTTATTAAGCTTTCGATTCCACAAACTTTACTAAATGTGAACACAGTTTTTCCATCAAACTTCCAAGTGAAACTTGCATTCATGATTCACACTTCCAAATCAGATCACCTTTCACACTTGAGTGAACGATAAACATGGAGAAACCAAAAGTGTGCATCCCTATATATCTACCTCACGTGGCGAGCCGTTGTTTGAGAACTCCAACATGTTGCTTCCGAGGGAGGTGGTGGAGGTGATGCAAGAAGACCTAGGGGAAGAGGCTTGTTGCTGAAGGGTGTTGTGGTGGTGATGGACACCTCCCCATGGAGAGGACATTGCCAAGTGGATCTCATCAGCTGCGCTGCTCCCATGGCTAGCTGTGGTGCTGTAGATGTAGCTGCTGCTCCCGTCGGCTTCTGCACCTGTTCTAGTTGGAAACAGCACCTGGCCTTCCGAGTTCTTATACCTCTCCTCGCCATTAGCCAATCCATGGCTGGATGATCTGCAATATGTATATGAAGATCAGGAAGTCATGGATATGATGTTTAAGCATGTCTAAGACTCTGCGTATCATTTCAATATTGCATGCACTACTTTAAAACAATATATTACGAAAATCGAACAGGCCACACAGAAAGTGTATTAATTTGCCAATAGCAAGAACAGTATTGTGATCACACAAACACACACACACAAGATGAGAGAGAGAGAGAGAGAGAGAGAGAGAGTTACACGAAGAGATGGCTCCATGGCTCCTGGAGCTGACCTAGGCTGCTGCTGTCATGCCAAGGTGCCGTGCTGCTGGTTGTAGGTAGTGGATAGTGATTCGAGAGCAGCAGAGAGAAGGAATGGAGAGGGGAGGAGGAGGATGTGGTGGTGGAGGAGGGCAAGAAAAGAGAAGGATTGTGCTGCTCAAATGGGGGCCTCAAATTATTCACACTCCACCATCCATGGCCTTCCCCCATTTCCCCCACTAGAGGCGATGATTTGTGGAGGAGTCCCCTATCCATATTCTTCGATATGCTCTCTCTTCCACACAAGCAACCAAGCACTCACTCTTCTCAGTGGCTCTCTCTGGCTTTTGCTCACTCTCCACGAGCTCTTAGCTCTACTCCTTTCTCCTTGAGGTCAACCTTTAGAGAGAGGAGGAGAAAGCATATGAGCCTTTGGAGAAGAGAATCTCATGGCACTAGAACTATACTTAGTGGAGTGGAAGAAGCTTGAAAGAAGTCATGTGTTTTATTTTGCCTCCCCTCACTGTCCGCCTTTACTTGTTTTCTTTTTCTCCAGTGCCTCTTTGGTGAAGAAACGGATCAGGCAAAGGTGCTTTAACAATGTTCATACTAAAGCGTGCCGCGTTGCTTGTAAGCTCTAGGGTTGGAGTACTTTTTTTCGACGCCTTATAAGACCATCTCCAATAATAGAAAATATAATCTTCTATTATATCCATCCATGTCATCTAGAAACGGCAATAAAAATACATAGTACTGTAATGACCCTCTTTTGTAATCATGTGTAAATGAGATCCTGATGATCATCATGTAATAAAGTGGTTTTTTCTTCATCTCAATTCTGTACATGGAATAACTAAAATATCACAAATAAAAAACCTTCCAATTTTTGACCTAGAATTAACTTAAATAAAAATTATGAAACCAAAGTAATCAAAATTCCACTTTGATAATTTGTATAGTCTTAAACAGGGCCTTTAAAAATTTACATTATTGAATAAAATGTTATTCTAACAATTTCTAAATGGGCAGAACTGTAATATCTTAATTGAGTAAATTTTCCTTATTGAAACTTTATGAAATTTTATACGTGAGGCTTATTTCTCTCCCTAAACCAAACTATAAATTTTTCATGAACTTTTGGGAAATATTTCAACTACTTACAATTCAAACCTAAATTTGGCATTCTTGGACTTGTATTTAAATGACATTCCACAATAATTTGGTTCAATCTGAGAAAATTCTCATAGGTCACAAATATTCTACAGACCCTCTATGAAGTTTTCCAAATTTAAAAACATAGGTTTGTGTTTGCACGCGAAATCGATCCACGCAGCACCTAGATAACTATTGTGCTTTCGTGACGATGAACGATTGCTTTCCGAGCAAAGCAACAAAGATCTCCTCGCTTTCATGAAGGAGAACCGACCGCTTTTCGATGCAAAATGGTAAATATCTAAACTAAGAGAAAAGGTAAAAGTAGTAGATTGGTTTTGATGTATCGATTATGTGCTGTTTATCGGCCATCACCCTTCACATACTTATATAGGGCGGCTGGTCTTTCCGTAAGAGAACAAAACTCCTAATCCTTTCTGGATACGTACATGTGATTTTCCTTTCTCCCTTTTCTTGTCTTCCAAGTCTTGTGCACCAAATTTGGTAATCAATATATCCTTGGCCCACCCGTAGGGCAACTCTATCTCGTACAGCTATCTTTGCATACAAACCGAATATCTTTCCAAATCTTTGATTAGCTTGGCCGCCACAATTAACCTCCGTTTCTTGCGTCCCAAGTTAGGGTTTCTAGCACCAGAAAAGACCTTGAAGCAAACGACTCAGTGCATTAGTCCACTCGTAGGGTAATTCGGCAACGCTGCAACTCGGACATGCAACTCGGCAACGCTGGAACTTGGACCCGCCAGAAAGAACTCGACTTGGGCCACTCGGCGCGCTGATCGACTCGGCAACACTGTGAGCGACTCGGCATATCAGACCACTCGGGAACGCCGCGGGCCACTCAGCTACTCTAGAATTGTCAAGCCTGCATTAAGAGTTAGCACTAATTCCATACGGCTTGCCAGTCAATTATCTTAACCATTAGCAGTTAAACTAATTCGGCTGACTGAATAAATCTTATAGCCAAATTATACCATTAACACATGCCCCCCTGTTTTTGGTATAACTGCATTTACCAAAAATACTACGAGTCACACCATTGCTTAGGGCGATATCTTAAATAATATATCGGCCATAGGACCATCAAGCCTCTTGCCACATGCTAGGATAATACTTCTTCAAATATTTTCCATTGAGAGCTTTAGATAAACCCTTTTCCTGTAAAGTTTGCACAAAATAGGAATTTTCAGGAACAATCTCTACAACTCTATACGGGCCTTCCCAACTCGGCGACCATTTGCCGAATTTATTATCTTTAGTTCCAATAGGCAAAATCGTTTTCCACACTAAATCTCCCATCTGAAACGATTTCTCTCTTACTCTCTTATTGTAAGCCTCAGCCACTCTTAATTTTTCTTTTTCAATCTCCCGTAAGGCTTTTAATCTCTCTTCCGAGACATCATCTATCCTATCCATCATCAAGTTATTGTAATCTACAGCCGACAAGTCATTTTGTCTGGCTATCCTAAGAGCTTGCAAATTAATTTCCACAGGTAGCACTGGTTCCTGGCCATACACTAACTCATACGACGTTACTCGAGTTGCACCATGCCTAGATATCCGATGAGCCCACAAAGCTTCCGAAAGCACCTCATGCCACCTTCTTGGATGCTCTTCAATTTTCTTCTTTATAAGCTTAATTACAGTCTTATTGTTAGACTCGGCCTGTCCATTAATCTGAGCATAATAAGGCGACGAGTTCAACAATTTAATTCTAAAGGACTCGGCAAACTCACGAAATTGATGAGACATGAAAGAAGCTCCTTGATCAGTCGTTAGAGTTTGAGGAATAACGAACCTATGAATAATGTGTTCCAAAACAAAACTAATCACCTCCTTATGAGTCATATTTTTCAAAGGAATTGTTTCAGTCCATTTATTGAAATAATATGTAGCCACAAGGACGAAGCGATGACCCTTAGAAGAAGCAGGACGTATCTGACCAATAAAATCTAAGCCCCATTCTCTAAATGGCCACGGTCTTACAATAGGGTGCATCACAGCCGCGGGTGCCAATTGCACATTCTCGAATCTCTGGCATGCTTCACATCCTTTATAATATCGAAAACAATCCTCCAACATCGTCGGCCAATAGAAACCTGCTCTTTTCAATAACCATTGCATTTTATGCGCCGACTGATGTGTCCCGCATACCCCTTCATGTACCTCTCCTATAGCTACCTTTGATTGATCAGGACCCAGACACTTCAACAGTATTCTATCTATTGTTCGGCGATATAACTCATCATTCAACAAAGTATATTTTATAGCCTGCCACCGGATTTTCCTATCTCTTGTTTGACTTGGATCCTTCAAATAGCTAGCTAGAGGTATTCTCCAATCGTCTGGCTATAAATTACTCGCCGTTTCAGCTACTGGTGACCCTTGTACTGGATTAATATCCAACAAGTCGACCTTGACCCCAAACAAGTCGGCCTCACCTCTAACAGCAGCTAGCATCGGTTCTTTTGATATGAAGAATTTTTCCCTGCTGACTTGATATCCGGATGCTTGCTGTACTAGACAATTAGCTCTAGAATTATCTTCCCTAAGCACATGGCTGATGGTAAAAGTATCTAGGGACTTGATTATATCTATATATCGGTCCAAATAACTATTCAGTAGCCCATCAAAACACTGAAACTCACCATTAACTTGCTGAACTACTAGCAATGAATCCCCAAAAGCATCTATGTCCTTTACGCCCATATTTACTAAGTTTTGTAAAACAAACAACAAAGCTTCATACTCTGCCTAGTTGTTAGTACAAGAATACTCTAATCGGACCGATGCTTCATAAATAGCATTGTTCGGTGAAACCAAAACATTGCCAATACCTTGCCCATTTCTACAAACCGATCCATCAAAATAAAGTTTCCGTGGGCACATACTAACATAATTAATATCTTTTTCATCTTTAATCCTATGATCAACAATGAAGTCGGTGATGACTTGACCTCTCATAGACGCAACGACTCATATGTTAAATCATACTCTATTAATGCATAAGTCCATTTTCCAATTCGTCCGCTAAGAATCGGTTGTTGCAACATATATTTGATCACGTTGACTTAGCAAGCTACTACACAAGTACTCAAAAGTAGATAATGCCGAAACTTGGTACATGCATAAAATAAAGATAAGCACAATCTCTCAATAAACACGTACTGACTTTCGGTGTCGAGCAGGCGGCGACTCAAGTATGCAACAATGTACTCCTTCCCGCCGTCTTCTTGAGTTAGAACCGCACCGATCACCTTGTCTTGTGCAGCAACATACAACCTGAATGGTACACCGAACTTGGGTGCTCGAAGCACCGGAGGACTCGACAACTATTTCTTAATGCTATTGAAAACGTCCCGTTGTTCTGCCCCCCAAGTAAATTCGGCTTCATGCTTTAGCCGAAGTAAAGGAACAAATGATTCAATCTTTCCCGCAAGGTTAGATATAGATCGTCTTAAGTAGTTTACTTTTCCCAACAGCTTTTGCAAATCCCTTTTACACGTTGGCTCCTCTAAATTTCTGATTGCCTCTATTTTCTTAGGATCAATCTCTATGCCATGTTTATGAATTATAAACCCTAAGAACCTACCAGCCGACACTCCAAAAGCACATTTGAGTGGATTCATTTTTAACCCATACCGACACGTCCTTTCAAAGGCTAATCGTAAATCGGCCAAATGATGATCAAATCCATCCGATTTAACGACGACATCATCAATGTATACTTCTAGCACAATGCCCAGAAGGTCATGAAAAATTAAGTTCATGGCACGCTGATATGTGGCGCCGGCATTCTTTAACCCGAAAGTCATAACAACCCACTCAAACAACCCAACAAACCCAGGGCAACGAAAAGCAGTTTTAAATATGTCTTCTTCGACCATAAAGATTTGATTATATCCAGCATTGCTGTCTAAGAAGCTAATTACCCTGTGTTCCGAAGCGTCATTTATCAACATGTCGACCATCGGCATAGGATATTCACCTTTAGGGGTAGCCTTATTCAAGTCTCTAAAATCAATGCATACTCTAATCTTACTAGTATTTTTCTTCTCAACCGGTACAATGTTAGAGATCCACTCGACATACCTACACGGCCGAATAAACCCTGCTTTCAACAACCGATCGACTTCCTCTTTGATGCGGTCATACAGATTGGGGTTGAAACGCCTAGGTGATTGCTTATACGGCCTAAAACCAGATTTAATAGGTAACTTATGCTCGACTGGATTTCTACTCAACCCGGGCATCTCAGTATAACTCCAAGCAAAGCAATCAACAAATTCTTTAAGTAGTGCACATACCTTGCTCTTCTGACCGACCTCCATGTTGATATTAATGAACGTAGGTCTGGGGACGCTGCCGTCACCAATATCGATCTCCTCAAGTGGGTCGGCCGATGAAAAACCCCTGTCCAAGTTTTTCTATGTCATTAAAATCTTCGATAGTTTCATGCATATCGTTCTTTCCGAAACGATATTCCTCAGTACGCTTTTGTAGCCATTTAACGCTGTCTTCTTTATTCATTGTTTACAAAGATAAGTTATTAAGCCGAGTTATACTAGCCGGCTGTACTTGTACTGGTACAAAACTATCTCTACCGATACTAATGTAGTCATAATCTGATAAATTCCTACCCGTCAAGCATCTCATATCACTGTGTTGCCAGTCAACCGGCGTTTCAGTAAAAGCGATGCAAGCCGAGTTGTCTGCCTCAATGACCTCTACATCATCATCAACCCACTGGATCAAGCATTGATGCATAGTAGAAGGGATGCAGCAATTTGCATGAATCCAATCGCGTCCCAAAAGTACATTATATCGGCCTTTGACATCAACGATGAAGAAAGCAGTTGGCAATGTTTTGCTTCCGACTGTGAGCTCCATGGAAATAACGCCCTTAGCCTCAGATAAGTCTCCCGAGAAAAACCGTTAAGCCCCATGTTGGTCTTCATCAACTCGTCTTACTTTCAGTCCAACCTAGAGAAAACCGAAAGAGGCATCACATTAACTCCGGCACCGCCGTCAACAAGCATGCGGCCGACAGGCTTCCCATCGATGTGACCTTTGATGAACAAAGGTTTCAAGTGTTGTCCGTGCTTCATTGGCTTCTCGAATATAGCACTTTTTGGACCAAGCACAAGCTTTGCAACTTCCGACTCGGGTGCATGAAACTCAGTAGGCAACTCGAACACCATATTGATATCCATATCAGCGGCTATTTCCCCGATATCATTATTGGCGGTGTTACCTCCTTCCTTTGCGATGCGCTTCTCCTTCCAAGTCATTTTGCAGGTACCATTGGTCTAGCTCGGTTGAACCACTCATTGCGCCTCTTCTCGACTAGTTCTTCTCTGAGTTCAAGTGCTCGCAGCCACTGTACCCTTCGTTTCTGAGTATGTGTAAGTCCTGTGGGGCACCACTGAGATTTCGGCTTGGTTCCTGGTTCAACCGACTTCACCCTGTTGTCCCGCTGATCCGGCGTC
The DNA here is from genome assembly GCA_019208055.1 of Stipa capillata. NCBI lineage: Eukaryota > Viridiplantae > Streptophyta > Magnoliopsida > Poales > Poaceae > Stipa > Stipa capillata. The sequence continues at coordinate 91,968 of JAGXJF010003409.1, forward strand.
GGCTTGTCAGTTTCAACTCTTCGTGCCTCGGATCCTGCTGCGTTGCTTGCTTCTGGATTCGCCGAGCTATACACTGTACCGAATTGCACACACCGAGTCCCTGCCAGTGTTGCCGAGTTGATCTGCGGGTCGACCAACACGGCAGACTGTCCATGCAGAGCTCTTTCCGGAGCTTGAATAGCGCTTGCCCCATCCGAGTTGGGTATAGGCCGGGCCGCAGTAGTACCGCCATATTTAGATTCATCGCACATGACCGGTACCCACACGCGCTTGCAGCTGGTCTCGCCATCTGCCTTGCATCTCGGCGAGTTGTTTCCCTGAATCCTTCTCGGCACTGCCGAGTAGTTCAATGCGCCGAGTTCCTCGCGCCAAGTCATGGTAGCAATCCGCGATTTGGCCCTGGATTGAACCGAGTCTTCTTCTCATGCGGACGTTCTCTGAACCCAGGCCCTGATGGAATCCAACCCGGCTGGACAATGCCGGTTGGTCCATGGGATATGGTGCCCAAGGATTGAAACCCCATAGAGAAAATTGTGGATAGAAAGGAGGCGCGCATCCCCAATATGCCGGACCCGTCGCAAAATATGGTGGCTGGGCATATGAGTTCCCTTGCCAGCACTTGGAACCACCAAAACATTGTCGGAGAGGTGACCTAGGACGCTTGGCACCTCCAAGCCGAGTGAACACATTGTTGGACGTGTGCGAAGTATATTTATCCAACAGTTGCTTCATCGTCGGCTTTGGCTTCGGGTCTTGTCATTTTCCTCGATTGACCTTTCATACTCCGACCTCTGGATTTTTTGGTTTGATCATCCTCGGAGCAGCATTATCATCAACGATGACATTTTTTCCTTTTGCAAATTCGGCCTGATCCGACCGAATTAACACCTTCTTGTTCTCCAAGTCGATCACGTTAATGGGAAAAGGATCGCTATCGAGCTTCATCTTGGTGCTCTGTGCAAATGTCAATCGTCCGTCATTAATGGCGATTGCACCTGTCGACGAAACACATTACAATCATTAGTAGCATGAGAAAACGAATTATGCCACTTACAATAAGCTCTTTTGTCTAAGTCTTCTACAGATGGGAATACATGTCCTTCTTTTACTCTGATCAGATTTCCTTGCAGGAGCATATCAAAAATCTTGTCACACTTGCTAACATCAAAAGTATACTTAATTTCCTCTCTCTTAGCAGGTGTAGGTTTCAGAGCAGAACATGCAAAAGGTTTCGACTTGGATGCTTGAACCCACTCGGCTATGCATATAACGACATCGTCCTCACTAGCCGAGTCGTTATCATATGCTACGATATTAACCGCATGCTTTTTCTTGTTTTTGTTCTTATTATCCCCAAACCAGCTGTACTGTTTAGCTTCCTTAGCGCAGTTCTCTTGTGCCAAAGCTTTCTGCAAGACTTGATTAACATATGAAAATTCTTGCCCTTCTAGTCTATCCCTAATATGAGCAAGCAAGCCTGAAAAAGCAAGGTCAGCTAGATCTTTTTCGGCTATGGTCAAGCTGAAACACCGGTTTTTAACTTCCCTAAACCTTCTAATGTAATCGTAAACCGGTTCGTTGTATTTTTGCCTAACCATTGTCAAATCCGAAAGCCTAAGTTCGGTCTCGCCGCTATAAGAGTACTCGTGAAATTTCTGCTCCAATTGTGTCCATGTAGAAATAGAGTTAGGGGCAAACGATGTGAACCAAGTAAATGCAGTACCAGACAATGACAAAGGATATAGCTTTACTCTAAAAACATCTGATGTGCCGACTTTACTGCACTGTGCTAGAAACTGCCTATGTGCTCGAAGGTGGACCTACCATCCTCCCCTGTAAACTTGACGAAGTCTGGCGCTCTAAACCCATGGGGGTAGGGCGTTGAATCAAAGTAACCAGGATACGGCTTCTGATATGCACGTGCTCTACCCTTAGGTTCTAAGCCGAATTCCCTCAGTATACTAGCGAGTTGATCCTTAAAACTTTCACTGGCTGGTAGCATCGGTGGAACGTGAACATGTGAAGTCGGCTCCGGCAACGAAGGTTGGACTTGCTGCGAAGACACATTAAAATACAGATCTGGTACCGGCCCCATGAGGAACCCCGGTATCGAGAGGCGGCAAAGGTGGTGTGTTATATGCCATCGTCTGGTAATGTGGTTGCGGCACGTTGGTACTAAAGCCAAGACTTCGGTTGTCATTGTTAAGACCCTGGGGAACCGAAGTCAGAATAGTGGATGCAGTGATTATAGGAGTAGCGTTCATCAAGCTATTAGATCTGTTAGTATCAGGAAACATCGGCCGTTTGTCCCGATGCTCATCATTGATTTGTGACACTATTGATCGAACCTGACACGGTAGACTATTCTCCAGATCTTTATTGAGCTGCTCCTTAAAATCATCTAACTGGCTAACCACTGCTTAGGTGATCGTTCGTGCCGTAGTATTCATATCAGAGGCATATTTGCTAGCTACCGACACGTCAATTAGATGGGCAATATCTTCAGAACAGGTCGGTTTACTTACCTCAGTATTGAGCACAAAAGACGGATTTGGCATGACTACCTTTTTGATAACGCCGTTTCTCGTCTCCTGGTAGCCGGCCAATTTTTGCCGGAGTCTCTCCGCCTGTTCTTCTTCAAGCTGTCGCTCAATTTCTCGCCGCTCATCTTCAGAGAGGTCATCGAGTGTGATGGCGATGATGTTGTCGGGGTTGACGATGCTCCCATCCTTGGAGTCGGTGTTCATCATATAGCTCTTTTCTTCTCGTCCCCAGCGGAGTCGCCAATTGTGTTTGCACGCGAAATCGATCCGTGCAACACCTAGATAACTATCGTGCTTTCGTGACGACGAACGATTGCTTTCCGAGCAAAGCAACAAAGACCTCCTTGCTTTCGTGAAGGAGAACCGACCGCTTTTTGACGCAAAACGGTAAAGATCTAAACTAAGAGAAAAGGTAAAGTAGTAGATTGGTTTTGATGTATCGATTGTGTGTTGTTTATCGGCCATCACCCTTCACATACTTATATAGGGCGGCTGGTCTTTCCGTAAGAGAACAAAACTCCTAATCCTTTCTGGATACGTACATGTGATTTTCCTTTCTCCCTTTTCTTGTCTTCCAAGTCTTGTGCACCAAATTTGGTAATCAATATATCCTTGGCCCACCCGTAGGGCAACTCTATCTCGTACAGCTATCTTTGCATACAAACCGAATATCTTTCCAAATCTTTGATTAGCTTGGCCGCCGCAATTAACCTCCGTTTCTTGCGTCCCAAGTTAGGGTTTCTAGCACCAGAAAAGACCTTGAAGCAAACGACTCAGTGCATTAGTCCACTCGTAGGGTAATTCGGCAACGCTGCAACTCGGACATGCAACTCGGCAACGCTGGAACTTGGACCCGCCAGAAAGAACTCGACTTGGGCCACTCGGCGCGCTGATCGACTCGGCAACACTGCGAGCGACTCGGCATATCAGACCACTCGGGAACGCCGCGGGCCACTCAGCTACTCTAGAATTATCAAGTTTGCATTAAGAGTTAGCACTAATTCCATACGGCTTGCCAGTCAATTATCTTAACCATTAGCAGTTAAACTAATTCGGCTGACTGAATAAATCTTATAGCCAAATTATACCATTAACAGTTTGAATCTCTAAATAATTCAAATATAGAAAAAAATTAAAAACCTAAGCCTCATGTGCCAGCATGTGGCCCATTTCTCCCTCCTACTAGGCTGAGCCAGTACCAGCTTTGCCAAAGCCACACTGCCTCCCTATCCCTTTCACCAGCAAGGCCCGTTGACCAGAACTTCTCCCCCGTGGGGTTCTGCCATGCATCGTTCTTCTCCTCTACGCGAGCACGGGCAAGCGCCATCCACACTTGCCTTGTGAGAGCGGCGTAGCTCACACCGTTACCCCAGCATGCACAGGCGAGTCCCGTGTCGTCATGTTGTACACTCCGCTGCCCATGGCTTCCTCACCATCAAGAATCGGCCTTGGAACTCTCCGTCCCCCTTTTGCCCATTTCTTCAAGCCCACAAAGGTCTACCATCTATTCCTTGCTTTGACCTCATGGACGAGCTCATGTTCTTGCCCTCCCTCTCCCTGAGAAGTATTGGAACTCGCCATCGATTCGATGACTGGGAACACGACCAGCACCATTCGGTGGTCACATCCATATCGATACCTTCGTCTTCTCCTATTTCTAGTGGTAATGCAGACCGGCGAGCCCCATACCTCCTTCCGCCATCCCTCATGGGTCTCAATGGTGTACCTATCTGTGCTAGGGATTCGGGAATCGAGATTGGGCCGTCATTCTCTCCACCTCCGGTGGAGCGCCGCCGCCACCATCGCCAAGGAATCCGACGTTGTAGTTCCCCTCAGGAGCTAAGATTGACTGCGATGTAGCTCTAAGGTGCCAACGAACATTTCTCCGATGAGGACTTGGACCAGAGAAAGATCTACTACCTCTCCAATGGCACGGTTTCTTCACCACCGGTAGTCACCCCATCGTCGTCACCTACGACCGTCCTTGCTCCGGCCATTTGTACCATCGCCTTCATGATGAGATGCTAGTCCCAACTCCGTCATCCCCTCACCCCCTTTCTCTACCGCTGGCACAATGATCCCCTGTTTTGTGCCCCCATCTACCCTCGCCCCGCCACTTCTCTTCCATCTCGCTACCAGTGTGCTCGGGTTCATGAACCCTCCCGGAAGCAAGCACCACAAACGGCGAGCTCAAACGTGCCCTTTGCTGTTCGCACAGGTGCTCGCCAGAGCATGTGTGTTCTGTGGGTTCGCTGTCTGCCAGCTGACCATTAAGTCTGGCCGGTCAGGATGATTACATAGGGTTAAACATACCTAGGGTGCTAACTGCTCTATGGCATCTGGGCAGGCCTCACTTAAAACCTGCTTAAGTCAATTTTGAAATTATATATGTATGACATGTTGGACCCACCACATAAATAATGGAAATAATAAACCTGATAATAGAAAATAACCAGCCATGTAGGTCCCATTAGTAAGTGGCACATTAAATAATTACGTTTACTTTAGATTACCCCGAGAGAATGACATGTGGGCCCAGTCAGGACCAGTCGAGCTTGATTAGTCAGCCTTGACTAATGGCCCCACATGTCATCCCATGTGGCTTAGTCAGAGCTGATTTCTCTGTTTATTTAATTGAGAAAAATATATAAATGCTAAAAATGTTTTAAACTTACAAAAATCACAAAAAATTCATATGGACTCCAATGAGATGAATAACTTTTTGTAAATTCATGCTTTAATCTGTATTATTTAATGGTACCACTTTCATGCATGCTATTGTTGTGAACAATCTCAAAATTACATAAATGTTCTTTAACCCTAAAAATCTCATATGAACCTTAAAAAATTCATAACATTAATTCTAGAACTCCAAATTGAGTGAAATCAATTGCATTAGTTTTATAATTTCATTTCCTACATTCTAGGATACATGTCATTCATCATATTGCATTTGGAATTCTTGGCATTGCAGTTGGACCAGTCAAGCTTGATTAATCAGCCTTGACTAATGGCCCCACATGTCATCCCCTGTGGCTTAGTCAGAGCGGAGTGAGAAAATATTTCTCTGTTATTTAATTGAGAAAAATATATAAATGCTAAAAATGTTTTAAACTTGCAAAAATCATAGAAAATTCAAATGGACTCCAAATGAGAAGAATATATTTTTGTAAATTCATGCTTTAATCTGTAGTATTTAATGGTACCACTTTCATGCATGCTATTGTTGTGAACAATCTCAAAATTACATAAATGTTCTTTAACCCTAAAAATCTCATATGAACCTTAGAAAATTCATAACATTAATTCTAGAACTCCAAATTGCGTGAAATCAATTGCATTAGTTTCATAATTTCATTTCCTACATTCTAGGATGCATGTCATTCATCATATTGCATTTAGAATTCTTAGCATTGAGCTTTTGCTCTCTTTTGTTGTTTTCAGTCGTTTCGGTATTTCCCTCGGTAGAACCTAGCAACGAGGGCTTTTAAGAAGTTGATCCTCATCGTGACCAGGCGCCATATCAGCAAGGAAAGCATGTAAGCTTGCTAAGATTTCTCATTTAATTTATGTCATCGTTTGTGGATGAGGTGTTTTATGATTGACAGCATGAGTTAAGTGTTGCTTATTGTGATGAATGAAAATACTAGTATGTTAGGGTTTGATGGTGGATCAGGACTAGTGGGTTGTGATATTAATTTTGACTAATGAATATGAAATATAATAAGTGAGATGCGAGAGCTAGGGTTTTGCTTCAACCGATGGATAGTTGAGCGAGGTGAGCATATGCACCCTAGTCATCCAGTCGATGCCGGTGACTTTGGGCTCTACCCTTCACCCACGTACAAGTGTTATGCGAAATTGTTGGGTAGTAATAGCTGACCATCTCTAGACGAACAAAATTCCAGAACACTTTCCTATTTGTGAAAGATATGGATTAAGCTTTGATTGACTTAATCAAATGATAAATTGAGTCTTGGTTGACTTAATGTGATGAAATGGTTGAAATCTTGTGTGATTTCAAATGTGGTTGCTGATCTAAAATATATGTCCTAAATTTGAGAATTGATCGATATGATGTATACATGTTGATATTTATTTATCCTTCATATTCATATCATGATATATTACCTTGTTGATGAATTATTTGTGTATATAGTAGCCTATTTATTGTCTCGTGCCATGCTTAAGTTAATTGGGATGAGCCTAAAAAGCATCTTGCAAGTATGAAAGTACTCAAGGGAATTCCACTCCTAAAATATTATAGGTGATCATAGTGCAGGTGATTACTATGACACGAAAATGCTGAAAATGACGTCTAGTTGCGTAGTTTCCTTTGTCGGTCAAATGTGGGTTGTATGTGGATTCTGTGAGATGATAGTGACTGCCATCTCGGGTATTTTGTATATGTTTGCACTGATGTCCTATGCTACCTTTTGATGTTGAATGACCTTTGAGTCATGTTGCTTGTAAACTATTTAAATGCCCTGTGTATGGGACGTGAATTATGTATCTTGTAACTTTTTCTTTAGGGTTTGTATTGTGATATTAAGTTGTTATTCGTGGCACCCCATACACCATGTGTGCATGATTTTGAAGTCTATCGGGCAGCCATAAAGAATTGCATTGTTCTCATGATTCATCGAGTATGATGGTTGAGGTTGAGTGACCTACTGGGTAAGATACGTTGGCCTACTAGGTAGGCTGTGGGTATTTTTACCAAGCTCTTGAGCAACCCACTAGCCATGTTGCTTCGGCCGACTAGGTTAGGGTGTGGGTATATTTACCAGGCTCCTCCAAAATCATTTTACTTAACATACCTGAGAAGGGCAATAAGTCTTTACAGGATTTTGGGAATTCCTTTTTGACTCGTGTTTGATGTATACATTTGCTCGGGTTGGCCAATGGTAACACATATGCCTGAAGTGCGTATGAGATGTTGGCTCGGTGTCGGACTGTTCAACTGTTATGAATGCATGCGTTCTTATAAATATGATATATTGGACAATTACTCGAGTATTTATGTGATATGTCATTCATAAGTCGAGTGCAATTCCGAGTCACTAGTGCAAAACCCCCTTATTAGTGGCGTGCTAAAATGCCTATTAGTGGCGTGTGGGTAGCACGCCACTAGTATCACGCTGGTGGTAACAGGTTACTAGTGGCGTGCGCACCACAAGCCACTGATAACTAGTTACTACTGGCGTGCTAGTGCACGCACGCCACTAGTACTTTAGATACCAGTGGCGTGTCCGAACTTGTGCACGCCACTAGTACTGTGAAACGCACGCCACTAGTGTTCGAATACCAGTGACGATCGCAAACATCAAGCACGCCACTAGTATATTTTTCGGGGTTTAAAAAAAGCACAATCATACGTATCTGCTACTAATGCACACCAGAAGCTCTAATCCAGCACATAAAACATTCATAGTGCCACAAATAATTTCTCATGTTCTACGGCTGTTATACAAATGAAGTTGTGAATTACAGAGAAAGTGCCACATTCGCATACAAGCATTTTTGGGTTGTCTCGCTCGCCACCTGGTCCTTGACGCGCTTGATGCTGTCGAGCGATATCTCGACGGTCGACTTGACGAAGTTGAATGCCGTGAAGGACGGCGGTGGCGGCCCGAGCGGCGGCTTGGGCGTGTTGGGGATGGCATCGCGGGACCAGATCGGTTTTCAGCGACGGCTCCGGGAGGCCTCTTGAGGTTTTTCAGAGTAATAACCTGACACAGCTATATACGAAAGCAAAGAATAACTAAAAACAAGTTTAGCGTCTGTTCTTTAACTACTGAAATACATGATCACCAAGAACAGTGAGTACAGGCAAAAAAATCAAGGGTAGTATCTGTTCTATCAGAGTTTCTACCGAGACTTTAATCCATTCCCAGATAACGAAATCATCATAAAGATGATCTATAACAGAGACATCACCTAAATAAGTGGCGGAAATAGGAATTTGGGAGCCGGTAATATGAGCATAGAAATCGGACCAAGCCTTGTTAGAACCCTAGAAATGGGGAATTAGATGGAAGAGAGGGGAATAAGTGAGGAAACAAGGAGAGGTAAGAGAGCACTCACCTGTAGAAGAGACCGGCGACCCGGGTGACCTCACCACGCCACCGGCGAGGGGCAAACCCGGGGGAGCACCGCTGGAGGCGAGCTACCACGCCGAGCCACGGCGACCTCGGGCGGCGAGGCGAGTCCACCACGGGAGTAACCGAGAGGGGCCGGCGGGTGTTAAGCTCAAGCCCCAGATTCACGCCTGGAGCGGCGCCGGAGGGGAGCGACCGACGCGGCCAGGGCGTGTGCCAGGCGGGCGGAGCGGCGCCGAACCGAGCACCGAAGGCGGAAGGACCCGAGGCGGCGGCCCAGTAGAAGGCGTGGACGGAGGTGCCCAAGCCCTAGGGCAACGTGCAGGTCAGGCTCGGGGTTGCCGTTGGCTAGCGAGGGGAGAGAGGAGGGGTAGGGAGGGGGGAAGAAGAGAGGAGGCGGTGTCTGTGGGAGTCGGGATGAAGAAAGAAGAGAGGAGGACACCGGCTGCTCAGGGTGGGTTTTTATACCCCTTCGGCTGGGAACCCTAGGGCTCAACGGGCTTCGGCCCAGTAGCGGGGAGGCACTCATCAGTGGCGTGTGCTTTTTCCAGCACGCCACTAGTAATATCGTATTAGTGGCGTGGGATTATTTGGGCACGCCGCTGATAATATGAGCACACACCAGTGGCGTGGCTTTTAGGGGGCACGCCACTAACAACGCGCCACTAGTAGCCAATATACTAGTGGCGTGCTTTCAAAAGCCCACGCCACTAGTAAGAGGGGCCTTACTAGTGGCGCGCCGACACTAACGACACGCCACTAATAGCCAATATACTAGTGGCGTGCTCAGAAAGCCCACGCCACTAGTAACTTATGTCGTATCCGACTCGGTGGTCCCTCTTATTAGTGGCGTGGCTTTAGATGGGCACGCCACTAGTAGATGTTTATTAGTGGCGTCGGTTGATGTTGGCACGCCACTGATACTTTATACGGATACCAGTGGCGTGGTTATTTTGGGGGGCGCCACTAGTAATATTCCCCTATAATGGTTTCTGCACTAGTGAGTTCCTGACAATTACAATGGTAGAGAAGGTTGCCACGGTAGAAAAGGTAATCTTTTCTTATGTCCATCTATGTCCAAGGAAGAATCTACGTAGCCTTGGGGTGAAACAGTGGACTGAATTGCTAATATACCGTGCCTACAACTATGCCGGCTCTACCACTCCCATGGTTGCATACCCCTTAGCCTTGTGCTAGAGGGAAACACAGTCGCAGGGAAGGCGCGCATATGACGAGGAGCTATATATGTCTAGCTTCTGTAGTTACCATGAACACAGTTTCGACGGCTGGTGCAGCTCTAGTTAGAGGCGGTGAGAAGGGAGAAAAGGTTATTGGTCGTATGTAGATCTATAGATTTTGGAGAAGAAACTTAGCTGAATTTTGTATATATATAGATATAGCCCATCTTTTCGAAGCAAGTTGCATAGACATAACACCAGTTAATATAATAAATCTGGGAAAACTAGGAAAGTTCACTACTATAGAACACACAATTACAGTCAGCCCAAAATTGCTTTCTCAGCCGGTTTACCTTCCGGCTGTAGAAAAAGGGTGCTAATAATATAAAATATCTCAGTCAGTTATAAAACCAACTGAGATAACAACTTCTCAGCTGGTTAGAAAACAAGAACTGACTGAAACATTATACTATCCCAATCGGTTTCCCAATGAAAAACTGATTGAGATAATATCATATCTCAGTCGGTTTTCTAGCCGAACCAACAAAAGAGTAAACTTTTGTAGTCAATTTTTACACAGGAACCGACTGAGGTAATATCATATCTCAATCGGTTTCCCTGGTTCAACAAGCAACGATGAAGGCTCATCTCAGCCGGTTCCAGGGAAACAACCGGCTGGGATATTCGTTGGTATAAGGCAGACAGAATCTGAGTTTCTGCCTGCCCTGAAAGAGAAAATGTAATTTATATACCCAGATTCCCATAATCCCCAGAACACATTTCATATCCAACTTGAATTCATAATAGAGATTCATATTGACATCACATTTCACTAAACACAAATGAAAGTATATAGAAATTCAATATTTACAACACAACATCCATCACATGTCTTGAGGAATTTACAACAGATTGAAATGCAAGTGACAACTAAACATCGATCATTTGATTCAAAACAATTGTCTTAGTCATTGGATCCATCGTAGTAAAACTCGCCTTTTGGATCAATGACGCTATCAAGAAGGAAGCGCGCCAAGTCTTCTCGAATCCTGGCTAGATCCGTCTTTGATAATTGCGTCCGTGCAATAGTAGCAACCTGTCGATATGAAGATCATACTGATGCTAGATAGAAGATGAATAAAACAAAATCGTAATGATAATTAGCATACCTCGGTAACTGAGAATTTGTTCGCGAAAGCTCGAGACATGAGAAGGTTCATGTGGTGGCCAACATAGAAGCCACACAAATTACTAAAATTGGGTTGCTGGTGGCACTGCAAAGATATACATTCCCTCGGTATGTAGTTCTATAGAATTGATACCATGGAGTCCAAAAGTATGCGACAGGATACATACCAGAAAGGAGAAGTGGTGGTATAACTTATGAACAAGTTCGAGACATTAACAAGTTTATAGTGCTTACCTTTTGTTGAAGGGATAGTGGATGAATTTCTTATGCTGGCTGGCCTCCATAAGATCGACGATATAATCCCCGACAACCCTTTTAGCAGCATCCATGGATTGCTTGGAGGCAAGGGGCGGGTCGATGAATCCTATCGGTTCATTTGCTTCTCTCGCCTTGATAGAAGCGAACCTACATATACACGAGGGAAGAGTTCCTTATTTGTGACATGTGTAGGTATTATAGTAAATTAAATGGAGCATGATTATAAGTACTTACAGTGTGAAGCATCTCACGAGGCCTGCGTCCAAGGCGCTTAGGTTGTACATAAGGAACAAGTCCTCCCAAGTCACGACGAACAGTCAACCCTCACTACTGCAGTATAGGCCTCTACTGACGAGCAAAAACCTCCTCTATTGATGGCTGGGGGCCCGTCAGCCTGGGAATGTCAGTGGAGGGGTGCCCTCCACTGACAGGCCTATTGCCTGTCAGCAGAGACTTTGTCACCACTGACGGGCTGGCCCAGAGCCTGTCAGCAGTAGATTTTCAGGGATTCAAAAAATAAAATTCAGAAAACAATACATTATCACACATTACAACCATCAGTACAAAATTAAACCACATTTCATCCAATTTCATCCAATATACATTCCATACATAGTTCATCCAATACACAGTTCATATACAGTCCAATACACAGTTCACCGCGATAGGGAGAGGTCACCAGGCAAAGCGGGTGTCGCCATGCCAGGGGAGGTCGTGTCGCCGTTCCTCCCTTCCTCTCCCAGCATACAACTCACTCACTGGATATGCAGCTGCTGGTCGAATTGCTCCTTATTTTGTCGAATATCCCCTAGGAAAGTGGTCTACCATGTCCTGCCATCATCAGAAGTCCATGCGGGGAAGGGAGAAGAGCTTTACCTACCGGGCGAACTCGATCCGCCGTGCCGCTCGCTTGCCTGCTCGGGTCGGGGGAGGCCGCGCCGGCACATAGGATAGGAGGGAGCGCCGGCGGATGGCGGCGCCGGGGTCGTCGACGAGGCGGCGCTGGGGATGAGTCGCTGCGTGGCCGGGGTGGTGGAGGAGGCGGCGACCGGGACGCGGCGACCACCGACATGGCGCCACGCATGGTGGTGGAGGAGGTGGCGCGGTGCGCGGTGGTGGAGATGGTGGCAGCCACCGACACAGCGCGGGGTGGTGGAGGCGACGCCGCGCGTGGTGGTGGAGGAGGCGGCGTCGCGCGGGGTGGTGGAGACAGCAACGACCACCGACGCCGCGCGTCGGATCCGGGGAGGAGGCGGCACGGCACGGGTCGGATCCGGGGAGGAGGTGGCCTGAGGGAGGGAGGCGGGAGAGGAGGAGGGGCCGGGGGTAGGGTTTCTCCCCCAACTCCCCGTTTTTATATAGACCGGAGGGGGAGGGTGCAGGGCCTGGGCCGTTGGGCTGGGCCTCGTCACTAACGGCATGCTATAGTGCCCGTCATTGGAGGCTCTGTCTCCACTGACGGTTGCACAGAGATTGACCGTCAGTGACACCGCCCAGTCAGCGGTGTGACTAACAATCACGTCCTGGTCTATTACTTCTGACGAGCCCCTTTAAGCGTCCGTCAGTGGAGGCCCCTTAGGTGGGCCTGGTCTACAGCTCCGCTGACGGGCCACCCGGTGCCCGTCAGTGATTCTCAACGCCATCGACGGGCAGAGAATGGCCCGTCAGTGGAGGGTTCAGCAGAGGGTCAATCTGCAGTAGTGCCTTATCATGGAGGAAGTGCTCACGTCCGAACCTGCCAATGATGCTATCGCTCCGTTGATTCTTGGGTTTCTTAAAATTGGCCAAGTAATGGTTGTGCAACACAACGCAAGCCCAGCCAAGTTTAGACATCATCTTTTTGTGATTCTTGACCATCGGCTTCCCAGGCTTGTATATCGGGACAGTAGGAGCGCTAGGGAGTCTCCCTCCAGCGACATATATCGCAGCTATTTCTTCGAGGGTCATTTCTTGGCTAGAAACTACCTTCATCAAGTCCTTTCCCTTGCCATGCTTTGGCGATGCCACCTTAGGACACCTCTTCGGCGATTCTTGTGTTGTCAGCTCAGGCTGTCTTGGTGACAGCACCGCTACCACAAGAGGCAAAAACATCAAAGGGACCACTGGTTCATCTGACGGTCGCGGCGAAACCATCTTAGTCGGCCGTGACGCATCGAGAGAGATGTCCTTCTTGGGCCACTGGATGAATGTCCTCTTGGCTTGATTTAGAGTTAAGATCTCGTTGTTGGGTAAAATCGGGAGCATCAGCTTGCTGAAAGTGTTGTTAACCCCATCGATGCTCACCTTTACGTACAAAGGGTCTATGGGGACGTTATGTATTCTCTGCTCTCCCGTTGCTGGGAACACTAGCCCCCAAGCGGCATCCACGAGATCATCCATGCCCACCAATCTAGCTTGAATCGTGCATCTCGTGGGAGCCTACATAAGAAAGCGTTTCAGCCAACATGCCACAAACAATCTTATATGGCGAAATTTTTCAAGCTATATCAAGAATACCTCGATCTCATCACAGGGGAAGGTAGAAGTTGTATCTTCCTGGTGAGTAGGGAGGTCGATCGACACGTAGCTACTGCGTCGAGCCTCAGGGCTGGCAGCAACTAGCAGTTCTTGTCGCGGAGTTCGAATCCACTCCGCTCTTAAGTCCTGAAGTTTCTCTTGCTTGAACTCTTCGCGCTTGCGTTGTTCTTCAGCAGCTTTCCTCGCCCTTTTGCGTTCACACTTCGCTTCCAAAGCCTGGGAGAGTCCATATTTGTGGGTAACGAGGGAACTTAAACCCCTCGTGCGACCTGGGTCCTCGGGGTTTCCCAAGCCCTCTTCGAGTACATCTCCTATGAAGGTGCCAGCCTGGGATGACGCATCGAATTCCAGCTGCAAAAATTAGAATTATTTGTTACTACAATTGGTATAATTGACAAGTTGTTAGTACGATTAAGGCGGGATTTATATCTCACCAAACGTCTATACACTTGTGCGTCAGCCGGGTTCTCAAATGCTGGGTCGCCTGAAGCCGATGTCGATGCAGATGCCCTAGCTCTAACCCAAGCTTTGGTCCTCGCATCCGCGATGTTCGCAAATCTGGGAGGGGCATCCGATTGCGATGCCTGCTCATCCTCCCTTTCCAATCTCTTCTTCATTCCCGCATAGCCGGCAGTCCCTAGATGGTGCAGGTGCTTGTTTATCTTAGAGAGCTCCCCGGTTTGTTCACTCTTCAGCTTGAATTCTTCCGTCGTCTTCATCCTGACGACTCGTTCCAAACCTCAGGAGTAATCATCGGCCACTTTTCGAAAGGCTCCACCTCGGCATACACGTACTCGTTGACGAGGGTAGTCTTCCAGTTCTTCCAAGCCTTGCATGCTACATCTTAGCAGCTCGCTCGATACGAGCTTTCCATTCTTCGGAGAAGATGAAATATCCCAAGATTTCCCCCGAAATCACAGCGAACTAGTCTGTTCCTACTCTCTTCCAACTTTCTAAAGTGATTGGGACCCGCTCTCTTGCTATGATCCCGCAGACCGTGGAGAACTTCCTCCTTGCGTTCTCAGGCTCATCTGGTGCCCCTGAGTCGTGCAAGTGTGTGACCGTATACTTCGCATCCGGTCTCTTCGACCGTTTCCTTCCTTCTCCTCACGGGCCTTTTTCTTAGACCCGGAGGTGCTGGTTGTGTCGCCGGACGGCCTAGGTGGCGACGGCGACCAAGAGTCACCATTGTCCGGTGATCTTGGGTTAATAGAGGAAAAGTATATAAAATTTATGTACTCTTATACTAAATAATATAACCACCAAATTTGTTCTCATTCACGAATATCATTCTAAATCAACTAAATATTCTAAATCATTCAAAATTCTTCCAAATCATCTAATTGAACCAACAAATCCAATAATACAATAAGTTCAATTTATGAGTCATCTGATTCAGTTGCAAGTTTGTCAATTATAGGTAAGGAGCAGCAAAGTTTCAAAAATTCTATCACAAAGAAACATAGAAATAACTCAAATAAGGTCAGTGACTATTTGGCCCACTGATCAGCATACAAGTGCAGCATTCCGTTTAATGCTCTTATCCTCCAGCTTTTCTAGCTTTTACTTAGGCATAATCATCAAATATATACATATACCGGAGAGTGCTGCATGTATCTTTTAAAAGTTGGACTATAAAATGCGTTTAAATATATCCAGACTAGCATAATGATCAAATATATATGCATTTAAATACATCAGCTTAGAATGCCTAGTACTTCAGAAAAGCTTAGAATGCCTAGAATGCCTAGTACTTCAGAAAATATATATGCGTTGAACCTTTTTTTTCACAAATGGAGTAATATGTTGAACTCTTCAAATACATCAGCTTAGAATGCCTAGTACTTCAGAAAAGCTTACCACTTGTCACAAGTTCCTTGGCAGATATTTTTGGTTGGTTTTGGTATACGGATAAACCAAAATATTACTACAAGCTTCTCCTGATTTATGTTGGTATGCATGTAGCCCAAGTGCTGTATAAGAGTTCCCAATTTTTGTGACATCATGTATGCAGAGATATTATTTGTTCCCTATTGTTTAATCATATATTGCTCCATTCAATATATCCTACTTACCACCTTCATTAACTCATGTTCATGTTAACTTCGGCAACTTTACTTTATTATAAAATTCAAGACTAACAGAAGCTAAGTTTCTATGGACAAGTGTCGCTTAAAAGTACTTGTGAACTTTTGTTGACGTTGCAAGAACACAAAAGTAAGCAATGACAAGGAAAAAAAGAATATTCAGTAAAATAATGTCTTCCAGACAATAATTTCCGGGCAACTGCACTCATGTTATATCGATACAATAGACTAGTATCAATATGCTAGTTTGTTCTAAACAAAAAGCACATGAAATGAATCTCAGAACTTCATGTTATCAGTAAAGTTTGCTAAGGTCAAGCCAATACTGGTGAATGAATCTTTAACATTAGCTACAGCTCAAGCCAACACTCATAGTTTGACTGAAACATCAATGACTTTTGTAACAAGAGACATGTATTCATCGCCAGATAGTAATCGATACTAAGATTGGACACAAAATCTCTAACATTTCTAAACCGAGTATTTCTAAGCTACATTGGGATGCTTGGCCGGGGTCCTTACCTGGTGTCCTAGACCGGGGAGGAGGTGGCGGCGGCTCAGGCGATGGAGGCACCGGCTCGAGCAACGGAAGCACCCGCTAGGGCAACATCGGCGGCGGCCCAGGCGACGGAGGTGGCGGCGGCTCGGAAACTTGGGGACTTCATTCGATGCCTCAGGGAGGCCATCTTGGAGGAGGTGCGGCGGTTGAGGCGGCTGGAGCAGCGGCGATTCGAGGCGGCGGCTGGTCGTGCAACAAAGGCAGGAGTCAAAAACTGGAGAAGTTCTAGAAGCGGGAGACAAATTGGTTTTTATTGAACCCAAGTCATCGCAGCCGGTTAACTCAAAAAAACTGACTGAGAAATAATACCCCAGTCGGCTCGGTCAATAAAACCGACTAAGATAATACACTATCTCAGTCGATTCGGTCGACAGAACCGACTGGGATAATACACTATCTCAGTCGGTTCGGTCAGTAGAACCGACTAGGATAATATACTATCTCAGTCGGTTCGGGCAAGGAAACCGACTGAGATAATATACTATCTCAGTCGATTTGGTCGCCTGAAACCGACTGTAATATGCTTACGCAGTCGGCTCTCCAGAGGAACCGACTTAGATAACAATACATGCTACCTGCACTAAAACCCTAAAGTTATTTTTTTGTATTCAAGTTGTTGGCTTTTTAGTTAAGTTATTTAATTTATAGTTAAGTTATTTTATTTGTAGATAAGTTATTTTCTTTGTAGATTAGTTATTTTTTTGTATTAAGTTATTTTCTTTGTATTTAAGTTATTTTCTTTGTATTTAAGGTATTTTCATCGTATTCAAGTTGTTTTCTGTGTACAAAAGTTATTTTCTTTGTATTAACGTCATAGAACATATACGATTATTCTAAATCATAGGAAGTAGTACCATATATCATTAATATCGGAAGTTATGTTACAAAATAATTCCTTCTTGATGATCACTTTGTTTATAGGGAGCAAGATTATGCCGTAATTTTTCCATCATCGGGGCCTGGGAACTCATCGATTTTGTTGTAATCTTCCTCATCCACCACATGTTCAACTCCGACAATACTCCTTTTTGAGGGCATTACTACGTGCCGCTTCTTGTTGGATGGATCGATAATGTAGAAGACTTGATGAATTAGTTGAGCGAGGATGAAAGGTTCGTTTTTGTACGCGACACGTTCAAGGTTCACAGTGGTATTGCCTTTGTCGTCAGGTATCACTTGTTTCTTATTGACCCAGCGGTAATGAAACAACGAGATTTTAAAAATTTTGCCGTAGTATAGTTGTTTCTTGCCATCTGTTTCGAGAGCTTCTACACAGACACCACTATTCTGCACCATACTTTTCATATCTTGTTCTTTGGTGTAAAAGTTGTATCCATTGATTTCGTACCATTTCCATGTGATAACCGACCATGTTGGGCCTCTAGCTAAATATGACAATGCACCACCTGATGGGAGTTCACAGAATCGCTCTTTGAACCATTCATTGAACTCGCAATTGTGATGTTTTATGATCCAGTCATTTGCACGAGTCAAATTTTGTTGACGTAGAATGTCCTTGTGTTCATTCATATATGGTGACACAATGGCCATGTGCTGCAAAACAGTTAAATGGGCTTGAACATACTCAATCTGAACAGGTTCGATCACTTTCCTTCCAATGGTCCCTACACCGAGCAGCCTGCCCTCATGGCAAGATCGAGGCACGCCTACTGGTTGAAGATGGGACATGTAATTAACACAGAACTCAATGACCTCTTCTGTTGCGTAGCCTTTAATGATACTGCTCTTAGGGTGAGATCGATTCCGAACATAGTGCTTCAGAATTCCCATGTAGCGTTCGAATGGGTACATGCTGCGAAGAAACACAGGACCGCACATCCTTACGTCATGCACTAAGTGGATTATGAGATGAACCATGACATCAAAGAACGACGGAGAGAAAAACATCTCAAGCTCGCATAGAGTCTTCACCACCGCATCTTGCAGACCATCTAGTTCATCAAGGCTAATGACCTTCTTCCAAAGTGTGTTAAAGAAACCACACAGCTTCATGAGAGTCTGCCGCACATTTGGTGGAAGAATATTTCTAATTGCAACCGGGAGCATCTGTGTCATAAGCACAAGGCAATCATGTGACTTCATGCTAATTAATTTTAGATCTTCCATGGAAACAAGTCTCTTGATGTTGGCGGAGTAGCCGGATGGAACCTTGATACCATGCAAGCAATCACATAACTCAGTTTTCTCTGGCTTGGAAAGGGTATACAAGCAGGCGGAAGGAATGTCTTTCCGTTTGCTGTTTTCTACGGTCTTAACTCTGGTCGGATTCCAATATCTTTCATGTCTAGCCGTGCATTCAAACCATCTTTTGTTTTGTCAGGCATGTTCAATAAGAGACCCATTATGCTATCACACACATTCTTCTCTACGTGCATCACATCGATGCTGTGACGGATTTCTAGATGCTTCTAATAAGGGAGGTCACAGAATATTGACCTCTTCTTCCAGATGATCTTCTCAACGGTCTTCATTTTCTTCGTTGTACCTTGCCTTTTAAACATCCCCTTTCCAAGCACGACTTTCAGATCTTTAACCTCATCATGGATCTCGATGCCGCTAAAAATATTTGGAGATAAGCCTTTCTCAACGGTTCCATCGAATTCATGTCTCATCCTACGGTAACGGTGATCCCTTGTAAGGAACCTACGATGATGCATGTATACCGTTTTCTTAGAGTGTTTTAGCCACCTACTTGCTGTATCAACAAGGCATTGAACACATGCATTGCTCCATTTAATAGTTTGCCCCGAACAGTTAGCATTGGCTGGATAATCATTGACGGTAATGAACAACATGCAGCGTAACGTGAAGTTTTCCTTTAGGTGTGCATTCCATACCTTTACGCCTTCATCCCAAAGAAGTTTGAAATCATCCACTAATGGGGCAAAGTACACATCAATGTCGTTATCAGGTTGTTTCGGACCTTGGATAAGTATTGCCATCATGATGTACTTCCTCTTCTTACACAACCAAGGTGGAAGGTTATACATGCATAGATTCACGGGCCAAGTGCTGTGTCGGCTACTCATATTGCCGAATGGGGTTCATTCCATCAGTGCTCAGTCCGAACCTTGCATTTCTCGCCTCTTCACCGAACACAGCATACCTCCTGTCAATATTTCTCCACTGTAAAGAATCTGCTGGGCGTCTCAACATTCCATCATCTGCACGCTCATCTGCGTGCCAACACATCAGTTTGGCCTCCTTCGGATTCGCAAATAAGCGCTTCAATCAGGAAATTATGGACAAGTACCAGGCAACCTTAACAGGAGTCTCCTTCCTCACCTCTATGCTTTCCCCGACATCATCACCGTCGATCTTACGCTTATATCGAGAAGCTTTGCACACCGGACATGCCCGCAAATTCACGTACTCTTTACGGTACAGGATACAGTCATTCCTACAAGCATGTATTTTCTCTGCCTCCATTCCCAAAGGGCAAAGAACCTTCTTAGCTCTGTATGTAGTTTTCGGCATCTGGTTTCCCTTTGGAAGCATGTCCCCTAACAATGTTAGGAGCGACGAGAAGCTCTTATTGGTCCATCCGCTGCTAGCCTTCAGTTTTAGCAGTTTCAGAACGCCCGACAACTTTGTGAACTTGCAGCCAGGATACATTGGTTTCTCCAAGTCTTTCAATAAGTAGACAAATTTCCTGCACTCCCGATCATTCTCACAGTTTTCTTCGACATCTCGGATCATTTGATCTAACTCGTTGTCTTCATGTGACAATGTGTCGTCTTGCGACGCGTCCTCTTGTGACGCACATACATCATCACGCATCTGCTCAAGAGGTGTGCTATTGACAGTATCAGCCACGTCGTTGCCTTCATCCATGTTTGCCGGACCTTCCTCTACAATCTGATCTTCACCGTGGCTGATCCAACATGCATACCCCTTCATGAATCATGTCCTAATCAAATGTGCTTGGATCTGTGCAAGGTTTATGAATCTCTTCAAATTTTCACAATGACAGCATGGACAGCTGATCCACGTCTCCCCTGTGTTCAAACTATACTGTTCGGCTACTTGTAAGAATGCCGAGACGCCTTCGATGTACTCATTGCTAGCACGATTCTCAGCGTACATCCACCGTCGATCCATCTATAACAACATACAAATTTTATTAAATTAAGCAAGAACTATCAAAATATTATGTGCCACAAAATTATATGAAAATTACCATAAAATTTGGCAACACCACCCCAACCAACCTACACCAAGTGTACCAAATAATGGACACCTGCATTCAAGGCTCAGTTGGCAACTTCGGACAGCATTTATGGATGTTGAACAGCATCATCTGAGTCGGTTCCAACGAAACAACCGTCTCAAAATTATCTCAGCCGGTTGGGAAAAGGGAACTGGCTGTAAAAGTTCACTTACCTCAGTCGGTTTTACTAGTCCAATCAACTGTAATACTATCTTTTCAGTCGGTTTTTTCACACCAACTGACTGGGACTTTAGTTCTTACTGTCGGTTTTGCTTGCACCGGCTGAGATCTGGGGTCCAGGAAACCCTATTTTGTAGTAGTGGTTACTGTTGATATCACATGAAGAAACAAAACTTACAAAAAAACAATTGGATTATTTGACGACTGAATCGATTTATACTTGTATAGGTACCACACTCAATGTATCATGTCCTGGAAATAAGTTGACGTCCCCGATTTTTGAACTTTTGCTTCAGTGATTAAAGTTGCTTCGAGGCTAAGTTTAACCTGGTTGACATATATCCTTTCAATTCCTAGCTAGCGATCTCCTAGAAAGCCTAAACTTATCCTTCTGCAACTGCATGCTTGTGTTTATAATTTGTTGGCTTTGTGCTTTCCTAACATTCCTCTTTTCCGCTTTGGAGATGCGTAAACTAAAGACTTTAAAGACCGAGCCATTTTCTTGCGGATTTTAGGGATGGAATCGACTATATTTTGTTGTTGTTGATGCGATCGAGAGCATACCAAATCTTGCCTGGCCTACCTTGTCCCCGGTAGTACACCTTTCGTGGAAAAAGTAATGTACGTAGTACAAAAGAGTGTGAATCATCAAGCTCATAAATTAATGTGGGAAACGCCAAACACATGCTTAATCAGCCTATCTTTTTTCATTGTCACTGTTAAGCTATACTTTAATTCCTTTCGCAGGTAAACGTAACGAGAGTTTAATTTAACGAATTTACTATTTCTAAGTTATCTAAGAAATACTCCCTCTGTCTATATTAGACGTATTTTGGATACACTTTTTATCTCCCAGTGCAACTGAGCCCATTTTCTTCCTTTGCTACCCCTCGCAGCCTCGTTTCCGGTCATGCATGGTTGGCAAAATGGCACAG
This sequence comes from Stipa capillata, assembly GCA_019208055.1. NCBI lineage: Eukaryota > Viridiplantae > Streptophyta > Magnoliopsida > Poales > Poaceae > Stipa > Stipa capillata. The sequence continues at coordinate 113,746 of JAGXJF010003409.1, forward strand.
GAATCAACCGGCAGACGTCATAACTCTCATATGTGCAGCAATCAGCAGAACAAGAGAGATCTGAGCGGTCGTGGAGATGAAACAGAAGAAATTCTCAGCTCGCGGCCAAGGCGAGGTTGAGGACACCGTCGCCAGGCGCGTTGAGGTCGCGAGCAACGTTGCCGGACGCGGCCACGGCGAGGTCGTGAGCAACATCGCCGGGCGCGGCCACATCAAGTTCGCGAGCCACGTCGCCGGGAGTGGCCACGGCGAGGTCACGAGCAACGTCAACTCCGTGGGCACAGTGACCGCATCGGGTGAGTGAGCACGTAGGGCGCGGCGGACGATGAGGTTCTAATCGGGGATCTAGCAGGAATAAATAGAGCTTTTTTACTGTACCCTGGTACTCCTTAAGCTGTAGTTGGAGTACCAATCAAATCTGACCGTCTATCTATAAGGGTAGAAAAGACTTTTCATCTTTGCTATGTGCACCTCTCTCATTTGGGTACTTATAGTTGTTCTGCGTGGTATACAGAATGAGAAACCTTGTCTAGCTCAGTTGGAAGGCTGTGTGTTTGCCAACCATGAGGCCGTGGGTTCGAACCCCACCGTCCACCACGTTTTGCTTTTTTAAAAATTTGTATCAGCCTTAATAGTCACGATTAGAATTCGAATTGGACCCACTGTCTGCCACGTTTTGATTTTTTTAAAAAAATTGTATCAGCCTTAATAGAATTCGAATTGGAATTAACAAACAAGAGACCGTAGCAATTCAGATTTAGAATTGGAATTAACAAACAAGATTCACGCTACTTAAAAGTTCTCACAGGTGTTTTAGACAGGAGCTATGATTGTCTCAGTCGGTGGTTGGCAAGGCCACTAAGCATGTGGTCGTGGGTTCGAAACCTATGGTGCGCGAATTTTTGATTATTTTTCAGATGGATTCTCCGTTGGCTACTTAGTTATTATGTCTAGTACATTAAGCAAGAAGTTGGCCTAGCTTAGTTGGTAGATTGGTAGGTTGTGGAGTTTGAGGTTGTGAGTTCGATTCACTGGCATGATTTTTTTAAGCACAACGCGCCTCATCCTCAATGTGAATTAGAGACTTCAAATTGGGGATTAGGGTTAGGGTTCTATAGTGGTTCAAATTGGGGATTAGGGTTAGGGTTCTATAGTGGCAAAATATAAATTAAGGATCCTAAATTAGGGATTATGGTTCTAGTAGGGTAAAATGTAAATTAGGGATTAGAGTTCTAGTAGGGTAAAATGTAAATTAGGGATTAGGGTTAGAGTTTGAAAGATGTAAAAAATATATTCTAAAATAACTATATAAAAAATAGGTTAATTATTTTTTTGATTCCAGTTTTACCCCTAATATGAAGGTACTCCCTAATTTTTTAAAAAAATATAAAGGTGGTACTCCTTACTCTAGTATTGGAGTACCAGATAATATTAGCCATTAGATTAGGATGAATGGATGGCTTATATTCATTCCGGGGTACCATAAAAGAGCTCAATAAATAAGGGTAGATTAGTCAGTCTTCTATACGTTTTGGTATTAGAGAAGGAAAGGAATACGCCTTACAAAGATGTAGAGAGTAGTTTTTTTTTCTTGTTAAATGACTTGCACATTATTAAAATTATAGTTGTATAAAAAATTATGTGTAACTAGCTTCAATTTAGAAACAGACATTCCCTAATTTAATGCCTTTATACGACATAGTAACTGAAACATTCGATCAGCTATATTATATCTTTCCTTCAAACCAGGACATATTTTGTACCTTTTCCAATACGAACTCATGTAAATTATTTTGATTTTTCCAGCAGTGACATCATCATAGGTTTCAGTTTACTTTTTGGGACATTAAATACTTGGTCATAACCATACAGGCATATACTCACAGTACGGACACTACTTAGAAAACAGCCATTCAAGATGTTTTATCGTATGACAGATAACAAAATCATGTATGACTAGGCTAATTATAAATAGTTTTTATCAAAATATATATTATAGACGGTTCTTTAAAACCTATTTTATGATAAGTTGATTATTATAGATGGTTTTATAGTAAAAACCGTCTCTGACGTGGCTCGGCCCATATAGGCCCAAAAAGCAAGAGTATTTATACGGTCTAAACATAATCCCCACTGAGTCCACTCCTTTGAATCGAGCTCCACTTAAGCCACAGCCAGGGGAGCTCCGACATCTCGTGCTCACGCTTAAGGTAGTCCCAAGCCTTCACTTCAATCGCTACTCCTTCCAAGTAGGAGGAAATTGATCGCTTGACGTGTGCTCGCTTGATTTCTTGAAGCATTGGCTTTTGATTTCTTGATGCGTGTTCGCTTGATTTCTTGATCATTGGCGTTTGATTTCTTGATCGCTTGATGCTTGGCTGGTGTTTGTGCAAATACCTTAGTGACAGGCCTGTTGAAGCATGATCATGTTCTAGCGATCGCCATCGATGGAGGCGTCAAGATGGAGTCTAGCAGCGAGGCTACCCAATACGATGGCTCCTCCCACCCCACGTGCCCAGTTGTTGGAGCTCTAGTTCAACCTCGGTCCAGCCACAAGGCAAGAACTCCAGAGAAGATTGGTTCGAGTAAGTCGAAATTGATAAAGTTGTATGTTGTCCTGCGTGATTGCTTCATTTGTTAAAGTTGCAATTTAATTATCAACCGTTGTTCTTGTGCAAAGCTCAACAACGGATTCTTGCTTCTTTGTATGTTCCTATGCAATGTTCAACTATTGATTATGTGTTCTTGTGCGTCGATTCCAGGTTTCCAGATGTGTCAAGCAAACATCGGAGTAGGGGCTGCAAAATTAATTCTTTACAATTGAAAAACCAAATGATAGATGGTTCTGAAAACGGAATATAAAACCATGTGAGAACGTGACAAGGTCATCAAAGACTCATGGTCACAGACGGTTGTCGAACCCCAGAATTCATAACAGAGAGGCTTAAGAGAAACCACCCGCTAAGTCGAAACGTCAACCCCGACCTCAACTCCTGGGTGTCAATTCCAAGAGGAGTGGAGTGATATGGCTCCGAATAGCCCGAGACGTCAACCCCAAAGCTTACTCTGGCAAGCGCACAGAGTAGTAGGGTGATATGGTCTCCTCACTCTTGTCCTACCGAGCCGGAACATCAACCCCGAACTCGTCCCGGCAAATTAATGCACGGCTGGAGTAGGGTGATATAGTTCCCAATCTCTCAGTAGTAGAGTCGCTTCACAGGGGTGATTAAACTTAATGACTCTATGATATAAACCCTAAAGTCCTACCCACAACATGCGCTTCATCACATACACGCACGGCACATGAGTGGGCGAAAACAACCAGATCTCATAGCAGTGACTCTACGACAGAAACTGCAATATTATAAGTTTGAAACTTAACAAACATATATACACACAGCGGAGGAGCTTATCAGGCTACGAAGCCAAACAGTAGGGCCAAAAGTGGCAACGGAAACAAACCAAAATACCAACCCAGGGCAGGATCACTGCCTGGGATTCCCAGCGTCTAGGCGTCGTCGGTATCGATCTCTAAATAGAAACCACCCTCCGAAGGGGTGGGTTCCTCTGCAACAAAACAACAACAATAGCAGGGTGAGTACAAAATTGTACTCCGCAAGACTTACAGTGCGGAAGTAGTAGTGATTGTGCCAGGTATCAACAAAAGGGTAATTGTGGACGAATTTGCGGAAAGCCAAGTTTACCTTTTCAATAACCATAAGTAGATTGAAATGCGACTACTAGAATACCTTTTCAAAGGGGACGAGTCGACACTTCGCGAATATTCCTTACTGCAGATCACCACACCTGTAAAACCCTCGACCCATCCTCAACCACCCTGGGAGGAAGCTGTCGCTAACCACGTCCTTAGAGTTGGCAAGTTTTAGGATTTGTTGTAGTTCTCTAATTCGATGCAAAATCTTACCAAGTTGTCCATAACCGCGGACACGGCTGTTCAAACAGTTCTAACCCTGCAGGGGTGTACATCTTTACCTACACGTATCGATCGTCTCCTAGTGCCATCGCGATTTACACACTTTCACGAGGTGTGCTGGCGGAGGGTGATCGAACACGACCTTTACAATGCTTTCGACCTAGGTATGAGCCACCCGTACGGGCTAGTCCATGTACATCAGTCCGGCCGTAACTACGACACGGTCCCATACGTTGTAGCAGGTGATACATCCCCGGACTCGAACCGTGTGTAACCCTTACACCTATATTGAAACACCACCCCACATTCCTTTTTCCACGCACCCAATACACGAAAACGGCAAACTATGCGGCTCATAGTCTAAGTCTAGGCAAATTATTCAGTCGTGGGTGGCCCCATAATCCACCCGTGTAGAAGTACGCGAATCTTGGTTCGAAGGGACACCGGAAACCGGTCCTTGCGGGAAAACGAGACAACCCACCATGCTCCCAGCCATGGCCTCTCGTCTAGCCCAGATATGATTAAGCCAATTCATTAGTTATCCCGGTGAACACCCACCTACCACGTAACCCATTCCCAGTGTTGATTTATCTGCTATCCCAGGAATTACGACTTATACAAGTCTAAGCATGTCTAAGCATAAATAGCATAATAGCATTCGAACAGTGGATACTAGACTACGCTAGATCGGTTAGGTTAGTGGTGGAGCTGTTTAAGCGACAAGGTGAGTCGTATTCATCGGACTAGGGCTTTCTTAGCGGAAAAATAGCAGTTGAACGCATATGATAATGATTTAAAAACAACTAATACTTTGTAAATAATAGGAGATTTGCAACGTGACCAAAGGGGCTGCTTGCCTGGTTGCTCTGCAACGACACCCTGCTCTTGATCGAGACTATCGCCCTGTGGATCCTCCGGCTCTATCGAGGAAAAACGGAAACACCGGAAACAAGGGCATAATCGTAAATATCAAAATGCACAACATCAGTATGAGATGCAATGCATGCCATGATGTAGAGGATGCAGAATAAGGACTAATGCAGTGGAATCATTTTAATCGGAGTTCGGACGCATAAAATGTCGCGATCCGAAAATCCTCTGGCTAATCGGAAACCCTAATTTGAGTTTTTAACAAATTATATTAATTCTAGCATGCAAACATGGATGAACATGATGTTTTTGAATAGGTCTTCTTTTTCTGAACATTTTGATATATTATTCGCATTTTTCTGATTAAAGATGAATTTTCTGTGAATTTTACAAGATTTAATCCATTTTCACCCTTTGTTTTATTTTTCTCAGCAAAAATAACAATTAATTTAATTCAAATATAGCAGGCTGACATGTGGGCCCTACTGGTCCATTTTGACCAAGTTTGACTGAGTCATTGACAAGTGGGGCCCACTTGTCACAAATTCCCCTTTTCTTTAATCTTTAATCCACTTTCTCCAAATTCTTACATGTGGGGCCCCCATGTCAGAATTTCCCTTTTTATTGTTCTTTTCTTTAATTCCTGTCGTATGGGGCCCGCTGTCATAGAGACAAATACTACAGAAGCTCATTCATTTCACTGGTTAGCTATTAATTACATCATTAATATGTCCAAACAGCATTAAAGGGTAATAGTTACCACATTAAACCCTAATCATTAGTTTAGGGCAATTAATATGCCCTAACCATCGTTTAATTGGGCCATCAGTGCCTTTAATGTGCTGGGGGGGGAAAACTCGGTCGGTGGCTTCACCCGGCCGGTGGCTTGCCGACGCGGTGTGGCCGGCGGCGAGCCCTGGAGAGGAACGGGGCGGCGGCGGCGGGCTTACCGGCTCCGGCGAGGACCGAGCGGCGCTAGGCGGAGGGGGAGCCGAGGGCGACGGCGTGGCGGCCGGGAGGGCGGAGCTAGCGGCGGCGGGCTCCGGGTGATGGGGGGGGAGCTCGGCACGGCGTCGGCGAGGTGGCGGCACCGAGGCGGTGGGAGGCCGCGGCGGAGGAGCTGCGGGGAGGTCCGGGGGCGGCAGGATAGGAGAGAGGAGGCCGGCGGCGAGCGACGTCGAGGTGGCGCGGCAGGGTGCCCGGCTCCAGCTCGGGAAGCAAGGCGGCGCTTCGGGTGATGCGGCTTAGAGCGGAGCAGCACCGGGGCACAGCTGGGCCGGAGGCAACCGCGGCGAAGGGGAGGGGCGAGCGGGGGTGGCTCAGGTGGCTAGGTACGGTGGCGGGGCGGCGAGCGTGGCTCGGGGGGGTGACCGGGGCTCTTGGGTTGGGGCGGCGCGGCGAGAGCAATAGGACAGGGAGGCTTGGGGAAGGGGACTAGGGGGAGGAGGCGGCGCCCAAGCATGAGGTGGCCGGCTTGCTCGGGTTGGCTGCCACGGAGCACAGGAGGTGGCAGAGGGGGAGGATAAGGATGGGGAGGAGGCTGTCGGCAGCTTAGGGAAGAAGACACCGGGGGCGGGCCAGAGGGGAGAGGAAGATGGGCTGGGTAGGGAGAGGCCCATTCCGGTGGGGAGGATTAGGGTTTTTAGATTTTTCTTTTTGGTTTGCTTTTCTAGTTTCTTTTCTCTTTTAAACTCTTCCCAAAACAAACAAACAATTTTCCACCAAAACGCTTTGCTTTAATTTCAAAACACCTTTGAAGCATCTTGCCCCTACCACTTCAATTGTTTTTGGAACTTATTCTTGTACCTTAAGTGCAACTTAGGGTTTTCTTCTATTATTCACGGTTGCTCCTCATATTTTAAAAAGTTCAAATTCTTACACATTTCAACCCATGCACATGCCATGAACTACACATAAGGCACATTAACAATTACACGAAAACAGGGACGTTACAGACCTACCCCCCTTACGAGAATCTCGACCCCGAGATTCGGATCAACTGGAAAAGAGGGAGGGGTACGCCGATCGAAGATGATCCTCGCGTTCCCAAGTGGCTTCTTCTTCAGAATGATTGGACCATTGAACTTTGAAGAACTTGACGTTCCGTCTTCGAGTAGTTCGTTCCATCTCATCGAGAATACGAAGAGGGTACTCTCGGTAAGACAGATCTTCTTGGAGATCCAGTGTATCAACTGCCGATTCCGGGATTGGATCCTTGAAGCACTTCCGAAGTTGAGAAACATGGAAGATATTGTGGATATTGGATAACGACGGAGGTAGTTCCAACTGATATGCGACTTCACCTCGTTTGGAAAGAATGCGAAAGGGACCAATGTAACGAGGTGCCAACTTTCCTTTGATGCCAAATCGGCGAACACCCTTAAAAGGAGTGACCCGAAGGTAGACTTTTTCGTTTGGCTCAAAGTGAATCTCACGACGATGAAGGTCGGAGTAGCTCTTCTGACGAGATTGAGCAGTTTTCAACCGCTCTCGAATGATTCGAACTTGATCCTCCGCTTCTTTGATCAAGTCGGGTCCAAGAATTTGTCGTTCTCCGGTTTCGGACCAATTGAGTGGAGTTCGACATTTACGTCCATACAGGACCTCGAAAGGGGCCAGGCCTAGGCTTGATTGGAAGCTGTTGTTATAAGAGAACTCAGCAAACGGAAGACACTTCTCCCATTTCGTGCCGAAGGATATAACACAAGCTCTAAGCATATCTTCAAGAATTTGGTTAACCCTTTCGGTTTGTCCACCGGTTTGGGGGTGATAAGCGGTACTGAACGAGAGATGAGTTCCCATAGCAGCTTGGAGACTCTCCCAAAACCTGGAAGTGAACAAAGCACCACGATCGGAAATGATCCGCTTGGGGATCCCATGGAGAGATACTATCCGAGCAATATAAAGATCGGCCAATTGGTTAGCTGTAATCTTTTCTCGGACAGGAAGGAAATGAGCAACTTTAGATAGGCGATCAATGACCACAAAGATGGAATCATTTCCTTTTTGAGTTCTTGGAAGGCCCGTGACGAAATCCATGCCAATTTCATCCCACTTCCATTCGGGGATAGGCAACGGTTGAAGTGTGCCGGCGGGTCTTTGATGTTCTGCCTTAACACGACGACACACATCACATTCGGAGATGAAGCGAGCAATCTCCCTTTTCATTCGGGTCCACCAAAATCTCTGTTTCAGATCTTGGTACATCTTCGTACTACCCGGATGAATAGACAACTGAGAGTCGTGAGCTTCACGAAGAATGGATTCTCGAAGATCGTTGTTTTTCGGCACAACTAGGCGCTTGCCAAACCAAACAACGTCTTGATCATCGATTGAGAAGCATTTAGCCACTCCGCTAGCAATGTTCTCCTTAATCTTGCGAATACCCTTGTCTTGCTTTTGAGCAGATTTGATTTGATCTTCAAGAGATGATCGGACTTCAAGGGTATTAAGGAAACCACTTTGGACGACTTCAAGATTAAGCCGTGCAAATTCCTCGTAGAGGGGTGGTTGAAATTCTCGGATCTGAAGATTGTTACAGTAAGTCTTCCGGCTAAGTGCATCCGCCACGACATTAGCCTTACCGGGTTGGTAATGGAGACCTACGTCGTAATCTTTGATCCTTCCGCCATCTTTACGTTGCCTGCGCTTCCGGTCGAGCTGTGCGCGCTACTTCACTTTGCGTGTCTTCGGTGTCTCAGCTTCTGCAGCGCTGGTGGCCCTGCTCGCTCCTGCCGCCACACTCTTCGCGCTGTCGCACGCACGCATCTCGTCGTGCTTTGTCTCGTTGTTTTTCCTGCGCCTTCGCTGCGCGCGCGCTCGCTCTCCTTCTTTCCTCTCGCCTCGCGAGCACCTCGCTCGCGTCGCTTTTTGTGCTGTTCCGGGAGCTTCTCGCTAGCGGCGTCCAGTCGGCGCTTTCGCTCTTGCGCTTTCTTCGCCCACTTTCGCTTCCCTCGCCTTCTTTTCTTCTCTTGCTGCGCTTTTCGTCTCACGTTTATGTCTCATGTCTGCTTCGTTCTCTATCGCTCGCTCCTCGCCGCCGACCAGACACTCACGTCACTTGTTTCGTGTCCCATGTCCCTTGGGTTGTTCACCCCTTTGCGCAGCCTATCCTTTGCTACAGATCCACTCGCGGCTTCTCGCCGAAAGCACGTGGCCTAGAAAAGCGACTTCTTCGAGCCAAAACTCACATTTGGAGAACTTAGCATAGAGCTGATGTTCACGAAGCTTTCCCAAGACAAGCTTCAGATGCTCGGCATGGTCTTCTTCCGTCTTGGAGAAAATCAGAATATCATCGATGAAGATGATCACGAAGCGATCCAGATACTCCATGAAGATAGAATTCATCAACCTCATGAAGGTAGCAGGAGCGTTGGTTAACCCAAAAGACATCACGGTGTATTCATACAACCCATAACGAGTCGTAAACGCCGTTTTTGGAATATCTTCGGGTCGGATCTTGATTTGATGGTAGCCCAACCTCAAATCAATCTTGGAAAAGACGGTTGCTCCGGTTAATTGATCGAATAGATCATCAATCCGTGGAAGCGGATATTTGTTTTTGATCGTCACCTCATTAAGAGGTCGATAGTCGACACACATCCGCAGGCTTTTATCTTTCTTCTCCACGAATAAAGCAGAGCATCCCCAAGGAGAGGAGCTCGGTCGAATGAAGCCTTTTGCTTCTAACTCTTGGAGTTGTTTCCTCATTTCCTCCAATTCATCTTGAGTCATCCGATAAGGGCGACGATAGATAGGAGCGGTTCCGGGAACCAACTCGATAACAAATTCAATGTCTCGATCCGGTGGTAAACCTGGAAGCTCATCGGGAAAGACATCTGGAAAGTCACAGATTACCGGAACATCTGGAAGATCAGGAAGGGATTTGCCTTCGAGAGCACAGAGCTGAGAGTCGACGAACTTTGGAGTAAACCGAACAGTTTCACCGGAGGGATGAGAAAGAACCACTGTCTTCGTTGCACAATCAATTAGGGCTTGATGTGCCATCAACCAATTCATTCCAAGGATGACATCGATATCCGTAGAGATCAAAGAAATCAAAGTGGCGAAGAACTCCAGATTGCCCACCTTGATGCAAACTCCACGGTATTCTTGGGATGCTCTCATCACGGATCCCGGTGAATGGATAGACATAGAATTAGGCATCAGCTCGTAAGGGAGGTTGTTTTCCTCAGCAAAACCCTTGGATATGAACGAATGAGAAGCTCCCGAATCGAAAAGAACTGATGCTGGAACTGAATTAACAAGGAGCGTACCAATCACGACATCGGTTGCCTCCTGAGCTTCTTCTGCGACCACGTGAGTCACGCGACCGCGATTCACAGACGGATGTTGCGGATTCGCCTTCTTGGCGGGAACATTGCCCCGAGGTTGACCTTGCGCTGGAGCAGGATTAGGTGCAGGATTCTGTCGCTGAGGACACTCGCGAGAGAAGTGACCGGGCTGGCCACATTTGAAGCAAGCCCCAAACGGAACTTTTGGAGTAGAATCAGCAGATCGTCCTCCCATTGGCCTCGGCTGGAAACTGGGAACTGGAGGACGAGGCACAAAACCGGAGGGCCTTGGGGCGGGAGTAGCGCGATTAAATGCACTAGCAGGAACCCAAATACGCCTCTTTTGCGAATTGGAAGAAGAGGGCTTCACCGCATCTCGAGCACGCTTTCTAGATTCTTCAAGAACTAGCTTGCCGTGCTCCATCTTGACAGCTTTATTCATTAAAGCTTGGAAGTTGGCGAAGTCAAAAGGAAGCAGCTCATAACGAAGCTCCGGATTCAAGCCTTTGCGGAACTTCTCCTGCCTGTCCGCATCGGTGGTAACGTCACGAGGAGCATAACGCGCCAAGTGGTTGAAGGAGTGGAGATATTCGGTGACGTTCTTTCGTCCCTGAATTAGATTCCGGAATTCTTCCTTCTTTATGTCCATGACACCTTCGGGGATATGAGTTCCACGGAAGGCGTCGCAGAACTCCTGCCACGTAACCACGTGACCTTTCTCCTGGATGGCGAGGAAATTCTCCCACCATGATGCGGCGGCACCTTCAAGCAGATACGCCGCAAGATCCACGCGATCCGCCGCGGGGATACGCGCGGTCTCCAATTTGCGCTCGATGCTGCGAAGCCAATCATCAGCTTCGATAGGATCTTCTGAACGGCTGAATGTCGGAGGCTGCGTTCGAAGAAAATCTGAAAGTCCAACTCGAGCTTCGGGTTGGGGAGCAGTATTTCGAACTAGATGCTCCAGAAGGCGAGTCTGGTCCATTCGATTCCGCTCGATCTGCATCAACACCTCTGCCATGGATGGCGGTGGAGGAGGAACATTATTGCGACCAGAGTCACGACCTTGATTACCAGCAGCAGGCTGGCTACCTTCTGGATGTTCGGCCATCTGAATCAAGAAATAGATATGCCACAAAAACATGATCAGATCGTAAAGAAACTTGAACGGAATTACTCGAATGAATTTCACGATTTACAAGATGAACAGAATCTGAACATGTCGATGGAGTAATCGGTAGAGTCGGTAATAACCGGGACAAGGTAAGAGGGAAGGTAAGGATTCCCTGCACACGTGAAGTCTAACTTTTGAACGAGGCAAGACAGTAGCAAATTCGTTTTTCAACCAAACGAAAGGGTAAGGAAAAGAACTAGGATCGAAAAGGATAAGGAGAAAACAGAAGCACTACTTATGCTTTTCGCAAATCCTTTTTAGGTTCAAATAGTTTTTACAACTTCTAGACCCAACAACGGCCAAGACAAAGGTTATCCTACAGTCAGCCCTGCTCTGATACCAAAGCTGTCGAACCCCAGAATTCATAACAGAGAGGCTTAAGAGAAACCACCCGCTAAGTCGAAACGTCAACCCCGACCTCAACTCCTGGGTGTCAATTCCAAGAGGAGTGGAGTGATATGGCTCCGAATAGCCCGAGACGTCAACCCCAAAGCTTACTCTGGCAAGCGCACAGAGTAGTAGGGTGATATGGTCTCCTCACTCTTGTCCTACCGAGCCGGAACATCAACCCCGAACTCGTCCCGGCAAATTAATGCACGGCTGGAGTAGGGTGATATAGTTCCCAATCTCTCAGTAGTAGAGTCGCTTCACAGGGGTGATTAAACTTAATGACTCTATGATATAAACCCTAAAGTCCTACCCACAACATGCGCTTCATCACATACACGCACGGCACATGAGTGGGCGAAAACAACCAGATCTCATAGCAGTGACTCTACGACAGAAACTGCAATATTATAAGTTTGAAACTTAACAAACATATATACACACAGCGGAGGAGCTTATCAGGCTACGAAGCCAAACAGTAGGGCCAAAAGTGGCAACGGAAACAAACCAAAATACCAACCCAGGGCAGGATCACTGCCTGGGATTCCCAGCGTCTAGGCGTCGTCGGTATCGATCTCTAAATAGAAACCACCCTCCGAAGGGGTGGGTTCCTCTGCAACAAAACAACAACAATAGCAGGGTGAGTACAAAATTGTACTCCGCAAGACTTACAGTGCGGAAGTAGTAGTGATTGTGCCAGGTATCAACAAAAGGGTAATTGTGGACGAATTTGCGGAAAGCCAAGTTTACCTTTTCAATAACCATAAGTAGATTGAAATGCGACTACTAGAATACCTTTTCAAAGGGGACGAGTCGACACTTCGCGAATATTCCTTACTGCAGATCACCACACCTGTAAAACCCTCGACCCATCCTCAACCACCCTGGGAGGAAGCTGTCGCTAACCACGTCCTTAGAGTTGGCAAGTTTTAGGATTTGTTGTAGTTCTCTAATTCGATGCAAAATCTTACCAAGTTGTCCATAACCGCGGACACGGCTGTTCAAACAGTTCTAACCCTGCAGGGGTGTACATCTTTACCTACACGTATCGATCGTCTCCTAGTGCCATCGCGATTTACACACTTTCACGAGGTGTGCTGGCGGAGGGTGATCGAACACGACCTTTACAATGCTTTCGACCTAGGTATGAGCCACCCGTACGGGCTAGTCCATGTACATCAGTCCGGCCGTAACTACGACACGGTCCCATACGTTGTAGCAGGTGATACATCCCCGGACTCGAACCGTGTGTAACCCTTACACCTATATTGAAACACCACCCCACATTCCTTTTTCCACGCACCCAATACACGAAAACGGCAAACTATGCGGCTCATAGTCTAAGTCTAGGCAAATTATTCAGTCGTGGGTGGCCCCATAATCCACCCGTGTAGAAGTACGCGAATCTTGGTTCGAAGGGACACCGGAAACCGGTCCTTGCGGGAAAACGAGACAACCCACCATGCTCCCAGCCATGGCCTCTCGTCTAGCCCAGATATGATTAAGCCAATTCATTAGTTATCCCGGTGAACACCCACCTACCACGTAACCCATTCCCAGTGTTGATTTATCTGCTATCCCAGGAATTACGACTTATACAAGTCTAAGCATGTCTAAGCATAAATAGCATAATAGCATTCGAACAGTGGATACTAGACTACGCTAGATCGGTTAGGTTAGTGGTGGAGCTGTTTAAGCGACAAGGTGAGTCGTATTCATCGGACTAGGGCTTTCTTAGCGGAAAAATAGCAGTTGAACGCATATGATAATGATTTAAAAACAACTAATACTTTGTAAATAATAGGAGATTTGCAACGTGACCAAAGGGGCTGCTTGCCTGGTTGCTCTGCAACGACACCCTGCTCTTGATCGAGACTATCGCCCTGTGGATCCTCCGGCTCTATCGAGGAAAAACGGAAACACCAGAAACAAGGGCATAATCGTAAATATCAAAATGCACAACATCAGTATGAGATGCAATGCATGCCATGATGTAGAGGATGCAGAATAAGGACTAATGCAGTGGAATCATTTTAATCGGAGTTCGGACGCATAAAATGTCGCGATCCGAAAATCCTCTGGCTAATCGGAAACCCTAATTTGAGTTTTTAACAAATTATATTAATTCTAGCATGCAAACATGGATGAACATGATGTTTTTGAATAGGTCTTCTTTTTCTGAACATTTTGATATATTATTCGCATTTTTCTGATTAAAGATGAATTTTCTGTGAATTTTACAAGATTTAATCCATTTTCACCCTTTGTTTTATTTTTCTCAGCAAAAATAACAATTAATTTAATTCAAATATAGCAGGCTGACATGTGGGCCCTACTGGTCCATTTTGACCAAGTTTGACTGAGTCATTGACAAGTGGGGCCCACTTGTCACAAATTCCCCTTTTCTTTAATCTTTAATCCACTTTCTCCAAATTCTTACATGTGGGGCCCCCATGTCAGAATTTCCCTTTTTATTGTTCTTTTCTTTAATTCCTGTCGTATGGGGCCCGCTGTCATAGAGACAAATACTACAGAAGCTCATTCATTTCACTGGTTAGCTATTAATTACATCATTAATATGTCCAAACAGCATTAAAGGGTAATAGTTACCACATTAAACCCTAATCATTAGTTTAGGGCAATTAATATGCCCTAACCATCGTTTAATTGGGCCATCAGTGCCTTTAATGTGCTGGGGGGGGGAAAACTCGGTCGGTGGCTTCACCCGGCCGGTGGCTTGCCGACGCGGTGTGGCCGGCGGCGAGCCCTGGAGAGGAACGGGGCGGCGGCGGCGGGCTTACCGGCTCCGGCGAGGACCGAGCGGCGCTAGGCGGAGGGGGAGCCGAGGGCGACGGCGTGGCGGCCGGGAGGGCGGAGCTAGCGGCGGCGGGCTCCGGGTGATGGGGGGGGAGCTCGGCACGGCGTCGGCGAGGTGGCGGCACCGAGGCGGTGGGAGGCCGCGGCGGAGGAGCTGCGGGGAGGTCCGGGGGCGGCAGGATAGGAGAGAGGAGGCCGGCGGCGAGCGACGTCGAGGTGGCGCGGCAGGGTGCCCGGCTCCAGCTCGGGAAGCAAGGCGGCGCTTCGGGTGATGCGGCTTAGAGCGGAGCAGCACCGGGGCACAGCTGGGCCGGAGGCAACCGCGGCGAAGGGGAGGGGCGAGCGGGGGTGGCTCAGGTGGCTAGGTACGGTGGCGGGGCGGCGAGCGTGGCTCGGGGGGGTGACCGGGGCTCTTGGGTTGGGGCGGCGCGGCGAGAGCAATAGGACAGGGAGGCTTGGGGAAGGGGACTAGGGGGAGGAGGCGGCGCCCAAGCATGAGGTGGCCGGCTTGCTCGGGTTGGCTGCCACGGAGCACAGGAGGTGGCAGAGGGGGAGGATAAGGATGGGGAGGAGGCTGTCGGCAGCTTAGGGAAGAAGACACCGGGGGCGGGCCAGAGGGGAGAGGAAGATGGGCTGGGTAGGGAGAGGCCCATTCCGGTGGGGAGGATTAGGGTTTTTAGATTTTTCTTTTTGGTTTGCTTTTCTAGTTTCTTTTCTCTTTTAAACTCTTCCCAAAACAAACAAACAATTTTCCACCAAAACGCTTTGCTTTAATTTCAAAACACCTTTGAAGCATCTTGCCCCTACCACTTCAATTGTTTTTGGAACTTATTCTTGTACCTTAAGTGCAACTTAGGGTTTTCTTCTATTATTCACGGTTGCTCCTCATATTTTAAAAAGTTCAAATTCTTACACATTTCAACCCATGCACATGCCATGAACTACACATAAGGCACATTAACAATTACACGAAAACAGGGACGTTACAACGGTTTCGAACCATCTATGATAAGATTTTGTGTAGTAGTGTTGCAATCGGTTTTTTCCCATATCGCAGTTTTAGTTTGTCAAATTTAAAGGTAGAAACTGAATCTGGCTTATTAATTACTGCCTGAAACTACTGACAAGCAATTCAAATTTATTTTTTCGTTCAAATTTAAAATTTTCCAATTCACTGGGATTTCCAGTTCCCGACAGCAAACAGCCGGTCGTCACCTGGATTAATTTAAAACCCTGGTACTAACTACCGTGTCTGTCACTATCGGCGTGTTGGACTTGCGTGGATCCTGATATGGATATTACTAACCAATCGTAATTTACTCTAATCACTTCAAGATAGCTAGCTAGTGTTGTGTATTGTGCAGATATATTGGCATATATTTTTACTGAGAAAGTTCATGTTTTATCTAACAATTACTACAATAATATATTAGTTATTTCACACAAAATTAATACTATGAGAAATTGTGATTTTAATTATAATTATTAAAAATGGAGGTTATACTAATATTCAGCTGATTAGAGCCGACGTACCCTATGTACGTACGTAGGATGTAGCTTGCAGCTATCAAGTTGGCTGTGAGCCGACCATTTTTTCCATCTTTTTGGTTCCCCAATGCTAATCACTTGTCGGCGCTAATGATCACTAGCTAGTTCAATTCTAGTTTCAAACCTTGATACTTAGCGGGGATAGCATCCGACGTCATGCAGTCGTCAGTCTGAAGTCACCAGAGTGAGTGGGATCTTCTGCACCGGAAGCGCCGTGGAGAATTGGTGGCAGCTGGGCACTTACACTGAGCAACAAAACATGGCTACTGTGGGGCCAGGCCACGCTGAGAACGTCTGCCAGTGCTTTATGCTAAAGTCAGTAACTCCGACGGACCAAAACGATCTCTCTCGTTGTCAGTGCCGCACGCGGTGCAATATTAATTTGCAGAGTGGCTGCATACGACTGTGTGTTTTCCAGGAGTATGAAATCTGAATTTGTTGGTTCGGGCCTGAGGAGGGTCGTCAAAGGGTGCCGACAGCGCGTGCTCACGGCCATGATGGATCAAGACAGAGATGGAACTAGTCGCCAGCCGTATGAGAGAAAGAGACAGGCGCTTTAGAGCTTGCACTAAAAACGAACGTACACGCTGAGAAACAAGAGTTTTTAGAGAGGGCGTGAAAAGTTGGTTAGTTCAGTTATCTTGTGACTGACAAGTCACAATCAAAGGCACTTATTCAAATCCCCAAAAATACTAGCGGAGAATCCAAATAAATAAAAGGGAGTGTCGGAGGAGGCTCAGTTGACTGTTACAAAATTAAAAACTTGATCCAACAGTAACCACCGGGTTGCTATTTTAGGAAATTACGTGTAACTCTGATTGTTACACGTCTGTATATCTAAGATTACATATAATTTATGTACATAATGTAAATTTGATGTTGTACAACTTTGCAACAGATACTTTTCTTATTTCTAGCTCACTAGCGATTAGCGAATCCGAGGATAAAAAGGTAAATCTGCAGAACTGAAAATGAGACACGCCGTGTGAAACTCAAACGACTCGGCAGAAACCAGGCACTGACACGCTCAATTGCCCAGGCCCGACCGGGCAGTAGCTGCCGGCCTTACGTGTGTTGGCGCCATGCACCGGCGGCTCACTTCCACGCACGTCCTGCCACGTCTTGCCTGCATGCCGGCAATCGCCTCACATGCTCGCTCATATGCACAGCCGCGATAGATCGACGGGCAGCACGAATCTTACGCGAACCGCGAGCGCCCGTGGTCCACGGCGTGTATGTACGGCTACGGACGGACGCGTCGCCCTAGGACCCTGCAGGCATTGCATATATGGTCGGTGTGTGTCTCTCGGTGTCGGTAGCATCTGACGCACGAGAGAAATAGAAGAGAGAAATAGAGATAACTAGATTCTAAACTGAAAATAAACGAATTCAATAAGTAAAATTTAGATCCAGAAAAGATAGAAAACAAAATTAATAGAAATTCTACTTATAATTTTTCACGTCATTTTTTCCTCACAGATGTTTTTCATCTTGTCCTATGTTAACATCTACCTACAAGGTTTACTTACGGTCAGTAGATTTTATTCGATTAAATAAGAGTATAACATACTGTAGCCAGTGATCCGAGCTGCTAACCTTATGACATATCACTTATATGCGCTCCCAAGGGGTGGGGTCCGAATCAAACTCACTATGCATATGACACATGCCTTATGACTCATAGTGGTCCATAACTTTTACCCACTCAGTTCAACATACGAACTCGTCGTATGACCCACGGCTAGCTAAAACCAATCAACAGTTTGCATCTCAAGGAATCGAAAGAAATTCTGAAACCCTGTAAAGATTTAGATTCTATCTCAAGCCCCGCTGAGTATGATCATTTTAGAAGAATCTAAGACAAGTTCTGTTGAAACTCAAAACTATGCAATTAACAGTAAGGATCAAGTGTTAAATTCTTTATTGAAGAATGAAGTTTATATAGAGATTACAAACGTGCGGTTGTTTGCAGTTGGAAATTAGCAACCGCTGGATGCAGTTGTTATGAAGGATTCGGCAACTACCGATTGCTCACAAACGAGCAACTGCCCATGGCAGTTTGTTCTCAACACTCCCCCTTGAGCAATCTCATCCTTGCAATAAAGATTATCTTGAAATATGACTCCTCCAAAAACCCTGTGGAAAAAATATGAGGGGCATAGAGTTTGATATGCTGTTTAAAACTCCTGTAAAACCCAATGGGAAAATAAGGAGAAAATGCGACAGCATATTATGCTTATTGTCTCGTTGAACTCAATACGAGAAGACTCATAGAGTTTAGAGAGCAATGAATATGTCGTATATACTTTCCTAAAAACCCCGGTGGGGAAAACGGAAAATATGACATATGATCTTATGTTGATATTACCTCATTAAAAACCTTGATGAGAACCTGTAAAGTAAACTCATAAAGGGAAAAAGAGTGTAATATGATGCTTCGAACAGGATTAATTCAGGAAGACACTCCCCCTGATTCTTGCAAATCCCGAAGTCGTCGCATACCAATCTCGTGAACATATTTCTGAAATGTAGAAGTTGGTAGAGACTTCGTGAACAAATCAGCTAGGTTGTCGCATGATTTGACTTGCAAGATGTCTATTTCCCCACTTTTCTGAAGTTCATGGGGAAAGAACAACTTAGGGGCAATATGCTTAGTGATATTGCTCTTAATGTATCCTGTTTGCATCTGTGCAACACAAGCCGCATTATCTTCGTAGATAATGGTAGGTGATTCGATAGAACCAATTCCACATGACTGCTGTATGTGGTTTATCATTCTGCGAAGCCATACGCATTCGCGTGATGCCTCATATAACGAAATTATTTCAGAATGATTGGTAAAGGTTGCCACAAGAGTCTGTTTCGAAGACTTCCATGATATGGTAGTTCCACCATGTAGGAACACAAAGCCGGTTTGTGATCTGACATTATGGGGATCAGATAAATAGCCAGCATCTGTGTATCCAATCATATTGGAGTCCTGATTTCTCTGGAATTGAAAGAATAGGCCAAGATCCTTTGTGCCTTGGAGATATCGAAGGATATTTTTGACTCCTGACCAATGGCGTTTGGTGGGAGCTGCGCTGTGTCTAGCAAATAGATTCACTGCAAAAGCAAGATCAGGTCTTGTGCAATTTGCAAGATACATGAGCGCTCCAACGGCACTGAGATATGGAACTTCGGGTCTCAATGTCTCTTCCCCATCTTCCCTTGGTCTGAATGGATCTTTCTCTACGTCTAGAGAACGAACCACCATAGGAGTTTTAGATGGGTAGGATTTGTCCATATTGAACTTCTCCAATATCTTCTGGATATAGGCAGCTTGGTGTACCATGATTCCTGAGGGAAGGTGCTCAAGTTGAAGACCTAAGCAAAATTTGGTTTTACCCAAATCCTTCATCTCAAATTCCGTCTTTAGGTGATTGCGTGCTTCATCAATATCTTGTGTATTGCCAATGATATTGAGATCATCGACGTATACAGAAATGATGCAAAATCCTGTAGAGGACTTCTTGATGAAGACACATGGGCAATCATCGCTGTTAGAGTAACCCTTCTGAAGAAGGAACTCACTGAGTCGGTTGTACCACATCCGTCCCGACTGCTTTAAGCCATATAATGACTTATTCAGTTTTACACAGTACATGTTGCGTTTTGCGCTTGCATTCGGGACAGGGATTCCATCAGGAACCTTCATGTAAATGTCCGAATCTAGTGACCCGTAAAGGTATGCGGTCACGACGTCCATCAACTGCATAAATAGACGATTTTGCACTGCCAAGGATATGAGATATCGGAAAGTGATTCCACTCATTACCGGAGAATATGTCTCATTGTAATCAATGCCGGGTCTCTGCATAAACCCTTGTGCTACGAGCCTTGCTTTGTATCTCACCACCTCATTGTTCTCATTCCGTTTCCGGATGAAAAACCCATTTGAATCCCACAGGGAAAACCTTGGGAGGTGTCGGTATTGCTTCAGTGAATACCTTTCTTTTGTTAAGCGAGGCAATTTTCGCTTGTATTGCATCCTTCCATTTAGGCCAGTCGGAGCGTTTTTGACACTCGACGATAGTCCTAGGATCATGATCATTGAGAAGGGTATTTGCAATTGTAGCGGAAAAGTAAGTGTCGACAATCGTAGACTTACGGTTGAATGATTCTCCAAAATCGATATAGTTGGTGGAAATTTCTTGCACCCTAGATGACTCTTCGTGATTTCCCAATACGCGTGAGTCTGGGTGCTCCGATGGCCTAGCCAATGTGCGCGGACTGGAGCTAGGTTGTGGAGGTTGCCCATCCACTGGGTGTTTGTCAGTGTTGAGTTGACTTGCATTTACTGACTTTGAGGTTTTTCTCCTCAATTTCCTTAGTTGCTTGCGAGAAGCTTGTTCCGGGTCAGGAGCCGTACTACTCCCCCTCTTTTGGGGAACAGGGAGTTGAGTGGTTTTTGTTGGTACCTCCACTCTTTCGGGTGCATTTCTGGCCGGATTTAAGGATTTTGTAACACCTTTTAGATCAGTAAATGAATCTGGCAGATTATTTGCAAGATGTTGCAAATTGATGATTTTCCGAACTTGGAGTTCGGTTTCTTGGGTACGTGGATTAGAGGATGAAATGGCTATAGCATTCCAATCGATTTCCGGGCATTCTTTCTGGTACTTGAAATCTCCCCCTAATGCCGGGAAATGTTCCTCATCGAATATGCAATCAGCGTGACGGGCTGTGAATAGATCCCCAGTAAGGGGTTCTAGGTACTTTATAATCGACGGCGATTTGTACCCCACATAGATCCCCAGTTTCCTGTGTGGGCCCATGGATGTCCGCTGTGGTGGTGAGATCGGGATGTACGTGGCACATCCGAACTTACGCAGATGGGAAATGCTAGGAGGATTTCCACGTACCAATTGCAGAGGGGAAGTACTGTGATATGCAGTAGGTCGCAATTGTATTAAGTCAGCAGCGTGTAAAACTGCGTGACCCCAACAAGAGGTTGGCAAGCTGCAATTCATCAACAAAGGTCTTGCAATGAGTTTAATCTTCTTAATCAGTGATTCGGCCAAACCATTTTGTGTATGGACGTATGGGACAGAGTGCTGAACTTCAATCCCCAAAGCCATGCAGTAATCATTGAAAGCATGTGAGGAGAATTCTGCAGCATTGTCCATGCGAATTGTCTTAATTCGACTTTCTGGATAATGGGCTTGTAACTGAATGATTTGCCGCATTATCTTGGCAAATGCATGGTTTCATGTGGACAAGAGGCACACGTGTGACCATCGTGTGGATGCGTCAATAAGGACCATGAAATACCTAAAGGGTCCAGAAAATAGTTGGATGGGACCACAAATGTCTCCTTGAATGCGTTCAAGGAACTGAAGTGGTTCAGCTTGTATTTTGAGATGCGAGGGTCTCAAAATTAGCTTTCCCGTTGCACAAGATGTGCAAACAAAGTCTGAAGATTGAGGGAATTTTGACTCAAGCAAATTGTGACCGATGGAATTGCGAGTAATTTTTCTCATCATCCCGATGCCGGGATGGCCTAGGCGATCATGCCAGGTTTGGAATGCGTTAACATTCTGAAAAATTACTTTATATGCAACATGTTCTACGGGCTTGATGTACGTATAGTACAATCCGGACGATAGAGAAGGAATTCGTTCAAGTACTTGCTTGCCATATCCGTAATCTTTAGTGAAGAGTAGAAACTCCTCTTTGTTGTCTTCATGGGTTTCAATGTGAAAACCATTTTGACGGATATCTCGATAACTAATGAGGGTACGTGACGAGTCGGGATACAGCAAGGCATCCTCTATTGTCACTTGTGTACCCCCTGGGAGGGTAAATATGGCACATCCAGTGCCGACAATTACCGTATCGCGTCCAGCGATAGTTAAAATATCTCCATTCATCTTTTTCAGAGTTTAGAAATACTTTAACTCCCTTAGTATGGAGTTTGTGGTAGCACTATCCACAAGGCATAATTCTTCTTCCATCGGATTGCCCCCGTAGATAACTATATATAAAGGAATTTTCAGTAAGAAAACTTCATGTAAATATATAATAGACAATCTTATCATATCAAATGTGCTGATACAATATAAAATGACAACAATACATATGTTCTTAATACAACATCACAAATAAACATGGTTAAAATAGATCGTAAAGGAGATGGAGAGACTAATCGAAGTCTCCAAACATTTCGGTTGAGGCGAACTCAATCATCATGTTCTCCGTATCGGCAGGGTCCTCTGGATGATGGAGAGGTATGGGATTGCTTGGACCGGGAGGAACATCAAGCGAACCGCCATCTCCATTTGCGTTGTCCGGATGAAGGTTGAAGTTGGCTTCGAACCTTTTCCCTTGAGGTGCCATGTGTCCTTGAGATTGTTGGTACAGAGCAGCCAGATGTTTTGGGGTTTTGCACTTGTTAGTGGGGTGCGAGTAGCATCCACACTTGTCGCAAAGCTTAGTTTTGTCAAACTTAGGCTTTGTGGTGCCTTTCCCCTTGTTGAAGTTTCTAGGCTTCTTGTTCCTACTGCGCTTTCGCTTACCCTTGAAGTTTGATGGTTTGCCCTTGGAGGCACCGTCAAACCTCTGTCTATTCGCGACATTCATATGAACCTCAGGTAAAGGCTGTGCCCCAACTGGGCGCTGAGAGCCGTTTTTAACGAGTAGCTCATCATGCTTTTCGGCCTGAAGTAAGATATGAATAAGGTCGGAATAGACGGTGTAGTTGCGAGCGCAGTATTGCTGCTGAAGGATCCTATCTGCGGGGAGCATGGTGGATAGAGTCTTTTCTATCTTCTCCGCATCAGTAGGTTCCTTATCGCAAAAGCGTAGTTTGGAACAAATCTTATGAACCTCATGATTGTACTCTCCGATGGATTTGAAGTCCTGAAGACGGAGATGAGTCCAATCGAGGAGTGCTTCAGGCAGGAGAATTGCCTTCTGCTGTTCATACCTCGTTTTGAGGGCCAGAAACAGAGTACGAGGAGATTCCTCCTGTAAGTACTCAGCCTTTAAATCTAGGTGAATATGGTGCCGAATGATGTATAAGGCAGCATATTTCTTTGCTTCTGTCAGTGGTGCTTCTCCATCCGGAACAGGAGTGTTCGGGTCTTGGATAGCACGCACAATCCCACGGGACGCGAGACTGATCTTGATGTCCATGGCCCATGTAGGGTAGTTGTGGCCATTGAGGGCAAGTTCCTCGAATTCCTTTGAGGCCATCATTGACCTACACGGGTAAACCAGAGATAATTAATTTACGTTCGGTAAATTAAGAACCGTCATGTTAATGTTGTAATGAACTTTGCAAAATTTAATAAAAGCTTCAAGAAATTGACTTGAAACCGTTAGTGTGATTCTCAAATTTGCTAAGTATGACATGTTGTCGAGAGTGCATCTTGTAGCATTAGGGAGTATAATCTGATGAAATCAGTAGATACTCAAGTATAATCTGATGAATATCAGTAGATACTTGTATACCTAATGCCATATAGCGCTTAGGGAGTATAATCTGATATAAATCAGTAGATACTCGAGTGTAATCTGATAAATATCAGTAGACACTCATATACCTAACGCCGTATGTTGTTACTTGATTTGAGGGAAATCACTTTGAATTTTGCAGATCGATTCCTACTCGTATTAAGTCAAGAGACTTAATTAAGGCGAATCGGTTTTGTATTTGCAAGAAATTTAAAATTTTGATTGCAAATAATAGGCGCAATAAATCTCAACATGTAGAAAACATGGAAATATATTGCATCACATATTAATACTGGAATACAGGGTATTCAACAGAAAGTACAGTACGAATAATAAAATACTGTAATTAAAAGGACATAAACAGGGTAAAACACTGCTAAAACATCCGGGAAAAGGAAAAAAAATAGAGAAAAAATAGGTCAGACTGCATTTTGGACGATTTTGCAATTTCCTGAAAACCCAGGGGCTAAATTGCAAAACTGGAGTGCAGAAAACCCCCTTTTTTTCTTTTTTTTCTTTCCAACCGGACGGGCCAAGCCGACCTGGGCCGAAGCCCAGGCGGCCTTTAGGCCTGCTAGGGGGGGGCGCGCATGGGGAGGAGCTGGCGGGCTGCTCCTGGGCCGGCTCAAAGGCCCATGCGCCAGGCCTTAGGGATGGGGGTGGGGTGGGGCGCCCGGTTAGGGTTCCCCAGTCCCTAACCGGGGTCGGCGGCGGCTCATGGGTGGGGGGCGCACAGGGGGCGGCGGCCGGCGGGCGGCGTCGGCAGGCGGCAGCGCGAGGCGCGGCGCAAGGCGGCCAGCCCGGGGGCGGCGGCAGCGCAGCGGGGCCGTTTGCTGCGGCGGCGCGAGGCGCGGCGCAAGGCGGCCAGCCCGGGGGCGGCGGCAACGCGGCGGGGCCGTCGGCTGCGGCGGTGCGACGCGGCAGCGGGCGGCCCGAGCGGCGCGGGCGGCCGGCTGACGGCAGCGCGATGTGAGGCGGCGCGGCGACCCGGCGGAGCCGTGGCGGCCGGGCGGGGCGGCGACCGGGCGGAGCGGCTGCGCCGGCGGCGCGCGACGGTGGCGCGGAGGCCACGGCGGCGGCGCGGAGGCCATCCGACCGGCCGGCCGGCCCTTTCAACGGCGGCGGGCGGAGGGGGCCGGGCCCCGGGCCACGTCCTCGGAGGAGGGGCTGCGCGGCGGCGGGGCGCCCGTGGCGTGGCCGTTCGGGAGGCCCAGGGTGGCCGGCGACCACGAGCCGGTGTGGGCGGCGCGGGACGCCAGCGACCCCGGGAAAGGCGCGACGAACCGGCGGCGGGGGCCGGCCGTGCGCGGAGGCGGAGAGGAGCCGCGGGGATGAGCCGAGCTGGAGGACGAGGCTGGGCTCGGCCATGGCCTCCACGGCGAAGCGGCGGACACCGGAGGCGAAGCGGGCGCGACGACGGCCACCGGAGGAGGTGCGTGAGCTCCATCAGCGGCCGGTGGGCCGTCGACTGCGGGCTCCGGCGGGGGTGGAAGGCACGGCCCCCACCCATGCTCGGGGCACCATCCCGGCAGGGGTGGCATCGCGAGCTCCGGCTCCAGGGGTCCGACGACTTCCGGCGGCGCGAAGACCGCTGCGTACTGATCGGCGTAGAGCGGCGGTGCCGCGGGTCCGGCGAGAAGCCAGGGCGACAGCGCCGGCGCTGGAGCGCCATGGCGCTGATGCCCCTGACGACGGCGAGACGGGTGACGATGGCGAGCGTCGAAGCGGCGTCTGCCATGGATGGAATGGCGGGGAGCGTCGAACCGATGAAAACGGCGACGGCGATCCGCACGGAGGAGGCGGCGGATCAGGCTGAACATGGAAGAAAAGTGGCGTGGCATGGGTGATTCCTCACCTTTTCTTCTCTGATCTCCCTCTTTTTTCTTGTTTGATGCTCTGGTAGAACAAAGGCTGATAACGTGTTGAAACTCAAAACTATGCAATTAACAGTAAGGATCAAGTGTTAAATTCTTTATTGAAGAATGAAGTTTATATAGAGATTACAAACGTGCGGTTGTTTGCAGTTGGAAATTAGCAACCGCTGGATGCAATTGTTATGAAGGATTTGGCAACTGCCGATTGCTCACAAACGAGCAACTGCCCATGGCAGTTTGTTCTCAACAAGTTCCACACCCTAACCCAGCTAACCAACACATGACAGCTAGTGGGTCACTCAACTTAGTGGGTTACTCAACTTGGGCGATCACACGAAACACAAGACCGACACTAACTTTTTACGGCTGTCCCATACACTTTAAAATCATATACGCATGGTGTAGAGATCCAATTAACAACTTGTAATATCACAACTCAATCTCTAAAGAAAAATTTATAGATAACATAGCCACATATCATATATTGGAGCAGTAAATAGATTATAAGCAAAGTGACTCGAGAATCATGAGAGATCCAAAAGATACAAGGTTCAGTAGCATAACGACTTGAAATATCCGAGAGGGTAGCCATTACCATCCCACAAAAGCCACATAAAACACACATGAGTTCCAAGCAAGCAAACCGAACAAACTAAATATCGCTCTCGACATGATCGGGATCATAGTATTCACCTCACGAGGATCACCTATAAAATTATTAAGAAATGGAATTTCAATGAATATATTCATGCTCGTAAGACTTAATCGTGCTCATTCCAATTAAGTAAGCATGGCATAAGACAGAATTACTATATAAGTAATTCATTCTCAATTTAACATAACATCTCGCTACTACGATAACGGCATGCAAACGGCTTATCACAGAGGGGAAGGCCTCAACTGTTTCTCAATTTAACATAACATCTCACTACTATGAAAATGGTCATGCAGACGGCTTATCACAGAGGGGAAGGCCTCAACCGTATAACTTTTTCCACATCTCAAATGGGCAAGTAAAACTACCCATCTGAGATGAATTGAGGGAAATTGATCTTCTATATCGAATAAGTCATCATAGACGGTTTTCCAAAGCAATTGTCTGTAATGAGTCATCACAGACACCTACACTTTCGAACCGTCTGTGATGTGTTTACATATCATAGACAGGTTTGGAGTGAACCATCTGTGATATCTCATCTCAGGAGGTTGTACTTATGAACTGTTTGAGATGTCTCGAACGGTTATTTCTGTCAGCTGCCTAGATGTCATCACAAATGGTATAAGTGATTTAACCATCTGTGATGACCGGCCGATCGATATTTAAGACCCTATCAGACCTGGATCTATTTTGGATCTAGATCTGTTTCGTGAATTTAATGCCGCTGGGTGATTTGGCAATTTTGAGGCAATTTCACTACACATATTGGGTGGAGATCTACTACTACTTGGCCATCTAAGGTTATTAATTGTTATGGTTAATTATGTATAGTATATGGTTATATTTAGATCAGGGTAGAGCGAGGATTATTTAGATCTAGCTTAAGAAGATATATAATTGATGATGATATTTCGTTATATACAAGTACAAGATGAGGAAGGAAGATGGCCAGTGAAAATTATGCATGCATATTTATGTGAAAATATATATAAGTATGTATGTTTTTCTGCGTAGGTAGAGCGAAGATGGACGTATGGTCAGAGTCGTGTGTCACAAGATTACATTGATGGAGTGTCTGAATTTTAAGAGTCACCAAGGAGGATATGTCGAGAAAGGGTGATGAGTTTATGCCATGTCCATGCGTTGATTGCAAGAGACAAAAGATGTGGAAAAACCAAGGCCAAATCCAAGGACACTTGATTCGAAGGGGTTCCGTGGAGGATTACACTCATTGGAACAGTCATGGTGAAAAACTGGTTATACAGAAAGATGATGCAGTATATGAAATGGCCGATGATGTTGATTCTAAATCTGATGATGAGGATATGTTGCCCAATGATGACTATGGTTTAGATCAGATGTTGTGCGATGCAGAAAGGAATGACCTAAGTAGGAAAGAGTATGATAATATTTTGGCCTTGTTGGAGGACTCGGAGAAACCTTTGTGCGAGAGGTGCAAGTCGAAATAGAGCAAGTTGTTGTCTGTTTTTAAACTTCTAAAATTGAAGGCAAGTAACACGTGGTCTGATAAAGATTTCACATCACTGTTAAAGACCTCTTACTTGCCACCTTGGACACTTGCAAAGCATCCCGAGATGCATTGCCACGAGAACGATCCCCGGACCTACTCGATGACTTGCTCACCCTCTCAGAGCACCGCAGGAAACTATCACAAGTCATCTTACTTGTCGAGTTGTCACAACAAGGGGTATTAGCACACCTATAACAAAAACAACTCTAGAGGACATCTGCCATAAAGAAGTAGTGCTCCTAAGCAATTAACGGCCAAGGAATTTCAAAATAAGGTGGAGGTAAACCCCCCAAGTCCAATCAGCCCGGCCAAGCCAATCTCACATCCACAGGACGGACTGCAAGTGCCCTCCATCCGAACCAGGGCCCAGGTATGGCATGCCCATGCCTACAGTGGCCAACAACACAAGACCCGCACTCGCAATTGCATCGGTCTGCCCGAAGAGGGCCTGATCGCTGCGTAAGGTGGTGGCTGGATCAAGCGCAAGGCCACATGGCCTCACCATCACCACAGGATGGGACCAAAACAAAACGCCCTGAAGACTCAACGAAAATCTACTGCTAGGGGGGCCACATGCGGACTACGAGGCCCCATGAATTCAGAAGGGCCTACACGCGATGCCGCACGGGCCGCGGAAACTTCACCAAAGGAAGGAAAAGAGGGGCATCCCATCTACATTAAGCCAACTCAGCGCCACAAGCCCAAGGTTGCGTAGCCTGCTCGGTCCGCACCGAGCATGCCACGCGGACCGTGACGCACCATGCGCGAACCGCACCACGATGGCCTCCTCTTCTCCGACATGGGCGAGACCACACCGAGCGCGCCACGACAGGCACAACACCACTCCGCGCATGCCGTGTCATGTACGGACTGTACCGTGATGGCCTCTTCTACATCGACGAGTACGGCATCGTGCTACACCGTGGGGACTTGCATGCACGTTCTAGATGCAGGAACGTGCCACGCCGATCCCCTTTGCATCGATGGGCAAGACACTGCACCACACCGTGAGCCTCGCATGTGCACGCAGGACGCAATCATGCTGCGCCGGCCTCCTCCGCCGCGACGCGAGCAGCGCCAGACTGTGCCAGGTAGCTCACGCACGCTAGACACGCAGCCACACCGTGCTGACCTCCTCCACCAGATGGGAGTGGTACCGTACGTGCCATGCTGGGCAGCTCATGCGCGCTGGACGTGCAGCCGTGCCGCGTCATGTACGAGCCATGTCATGCTAGCCTCCTCTCTCAGTCGAGGAACGCTCCCAGCTGCACCGCCATGACTCGCACGCGAGCTCCCGGGTGCCCTCCTAAGTCAATCACGTCGTCTAGCCAGAACCACTGCACTCCGCCTCGTCAGCCACCTCAACCCCTGCTCGGTGCCGCCGACGGTGTCTTCGGCACACGAGGAGGGTCAGACAGGAGGCCACAGATCCATAAGGAGAGCCACGCCTGCACTTTATAGGCTGGCCAAGGACCTCAACATCCATGCGGTCACGCCCGATGCCCTCCACGCATCCTGTACGCCGCGTTGAAAGCGATGGCTGCCAGTATAAGTTGGGAAGAATCCTAACACGGGGTCGAGCGCAGGAGAAAGAGGCACTGGAGCTGCCAGATCTCACTAGAGCCCTTCGGTTCCCACCATAGGATCTCCACAGCCGGGCTCCCCTCCTTAACAGACCATGTTGATGGGATGCTGGCCCGGTACACTCGATGGGCGTACTCGATGGGCGTCAATGCTTTGGGCCGATGACCCCGACCCGAGTTGAGAAGCACCACCTAAAGGCCAGACGACACTAGCCTAGGAGAATTTGTACCGGTGTTTGCCTGAGCAAGCCCTAGCTCTATGGGCCCAAAATCCTTGGGCCAAGACGCAAGGCCCAAGAAGGGAAGGGGTTGGGCCTTCCTCACCACTCCGGCCCCTCCTTTATTCTTTTCCCTTTTTTCCTACAGGATTTTTCCTACAAAACCACCGGAAGATCAAGGAAAAAGGGACGAAAAATCAAGAAAATCCTAAAAAAAAATTGCGATCCGCGGGGATCTAACCTTTCTTTGAAGGGGTTCCTTTCTCTCTCTTTCCCTCAGCAAGAGAAGTACACCTCCGCCTCCTATGGCCAGAGTAAGAACCAAAATTTCTCCAAGGATCAAGCAATTCGTATTCGCTCAAGGTGACGATGGTCAACCCAAAGAGCTTAAAAGAGAAGACGAAAATTATTCGTCAACATTGGAGGATTGACCTGCAGCCACTCCCATAATTATAGCTCAGGGGGGCTCCTGTTGGGATATTACTATCCCCTACATTGGCCGGTCCATATGACCCTATGTGGCACCTACATAGCATAGAGACATGTAAAAGTTAGTCAATAAGTCCACAAGACAATTAGCAAGTAAAAGGGTCAACGACAAGCTCATTAGGAGGTGTATGTGAAAGCTAGACTATAATGGATTATGCGCCATCCCACCTCTCTAGCTCACCATGGACTCATGGACCGAGTTTTACCCGTTTACAGCTCTCTTTTTAATCCCTGAAGGACACTCTTGATCATTTATCAAGGAGCTCTTGCCTATATGAATCCCTCCACAGGGGATGTAAAATACATCCCATAGATGAAAAATCTCATGAAGGGGTCTAGAGCTCCAAGTCACAGACGAGGAGTTTTAGGGCAGTCTTGGGAAGTCAACAACAGTCTAAGTCGCGAACAGGGGTCCTCTCTCGACATAGGACTAATCTGTGAGCTCCACGACGCGGTTGAACTTATTCAAAAAACATTGAAGTGTCTCACATTATCGAATATATGACCACCTTCTAATAAGTTCGTCGAACATGACCCATTACTATTGCATTCTAATCGTCTATCGACACCCCCTCTTGTGTTATTTCTGTAACGACAACAGTGTTCGCACTTCTGAATGATCGAGGAAACTAGCTAATACTTTTTGTTTGAATATTCGCTGTCCAGTTCATATTCATTGATCAACCTTTTCAAGAAAGTCACTCGTATTGCACATTTGATCTAGCATGGGCTGTGTCAGATTTAAATTTGATCTTTCAGCAAGCAAAAGCGTACTAGTTCACCATATAGAACATTGACAGAGCCCATGACAATGGACTTTGCTCACCAAACTACTAGTCTTCGGCCGATCTGAAAAATTGCATCATATATGACAAAAAAAATAAAAAATAAAAAATAAAAATTGCGTCATTTGTAGCCAGATCGCTATGACGAGAGGCCTCACTTAGACCTAATAATAGCATCAGAAAGAACTCAGTTTTAGCAGTTAGATGCTAGTCAAACGTTAAATTGGCCCATGGTTGTAATTCTTCAAAATTGTATTCTGTTAATTGTCACTGTGTATTACCATTCTGTGCATTCTAATGTATCATCAAAAACCATTCTGCTTACAAAAGTAAAGGGCCAGTAAATAAAAATTCACAGAACCATGAAAGATTGATAGTGTAGCATTTCTCATTGTATGAGATGCTACCTTGTCTTAAAGAGTAGTCCATCTACTTAGGACCATGTTAACATTGCCGCATGTACACCAAGGAAAGAAAAAAGACATACAAATGCTGCTATGTATCCATCTACTTAGGACCATGTTAACATTGCCGCATGTACACCAAGGAAAGAAAAAAGACATACAAATGCTGCTATGTAAACTTTCATCGATTAATACACCAATTGAAAACCTGGAAGCATCTGATTGGTTAAATCACTCTAACGCGCACACGCACCAGCAGGAAACAAGGGGCCATTTTTGGACTAGATCTTGCTTACAGAATACTTGAGAAACGAGAATAGTATGCGGTTATCCATCAGATAATTTTTCGTTACTATCTTCGTCTAGCTGGAAGGAATTCGCAAGTGCTCAATGCTCCTGACTGTTGCAATGCATGGCGTTGTCAAGTTGTAATATTGATCATTCTACTATAGAATACCTTATTATAGGCGGTTCGAAAACTTCAAGGCAGACGGTTTCCCAAACCGCCTATAAGCAAGGGCCTGTGATGACCCCCTCATCACAGACGGTATGACAGGCGGATCTCTATAAGAACCTTCATCAGAACCACCTGTGATGAGAAAATATCACAGGCGGATCTCTATAAGAACCGTCTGTGATGAAGGCATATCATAGGCGGTTTCTAATACGAACCGCCTGAGATGAGGGGGGTCATCACAGGCGGTTTTCCATAGGAACCGTCTGCAATATGCCCTCTCACAGATGGTTCTTGTAGAGATCCACATGTGATCATCGTTACAGCATACCTAATTATTTTTTATTGTTGCGTACCAGCAGGAAACAAAGCACATGATATATACACATATCTCATTCATTCACAATAATCAGAATTGAATCATATGAAATAATAGAAACTTGATACATATTACATAAATTGAGTCACAAAATGAACTCTCTTCAAACTCATCAACATCACCCAAACAAAGTAATTAAACTATTAGTAAATTCGGCCTCCATATAAGAAATACATATCACTTGTTAACTAAGACGAACTCACCTTCCTCCATGTCGTAGGCGTGGAATTAGCCATAAGGATCGATGACGTCTCTAATAAGGAACGTGGTGATGTGTTCTCTTATCTGGTCCAGATGAGATTAATCCAATGACGTCTTGGGAATGCCTTTCTGCTGTTGATAAGAATGTAATTAATGCCATGTACTTATAATGAAGAGAAATATGATAATACTTATCGCAATAGCGTTAAAACTGGATTTCATTTTTGCTAATGTTAGTAAGCATGATTTTCATATTGTGGCAAACATAGAAACCACAAATGCTAGTTCCTCCTTATTGTTGATGGCACTAGTAATATGTACAATTGGTTAGTAGTTAGAGATCATCATTACGACAATTTATGAAAATTTGTATTGAGTATAGAAAGATACACTAAAGCCCTTGTCATTTAAAAGAGGTTGATTGGCGCCTTTTTCTCTGTTCTTGAGATACCTCTTTCACACCCTACGTGAATCGAAATGGTTTGTCATCGGCATTGCAACACGAAAGTAGTGAACGGTAGATTTGTATATGTTGAAAATATGCTTACTTGCTCATAGTAACGAATCCAAGTGTTTCGATGTTAAAGTTTGCTCATAGTAACGAATCCATAAACATGAGCCTTGGATGGTGTGGTATAAGAAGAACAAGAATCAAATGCTCTCTGCATTTAGTCTCAATGGTTAGTAAATTCACACTATTTTGGTAAAATTATCAATAGCCTGGGATGGTGAAGTAGGTAGTGCGATACTTACATCTGGTTGTATGAAAAAAGTATGAATTCATTATCTTGTTGAGCAAATGAGGCGTTTAGCACGTACTCGGCAACAAAGTCTTTCGCTTCTGTGATCATCCACGCGGAGACAATGTATGGATCGAAGAAACCTACTTTTGTATGTTTCCTTCTGCATTGTTCAATCATCATCCTACATATAAAGAAGTTATGGGTTACATATATGTGGGTATTGTACGTATAACATGAATATTGATCGTGAATGCAAGCACTTACAGCGTGTAGCATCTGATGAGAGAGACTTTGAGACACCGGAGGTTGTAGAGTATCCACAAGTCCACAAAGTTCACAAAGAACTGACAGTTCTCGAAATCATGGTGGAAATGTCCCCTACTAAAGTCCACC
This sequence comes from Stipa capillata, assembly GCA_019208055.1. NCBI lineage: Eukaryota > Viridiplantae > Streptophyta > Magnoliopsida > Poales > Poaceae > Stipa > Stipa capillata. The sequence goes on from JAGXJF010003409.1 coordinate 146,979, forward strand.
TTCAAAGTTGTGGTCTGTTGATTCTTTGGCTTCTTAACCTCCTTGAGGTAGTACTCATGCAATTCGCGGGTATATTTTTCGAGGGCATTGAGCGCCTCTAGCGATTTGAGCCATGGCTCTCCTTCAATGTATTTATCAGCCAATGGCGCGAAGAGGAACTCTTCTTCAATGTAAAGGTGTGGTTCCTTTAGCACCTTCACCTTCGACTTAGCGCCTCGCTTTCTTTTCACGATCACCTTCGACGACTTGGCGGGCGACAAATGGGCCCTTGTTGGAAGCTCGAGGGCCAAGGTGGTTTGCACCGGCACCATAGCGATTGAGGTGTCCTCATTACATGCAACATAAGGCTCTAGAATCACGGGTAGGTCTACCTCCCGTGATTCAACCTGGTCAATACATGGAGGGTGCTAGTCTTCCAATACTACATCTCTCTTGGGGCACTAGATGAAAGTCCCTTCGGCTTAGCTCAGTCTCGTAATCTCATCATTTGGTGGAAACTTTAGCTTAATGGACTTGCATGTGTCGTAGACACAGTCCACACCGACCTTCGCATTCCCACATATCATCGGCACACGGTGGATGAGATCACCTTCATTGGATGGATATGTCATCCCTGTTGCAACCTCTAAAGGCTCGTCGTCAAGAAGCCACACCAACAGCTTGCACCGCGTTATATCCTTGAAGGTAAAATGTGGTAAAAGATAGAATAATTAGCTACATATGACTTGCAACGGAATTTGAAGCTAGAAGGGGGTGGCCGAGGGGAGAGGGAAGGGGTGGCTGCATTAGTACTCAAGCTATTTTTGTAGCACGTTTAAAAAATAAATTGCTTGATCAATGAAGGTATGGAGTATGAAAACTATGAACCAATACTCATATTATGACATTAGTTTGTGTATAGCTAACTATATATAAGAAATCTGGAATGGTAGAATCCTCCTAAGCTCATGTAATAGAAGATTTACTAAATTAATTAATGATTGGAGAACAACATTACCTAACAATAAAGGAACGCTCGTACATGCAAACCTGAAGCAATCTAATATAATTTCATTATGAAATTAACACCGTAGCTGCACATGTAAGAAGGTAAGCACAGGAATAAATGCATCACTTCTCTTCGCAAGTAACTACAGGTAAAAAAGTCCGACAGCAAGAGCAAATACCATATACTGTCTTTTGCATAATTTCATTCTGGAAAATAGTACAAGGTTCATGATATGGATGACTGATGCTGCTTCCTTGCAGCATGAGACCAGATGCTGTTGCAAAAATAGAAACATTGCCAGAACTAAAATGAGCCCATTGGACTTGTGTTGTAGAAAGATCCAGGTTATCTAATGGCAAACAAGAATTGTAGTGCACAAGTTCAGCTTAGCACAAACGACCTGGACATGCATACTCTCAATCATAGTACTGTCAAGAACTTTAGCTTCAAATATTGGCAGAAGAACGGAACATACACATTAGTCAACACCATCAACGGGCACTCTTCACTAGAATGAGTCTGTTCTCCTAGCTTTTGTCGTTGTTCAGAATTATACAAACAAAGAAGCAAGCAAGGAGGAGGGGATGCGCGTACCTGACGGTGTCGGGCTCGGAGGCGGGGCCGGCGGTGTCGGGCTCGGAGGCGGGGCCGGCGGAGTCGGGCTCGGAGGCGGGGCCGGCGGAGTCGGGCTCGGAGGCGGGGGCGGCGTTAGGCTTGGAGGCGGGGGTGGTGTCGGGCTCGGAGGTGACGGGGGTAGCCTGCTGGCGTGACGTCGGGCGGTGACGTCAGGCTCGGAGGCGGTGGAAGACGCAATGAAGGCTAAGGTTTTCGTGAAGGATTTGATCGAAAATGATTCACGTATATAAAGGAGCCTCAACGCAAGCGGTTTTTGGTGAGAACCGTCTGTGATATATACTCATCGTAGGCGGTTCTCACCAAAAACCGCCTGTGATGTCTTGTCATCGCAGGCGGTTTTTTTAGGAACCGCCTGCGATATCCATTTTCTCTATTTATTTTTATCTTTTTTTTTGTTCAGAATTAGGGTATGTACCTTGTCATTTACACCAAATAGTGGGATTTAATTTAGCTCTGGTCTACCGTTCTGACGTGCTGTTTGCTAGGAAGGTGATTCTACGAAATTTTTCCTGGAAGGAGATCATTTACTATAGATTTGTTATTTCACTAATTGTGTCATGCTATACACAAACTGTCCGATGTCTCATGTAAAGTCAAGTCATATTTCTGAATTGTGAGTCATAGTTGTATGGTCGACGAGACTATATCTGCATGTTCATTATAAAGACCGTAAAATCATACTAGATCTTGATGTCATATTATTAGTTCTGCTTATTGCCATAGCTGTGAGTGCCAATGTGCACTTTGCTGAATAGAAGGTAATGCTCGTTATGTTTAACTCCCTAAAATTGCGTGCATAATCCCTTTTTTCCTTATACTTCCAATATATGGTATTCTTTACTGTAATTTGTAACAGACTTATTTGATTATCGTTTCAGCATAGATGGCTGAAGCAGCACTAAATGCTCTCTCAGATAGTAATTTTTAATAAAGGAAGAGCTTTATTATCCCCCGATCTCTATATTAAAAGAACACATAGTCAGGAAAGTATATAAAGTCATAGAAATGTGTCCACCGAGACACTAAAAAACGAAGATTACATAGGACTCTCCAATCATTCCGATCTCAAAAACTACATAATCTATCACACAACTGTCATTCATGTTGGGACATAAATTCCCTACCAATTGCCTCCATCCTTGTCCTCCGGTCGCTGCAGCAAAGACCACAATGTCAGTTTTGACTACATTTAAAGAATGATTACCAATTTTATATTTAATTCATGAACATAAAATCTACCAATAATTATAAATTTATTTACAACAAGTTTGACTTAATATAAAACTTAATTGATAAATAACATTTTAACTAATCATGTCATTAATATGTGGATATTTACTAAATCAAAATATTCTCCAATTTTCATTTTATGGAAACTTCCTACAATTGCAAGATCTATTTACGCATATGTGCTATATATACTTTCATGACATCTATTCTAAAATGATAAATTACTCATATATGCTATATATACTAAGCTTCTCTGATCTCTTTCATAATTGTAAGTCATCCTTAGTTAATCTATCATTTGTCATAACCAATTATATCTCTAATTATAGTTACCAACATGCCCATATAATATAGTTAGCAACATGTGTAATAACTCTGAGATTTAAGACAAGCTTGGGTCTGTCGGGACCTAAATAAATGGGCATCTTATCACAGGCGGTTTTCATTAAAAACCGTCTGTGATAATACACATACGTGATACGTTAGTCCAATATCGCAGGTGGTTTTCATAGAAAATCGCCTGCGATATTTTTTTCCTCACAGGCGGTTCTTGTGTCTCGGAGTCAACCCAGACGGAGCTTCTTTTAGACCGCCTCTGATGTACTGCACTAGAGGCGGGTTTTTAGGAACCGCCTGTAATATGGGGTCTTCGATGATGTATTCTGTAGTAGTGTCAGTCTGATATTGTTTGTTGTTCTGCTAATTATCCTTGGCATTCATAGTAAATAACGAGGTACAAATTCCATTAAAAGTGACTACAGACAATCTCACGTAGTTGCTTGCACCTTTTTGTTAGCTTAGTTGCTTGCACCATTTGTATCAATGTATCTCCTTATGTGTAACAAGATGAGACATAGGCAGATTGAAGAAAAGAAGCATTCTCATACGTTAGTTGCATCTGGTAGGCCAAAGACATAGGTAGCTATGGCTCCACCTAGATTTCATAATTTTGAGGCAATTTGAATAAGAGCAAGACAAAATTATCATTGAAATCAAAATCAAATAGTACATCGTGCAGATTAACCGATCCGCAAACATGCACACTGTGACCACACAAGTTCTATATATCTTTTCCCTACATTAGCATGCATAGCTAGATTCATATTTCTACCCAAGTGCCTAGTTTCCCACAGATTGGAATGACAATACTTTCCATGGTTGTGCTGTTGACCCTGGCACACCCCATATAAGCACGTGGTACTTGCTGACCCTTTTATATTCATCTGCCACTTTTATCTCAAGAAAATAGTTGCTGCCAAGGCTTTTAGGCTGCATGCTCACCGCAAGCACATCGACAAGTGCAATATCCTTCTTGTGCACCAATTTGTAGATTAGCACTGCAGTTCGTCCAATTTGCCAATATAAGGTGTCACGGTAGTTCTTGACTTGCACCCATCCTTGTGTCCCAATAGGGGGACCGGGTGGTGGTTGTGGCTGGCTAGGAGCTTGGTACATTGGAGTTATTGCTGAGGGACTAGGTGGTGGCGATCGCGGTGGTTGGCCATTACCTTGATAAGTCGGAGGTGTGGCAGGGCTACTAGATTGTGGTGGCGGTAGCGATTGGTTATTACCTTGAGAGGTTGGAGGCGTGGCAGGGGGACTAGATGATGGTGGTGGCGGCTGGTTAGCTTGGTACGTTGGAGGTGTAGTAGGAGGACTAGACGGAGATGGTGGAGGAGTAGATGGAGGATTGAGTGGAGGTGGTGGAGATTGATTAGGTGTGGTCGGTGGACTAGACATGGGTGGTGGAGGAGTAGATGGGGATATTGTTGGAGGTATAGCAGGGGGACTAGATAGAGGTGTTGGGGGAGTGGATGGAGCTATTCCTGGGGGACTGGACGATGGTGGTGACATAGGGGGTTGCTCACTAGGTTGGTATGTTGGAGGTGGTGGCGATTCACTGGGTGAGGTTGGTGGACTAGACATGGGTAGTGGAGGAGTAGATGAGGATATTGTTGGGGTTGGAGGTGTAGCAGGGGGACTAGACGGAGGTGTTGAGGGAGTGGATGGAGCTATTGCTGGTGGACTAGATGATGGTGGCGACATAGGGGGCTGATCATTAGGCTGATGTGTTGGAGGTGTAGCAGAGGGGCTAGACGGAGCTGGTGGGGGAGTGGATGGAGGATTGAATGGAGGTGGCGGTGGTTGGTTGTTAGCTTCATAGGTTGGAGGTGCTACGGGTGGGCTAGATAGAGGTGGTGGGAGAGTGGATGGGGCTATTGCTGATGGACTAGACGAAGGTGGTGGGGGACTATATAATGGTAGCGGTGGCGGGGGTTGGTCATTTGCTTGGTACGCTAGAGGTGTAGCAGGGGGATTAGATGGAGGTGGTGGGGATTGATTGGGCACTGCTGGTGGACTAGACATGGTTGGTGGAGTAGTATATGGAGCTATTGTTGGTGTTGGAGGTGTAGCAAGGGGGCTAGAAGGAGGTGGTGGCGATTGGTCAAGTGTTGTGGGTGGACTAGAGGCGGGTGATAGGGGAGTGGATGGAGCTGTTGCCGGGGAACTAGATGATGGTGGCGGGGGAGGAGGCTGGTCATTAGCTTGGTATGTTGGAGGTGTAGCAGGAGGACTAGTTGGAGCTGGTGGAGGAGTGGATGGAGGATTTAATGGAGGTCGTGGCGGTTGGTTGTTAGCTTGGTAGGTTGGAGATGCTATGGGTGGGCTAGGCGGAGGTGATAGCGGAGTGGATGGAGCCATTGCTGGTGGACTAGACGATGGTGGTGACATAGGGGGCTGCTCATTAGGTTGGTATGTTGGAGATGTAGCAGGGAGACTAGACGGAGCTGGTGGGGGAGTGGATGGAGGATTGAATGGAGGTGGTGGTGGTTGGTTGTTAGCTTCATAGGTTGGAGGTGCTACGGGTGGGCTAGATAGAGGTGGTGGGGGAGTGGATGGGGCTATTGTTGGTGGACTAGACGAAGGTGGTAGGGGACTAGATAATGGTAGCGGTGGCGGGGGTTGGTCATTTGCATGGTACGTTGGAGGTGTAGTAGGGGGATTAGACGAAGGTGGTGGAGATTGATTAGGCACTGCTGGTGGACTAGACATGGTTGGTGGAGCAGCATATGGAGCTATTGTTGGTGTCGGAGGTGTAGCAAGGGGGCTAGAAGGAGGTGGTGGCGATTGGTCAAGCTTTGTGGGTGGACTAGAGGCGGGTGGTAGGGGAGTGGACGGAGCCATTGCCGGGGAACTAAACGATAGTGGCGGCGGAGGAGGCTGATCATTAACTTGGTATGTTGGAGGTGTAGCAGGGGGACCAGTTGGAGTTGGTGGAGGAGTGGATGGAGGATTTAATGGAGGTGGCGAGGGTTGGTTGTTAACTTGGTAGGTTGGAGGTGCTATGGGTGGGCTAGACGGAGGTGGTGGGGGAGTAGATGGAGCTATTTTTGGGGGACTAGATGATGGTGATGGTGGAGAAGGTTGCTCATTAGGTTGGTATGTGGGAGGTGCAGCAAGGGGGCTAGATGTAACTGGTGGGGAAGTCGATGGAGGTGGTGGAGGCTCATTGTTAGCTTGGTAGGTTGGAGGTGTTGCAGATGGATTAGACGGAGGTGTGAGGGGTGTGGCAGGAGCTATTGGTGAGGGGCTAGATGATGTTGTTGGTGGAGGAGGCTGCTCATTAGGTTGGTAGGTTGGAGGTGTAGTAGGGGGAGTAGATGGAGGTGTTGGAGAGGTGGATGGTGTATTGAATGGAGGCGGAGGCGGTTGGTTATTTGCTGGGTAGGTTGGAGGAGCTACCGGTGGACTTACTATAGGTGGTGGAAAAGTGGCTGGAGCTATTGGGGGACTAGATGAGTATGACGGCGAAGGTGTAGCAGGGGGACTAGATAGAGGTCCCGAGGGAGCGACTGGGGCTATTGGTGGAGGGCTAAACAATGATTGCGGTGGAGGGGGTTGATAGATTGAAGGTGTACCAGGAGGACTAGACTCTGAAGGTGGTGGAGGCAATGACGGCAGAGCATTACCTTGGTCCGGGGGAGCCCCAGCCGATCCACCGGACGGTGATGGTGATGGCTCCTCATCATCACATTCCTTCTTTGGTGGACCATGACCATTGCCATGGGGGTCCGGACCACGTCCGGGCTTAGGGCAATGTGGATTCTTCACCGGCCCTACACCATTGGATTTATGATCATCACTGTCGTCGGACCCTTTACCGTTTCCGGCCGGCGAGCCCTTGTCATCGGCCCGGGATATGTGGGCAGTGAGGACAAGGATAGAAGGGGCAGAGCTACTACGAGCACCGATCTCATTGTGTTATGAGAACGCTAACGTAGATAGCAACCAGAGCGAGGTGCTGTTGTTGGCTGAAGGGCTTGTGCAGAATGGGCAGCAATGCTAGCTATTTATAGTGGTGGTAATCTTGGTCGAGCAGACTGGTTACTAGTACTAGTAGTAGTAGCTAGGTTTCTGCTGGATCTGAGTCGCAGAAGCTTCTCATGCACCGGCCTGCGTTTGTTAATCCTAAGTTCAGCTCCTTACCAGCTGTTCCTGTCAGATGAGAGAGAGAATCATCATATATATACTCAGCTGTATAATCCACTGCGTTCTGCTGATTTCGTTGACAATTTACCGCGTGCACTGCTCTCCGTGCACAGCATCTTTACCAAGATCACAGGACCATGCAATTGATAGTTACTGCACGCGAGTTGACTTGGGAAGTAACCTTGGAAGATCTATGCAGAGATTCCAAATGGAGCAGGCAGTGCCAGGTGCCCCAGTTGATTAGCAGCACTGCACACGATCGAGTTGACCTTAGAAACAGTAATCTAAGCTATGGACCATCGATGGAAGATCTAGCCGTGAGTGTGCAAGGTAGCATACATCAGCAGCACAGGAACCCAGAAAGGACGGCCGGTCAAGTCGCCTCTCCATGTGAAGCGAGCGTCACTTGAGCTTCTAGCGGTTTCTCCAGGTAAAATTAGAATCTAGTCGAGCTGACGTTGTCAACTGTGACAACCAGATTTGCAGAGGATAATTAATTCACCTCAAGGAAAGAGCATGTATGACCTGAAAATTAACTCGAGCATCCCAGTGACAAATGATGCTTATGTCAGTATCACGAGCTAAACAAATACTGATTCTAGATCTCCTTGCCCTCCCAATGCTGCCTCCTCTCCTCACCAAAATGAGACTGCAAAATATGTGTATAATTACTTATTTCTTTCTCTTCAGTGCAACAGCTAGTCCTAGTTCGCCACATCTAAAGCGAAGTCGACGCCGCATCAGGCAATTTTGACAGAGCAAGACCTAAAACCGCAGCTCGAGATGTGCACAACTTGCAAGTCCTAGACCTTTATTCCAAGTACTATGACTGGAACACAACTCTTCTACACAGCAGGGAAGAACATATAAACTGATCATGGCACAAATTGCTTGATCCTCTCATCAGCATAAATGTGAGAAATAATTCAAAAAAAGATTGTCTGATGGTACTAGACATTTCAAGCACCCATCAAGAAAGAAAAAAAGAAGAGAACATTGATCAAGGCTCAGATCATCACAGGGTGCACCATCACACTAATCATAGAAGTTTTGCTTCTGCTTGAAATGTTACCTGTTAGCAGCAAGTTACGACAAGTCACCACAACAGAATAAAACTGTGGGCAACAAAAATATATTATTGGATTGCTCTAATGTCTACAGTTCATTAGTTCGCTCATGTATTGCCACTTCAAGGTTGTTTTCAAAGAATTCAGTCATTTACAACAGAATGCTTCTTCGAACAGATGGATCTGCTGTCAATAGTTGCATCATTCACCCCATCAAGAGAACTTGATCAACTCGATCTATTGACACAACATAGAGCAAGGAGATTAACAATCGATGTTTCAAAGGAAAAGAGTTCTTCCAAAATAATTAGATATTAAAAAAGGGTTCATTTTGTAGGAATTCAATCATATGGCGCAATATTCAAAGAATAAAAAATAGATGAGGAAAAATGAAACCGAAGGAACACAGTACATAAAAAAGAAGATAGAATGTTAGCAACATATCTACGGAACTAAATAAAGTAACCAAAGATTTTTAGTAGGAAAAATTTAAGTGGTGTAATTCATCTATACTGTTATGTTCATATCAGATGATATTCACAATAAGATAACCATTATTGTTTACAATACTTGGTACTCACCAGACACATCATTCGTTCAACATGGAAAACAAATAGAAGCATAACAAAAAATGACAAAAATAGCATACTAACATAAACAATCTCACTTAAACACATCAATCAGCACACAGGATGATCTACCAAAATTCAAATCTGACCCTTCAATCAAATATTACTCTGATGACCATACTCAGTTTCCCACTTAGATCTATCGTGCTTTATATGGTTATTAACGTCACCAACATCTTAATTGTCTTCCAATAAAGTTATCAAGTAACAGCTGAAAAATATATAATTCACACAAATCTTGAACCATATCCTCTGAAAAAAAATCATGAGCCAAAGATCTGTAATCTAAAAGAACTTCTCTACAGTATCAGCATATAAATTGGTTGAAAAGAATAGAGATTTTAGCAACGGTAAAAAAATACATTAGACATACTTGGGATGAGATTAACTTAAGCATGATTTACTATCATGCCATAAGCTTGGACAATATGACCCGAATCTATTCCAACAACTATTTCTCAAAACAAGATTGCATGACTGTATCAGTTTTCTGATGAACTAATTGCAGGGCCAGGGTATACATGAAGAATGTTTTACCTTTATTTTCAAAAGGATCCAAATAAGTTTAGTATCAATTGAGAGAGATCTTTCTGGAAGGATAGACTGTATAACAACAACATTGATTGATGTCTGAAAGAAACTGGTAGGGGCTGAGAGGAGCAAGGGAATGGTACTCACCCTTGATGTCCAGCCATGCCGCCACCAAGGATCTAATGCCTGGAGAGTGCATCTGGTGCACCAGGGCTTGTGGTGCATCTGGTGCACCCAACCCCAGTTGCTCCCTTTAGAAGTTCCGAAAAATTCTGAAAAAAATTTAGAACACAGACACAACATGTATCTATCATGACACAAAATTTCAAATCCAAATTCAAAACACAACCTGAGAAACAAAAAAAGACAAATCCACTGCTGATAGTGATAATAGGCTAAATTCAAGGCCCAATTTAGATTAGCTACTATTCATAGCCGAATCTGTCTTTTTTTGTTTCAGGAGTTGTGTTTTGGATTTGGATCTGAAATTTTGTGGCATGGTAGATACATGTCTACGTCCTCCATCTTTTAAAGAATTTTCAAAACTTTTAGGGGGAATAACCGGGGTTGGGTGCACTGGGTGCACCACAAGCCACAGTGCACTGGATACGTTCTCCTAATGCCAGACTACATAGTTTGTTTATTCGTTGCTTAAGTAAGATACAATGCAGTTCTTTTCATAGGGTAGCTTGACAGGACCCCTAAGGGGGATCATCTCTAACGTCCTAACAAAGCTTATCCTTATCTATAAGCCGAGCTGATATTTTCCCTAACAAGATAATCTCTTATCATAATTTGATTCCTAATCTAATCCTAGCTGGGTGGGCTCATGGCGCATGATTGTGCTCACACCATAATAGGTTACATATAGGCTAAGGTGAAAACTGAATCATAAATGTTCATTGACAAGCCAAACTAGAGAAAAAATATTGACTTTCGTGGCATCCAGATATTATATTTACTTTCCTTGTTATCTGTCATTATTTTTTTTTCATAATCTGCAGCATACTTGTGGATGGAACCTTTTTTATGTGGTCATTGCTGCATCATGCCTAAAGTTGCTCTATGGTAATGGTGAAGCTGCAGGTGCAGCAAAGCATGGAGTGGTGTGAGATGACATAGGTACAACCTATGCAGTGGTGCGCCTTGGGTCAAGGTAATTGCCATTGTGGTTGAAAAAACTTGCCAACATAAGGAAAAACACAAAGACAAGGTAACACCATTTTTTATGACAATAATTTGGGCTGTTTAGGTCACAGTAAAGTCTTAATATCACAGTAAACACTAATTTGTGCTGCCTAGATACTGCAAATAGGTGGTTTCTCCAGACCACATAAAATATCACTAATATTCATGGTCAACTGACATCTATATTGAAATATACATGGACCTTAACGAAGAAGGGATAATTTATTCCGACTTCAGAAATGAAGGTAATGAAAAAGAACAGTAACAACCAAATGGACAGGCAATTAAATGAGGCAGAGAATTATAGGGCGAGGGCCTCAATTTGAGGCCCCTTTCCACTATCTGTTAGTCTGTAGTCCAAATCCCACATAGATCATGCATGGTCCAACAACTATCGAATATGGCCTCACATGGGCCATCCCTGGCCCATGTTTTCATCCATTAAAACACCACGAATTATGGCTTAGGATTCTCAAGGGCACATGAAAACAGCACGACTAGATGACTATTCAAAATTTCCAAAAACAAAAATAAAACAAAAAAATCTTACAAACATAAACCTGTTCCTAGTTCCGGTATCGAACTTCAGTTCAAAAAGGCGAAGCTTTGATTTTGCATATCTTAGCTTGTTATAAAAATACACCCTCCACATTTGAGTAAAATGCAAACAGGAATTACCTCATGCAAATAACTGCTAGCTACTCGCTAGCAAAACTGGTTCAAGAAAGAAAGTATATCAAATGCGCATTCAGTGACATAGCTCAAGAAAGTATATCAAATGCGCATTCAGTGACATAGCTATCAAATGCGCATTCAGTGACATAGCTCACTAAAACAATCTACACTTTCCCTGTATTAGAACACTGTGCAGTAGCAGATGGTTGTATTAACAAGTGACAACCAATTATAATTTATATCATGTCAATAATAAATATTAAACCATGAAGAGTTGCTCATCAAAGAATCATTAGCAATGCTTCGATGATGCGGAAGAGCCATAGAAAGAAATAGTTCATAACATTACAGTAGTTAAATGCAGCAAACCACTGTTACTTTGACCCAAAAACCATGTAACAAGAGGCACACATGCTCACAATCACATCCATATGCATGGTAAGTTGCTAGCCCACAAGCATTGCATGTAATGGAAGGCACACATGCTCAAAATCACATCCATATGCATGCTAAGTTGCTAAACCATAAGCATTGTGTGTAACAAAAGGCACACATGCTCACAATCACACCCATATGCATGCTTGCTAACCAACAAGCAAATGTGTATCAGTATCACAGCTGCCTGCAGCTGGCACTTCAACATAGTATTACACTCTACAATCTGATTATGACAACCATGTAGGGCATGTAGAGTATGCTCTCGTACAGTTATGTCAAAAGTACAGAAATGAATATGTACAGGATATTTCTCTGACAAACCATCGCAAGAAAGTACAACACTAAAGACCATTCAAGGATCATTACATAATTTGCCGAAGAATTTTGGCAGGACGGCAATTCTAAAAAAAGATGGCACAGCAGGCATGTCTTATGCGATCAACATAAAGAAGAAAAATATCTGCATAAGCATCATTTTCAGCTAGTCTTCATATGGCAGTAAGAGAGTAGTACCAGCTCAGCCAGCACAAAAATTAAAATATTTAATCATCTCGTTTTGTATCCCAATCCTTCATCTTCTTACTTCCCTTTGGTTTAGCAATAGGTGCATTCATGCCTGCCATTTTTGCATTATACTTTGCTCGCAAGGGCCCATTTGTAGACCATCTGAAAATTCGACAAAAAACAAGTAAGGGACATGATTTCCTTGTTACAACATCAAAAGTGTTTCTCCAGAAAGCATAAGAATAAATCAATTGATAAATATCACCTACTAGGCTTCAATTAACTAAAGAGGGGGAATCAGCCGCTATTATCTACCAAAAGCTACAATAGGCATGGCAGATAAAAGAAATAGAAAAGTATGGCTAGTCTTCTACTGAAAAGCATAAAAACTGTGTCTTCTATTTACGCCAGCATTGCACCAACCCAAGTAGTGGCTAGATAACACATATTTACAGAAAAGCAATAGGACGAAAATTAAACAAGCCAACTGAACAGATCAGTTAGAAAACCATAATGCAACAGAAAAGAGTACATACGGTGCATTCCAATCTGTAGTGTCCTCATTAACAAGATGTGTCCACTTCGTTCTGCCACTCCGCCCAAAGTGTTTAACTTGCATGACCTTGGGCAAGATGCTCTTGTCCATCTTATCTTCTCCAGTAGGTGCAGAGAAATCACGGGTGTAGATATCATCTCTGCCAACTGATTGACTCACGTCATCAGCACCTTCCTGGAAGAAGGCACCCTTGTGGTAATACTTCTGCATAAAGTTCCACTTCTGTTTGGACTGACGAAGTGGTTTCGGGTTCCTCCGCTCCCATTCCCGGCGCTCCTCCTCAGTCATATTCCTCACCTTCTCGATCTCCTCCTTCTCCTTCAACCTCGCATCTCTTTCCTCCCTGTCCCTCTTAATTCTTGCTATTTCTCGATTCTTCCATGACTCATACTCCTCTGCTTCGTTCAACTCATCATCCGTATCAACATCCTCAATGCTAGCCTCCTCGTTTAGTGTCTTCTCAATGTGTTGCTCCTTCCTAATCTCTTCCACCACAATCTGTCTAGTCTCGATCTTCCTAGCCTCCAGCCTCTTCTTGACGAGCTCCTCAAGCTGCCGCTCCTCCTCCTCCAGCCGCTCACGCTCCGCAATGGTGTCCCGCTGCGACTTTGGTATAAAGACAGGCTTGACCATGGCCATGCCCACCTGCTCATCCTCTGAGTCAGTCTCATACTCAGATTCCTCCTCTTCTTCCTCCTCCTCCACCGGCTCCTCCTCCTGAGGAAGCAGCTCTTCCTGCTCCCTCAAGAGCTGTCTCGCCCTTATCCTCCTCCTCCTCTCCTCCTGGGCCTCCTCGTCGTCCTCCTCCTCCAACTCAGCCTCCTGCCTGTCTCTCTCCTCCTCCGCGGTCGACACAATCTCAGCCTGCCGTATGCGGCGGTGGTCGGCCCTCAGCTCCTCCTTATTCTCCGCACGGGTCTCCGCGAGGCGCCGCAGCCGGCGGTCGTCCTTGGCGGGACGGCCGCCATCCTCATCCTTGGGGAACGCCTTGTCAAGGGAAACCCTAGCCGTGCGGATATCTATGTCTTCATCGGCGTCCTCAGCCCACTCAGGCGCCTTCCCGGGCCAGTAGCGCTTGACCTTGGTCTGGCCAATCTTGCCCCGGAGCTTGTCGCGCACCGCGATGGCGGCATCGCTGACCCCAGCCGCCACAGACATGGTGGTTCCCCTCTTCTTGCGCTCTCAATCGACCACTGCAAACACAGAAATTGCTAGTCAAAGATCGGCGAGATTTTGGAGACGAGAGATCTGGTTGGATTCGATTTCGAAGACCAGAGCGAAACGACACTAATCCGAGCAGGCTAGGGTTTCCTTACCAAGGAAAGAATCGCGTCTCGTGTGGATCTTCAGTGCACACCCATCCAGTAGAGGGGAGGACGAAGAGGAGGAAGGCTTCCTTCCTTGGGCGTGCTTGGTGGGTTGGAACTAGGAAGGAGGAGCAGCAGCAGAGGCGGCGGGGGTTTCGGCGGCGCTGCGGAAGAGGTCGAGACACTTTGGTCTGTTTGGCAGGGTGTATCACGCTAGCACGACCTGATCCCGTTGATACATGCTCAAGGGGGAAAAAGCTGCCGAAAAGCCCAACTAAATGGCTAGCTTTTCTACCGTTTTTATCAAAAGTTTTATAGTATAAATTTAGCTATTTAAAAAAGTTACCTTCTGTCAGCTTTTTGTAATATATTAAAACTTCAGTGCTTATTTTTCAAAATGCTATAAATTATTAGGATCAATCAAAAGCCATATGTTCACTTTCCCACAGCCATAGTAGTTTTTCTAGACAGCCAGCCAACAACAGCTTTATCAACAGTCACAGCCCAACCAAACATGCCCTAAATTTTGGTGAATTTAATTGCTCTAAATTTAACTAACAACCGAACAGGTATAATGCATGTTTTCCATAAGATATGTTACATGTAATATATATTCACATATATGAGAAATTGCCCGAAGAAAAAGATTAGTATTAAGCTTATGTTAAAAATATGAACCTGAAAGTTTTTAAATAAAAGACAATATGTTAAAAAAGGTTTATTTTAAAAATAAAAAATAACAATTCTCAGTTATGCATATTGAAATTATAGAGTAATTAAGAGATAGTAAGTATAATTAGGATGTAATAAATACATGATTAAAGATCATGAAGTTCTAATCTTTCTCTATAACAATTGGACGAAGAATTATAAAATTAGATTAAAGATTTCTGACGGTAACTCGTGTTTTTACATTGATATAGATTATTAATCACTATATGAAGTAGATACGACACATAAACAATAAAAATGAATTATTTGTACAAATTTCCAACAATAAGTAACAAATTTGAGCATTATTCGTATACAATTATGGCAACAAATAACAAAAATAGTACTTTTTGTATATAACTCCAATAACAAATAACATATTTCAGCAACATTTGTGCACAACGTCAGCAAAAAATCTACATGATTTCAGCAAGAAATAACATATTTCAGCAACATTTCAGCACAATTCCAGAAAGAATTTAGCAACATTTCTGTAATATTTCAGCAGTTATAGCAATCGTTCATTAACATTTCAGCATATTACATACTATTTAATCAAGAATTACACAATATACAATACATAACAATTACACAATATTTCAGCATATAACTATGTATTTGGTAGCACTTGTCATCTCACGTGCAGCATCAGACATATTGTTCAAGACCAATGCCACATCATGTAAGCACACATTACAGCTCCTCTCGCAATTAGTTGTTGTTTTCTTGCTAAATCATCTATCTAACAAACAAAAACAAAGCGATGTATCATTTCATGTACTATAACTGACATCCAATAAACATCAAGTTATATAAATAAGACCTCACAAAATTAAAATGTACGAAGTGTACAATGAATGGTACTATAACTAAAATCTAAGAACATCAAGTTATATGCATGTAGAACCATCTAATTATACACCCAGCTTGCCAAATCCATAATTAATTGGACAAAGTTTCATGTAAACAAAACTGTGTGCAGGTCTTTCAAAAGTAAATACATGTGTCCAAAACGTGAGTAACTTGACAAAGTTGATGTCTACAAAAGATTCATATGTGCAGATTCCCTACTTGCAGACCTGATTATTACTAGTGCTTGCACTTCCGATATGCAAACCTGATTATTACAAATGCTTGCACTTCATATATGCAAATTGACTTTTTTTTTGCTTTTCTTTTGCAGCGGACATGAACATGAGATTATGGTGCTTTTTCCATCTCGGTTCCCATTCAACAATCACAATACGACAAACCCAAATCATCAAAAGCATGAGTAAATAAGAAAAGCATAACCTCATTTTCCATGTCACACGTACTGGACAACAACCACGGATGTGAAGAGCAAATTAATTAGATCTAGAGATGAAGAGAACCACGGATCTGAAACCACGGTAAAGGCGAGGCAAAGAAGGAAGCATAGATAGAGGAGGTGATACCTGCAAGGACGAGGTTGAGGTGGCTCGGTGGCTCGGTGGTGAGGAGGTGCAGGGGCTTGACGATGGCGTGCAGGAGGCTTAGGGGGCTCAGGCATTGATGGAGGCGGGAACGGCACCTTCTCGGGTGTCCATGGAAGCGGGAGGACAAGAGCTTCAGTGCGGATGATGGCATGACGGTGAGGACGCGCAGGGGGCCTCAAGGGCTCGATGATGGAGACGGGGAGGAGACGCTTAGGCGGGAGGAGGCGGGATGGAGGAGCTCAGCGGGAGGAGGAGCGGGAGCACAAGCAGCAGCTTACAGAGATGAGACGTGAGACTAGAGGTGGGTGGAGAGGGTAACATTAGCTCATGCGGGCTTGCACGAGCGGATGCAAGCGCTGAGCTCATCTTTGCATCTTACAGGGATGGCTGGGTTGTGATCGTCAATTTGGGCTTCTCTACAGGCATGGATGAAGGGTCTCTTTTGTATCAAGTGGGCATGGTTGAGGTGAGGAAATAGGCTACCAAACAGCTACAAATTTATATGAGGTGATACAAGCTACGTGGAAGCAGCCTACCAAACACACCCTTTGGGCATAGAGACGAGCATAACAGGGGGAGCCGGTGGCCTGCGCTTTAGGTGAATTTGGATGAGATGCACGAGAAAAAGGGCAGCATGGCCTGGATAGACCGAACCTCAGCCCTCGGCCAAGCCCAACGTACCACCTGCCCAGTGCGTACCCCCAGCTCACTACTCGCACTTCTCTCGGTCCAGCTACTCCCGATCCATGTTGAAGCTCTCGTTTTCAATTTGAAAACTCAATATCAAAAACCTTTAAATCGTATATCCAGAGTCCAAGTTACCATGTGACCATAGAGAAATTTGAAAATGGTTCATAAGCTGTCACCCGGGAAAAAATAGAACAAGTTAAAAGTGACAGAGGAACCAAAAAAATTACTCCTGAAACAATTCAAGACGTTTCCACATTTGATCTTCGCAATCTGGCTTCATCGAGTCAGGGAACTGAATATGGTACAGGAGATTTTGTCGTATATCATAAGGTGAATTTGTTGTATATTATATTTGTTGGGTTTAGTTCCACATTGGTTGTGAGAGGAAGTAGAGCACAACTTTTAAGGATGTGGGCAGCCCCTCTTATTAGGCTAGTCTTTTAGGAAAAAAGGGCCTGATAAGTCTATTTTATACTCATCTATTTCTTCAAGTTTGATCCTTGTTCAATGCATTTTGACAGAATTAATTTCTAATTTCTACTACTAATGCCTAATTAATCACGGGATTGTGCAAATATCTTTTTTTGGACTATATATGTGTAGAATCTCTAGAAAAGGGGCATATATTAATATATTTGAAAACTGCACGTCAAGAGGAGTGCCCACGAAGAAACGAGACCCTGAACGGAGTTAACGGTACGACTGTGCCCGCCCGTACCGTCCAATCGTACCGAGCTCGTATGACGTCGCAACATTAAATCGACTAATCTTCATTAAGGTGTATCACAATAGTGTTTCCACCCTAAACAGCACCTCTGATCTATAAAAGAAGAGGAAGAGAGAACAAGAGAACGCAGAAGGGGGGACCGAAGAGAGGAGACCGGAGGACCGCAAGGGAGGATTGGGAGAGAAGGAAGAACCTCATATAGCCACCACCATAGCCACCATAGTTTTTGTACTCTCTCTATTACTGTTGTCAAGAAGCAAGGTTGTAAGACGGTTTAGGTATTTTACTCGAAGTACATTTTCTTTTTATTTCCTTGTCACAATGTTCTTCATTGATTTGATCTTGGTAATTTCTATGGATCGTGGGTAGTTCTTTATAAGCTTTGGGAGTAGGATTAGCTTAATAGATTGAAATTTATTTGTATTGAATCATGGTTATTTTACATCTCGTATTCATGATATGTTTGTCTCGTATGATCATCTTGACCCAAGGTGAACATTAGGGAGGACTCGTGCTACCTTCAAAGCGAAAATGACAGCGACGTGAGGTGTAGGGAAATACAAGGAGCCTCTAGGGAGACCCGGCACAGTCACTACTTTAAATGTTGGTTTGGCTCACGTCTTAATAATTCTGGTGACACAGCGGATGTCGGCACCAAGGTTGGACAATATATCCTGTGTGTTGCATGGGTGATTCTTGGACTATAGATTATTTATCTTGACTATCAATGCTATAATAATTGTGCTAGTGATCCATATGCTAATATTCTGATCTATAGGTGAAACTCACTCCTAAGCCTATCCCTCATCATATTAGCAATTTCAAATTTTATTTCTGCATTTTTAGTTTCAGTTTTATTTAATTCTCGCATAGTTTTGTCTCCACAATTGATTTTATGAATAACGCCATCTTCAAATCAATGCGCCAAGCATTCGCCGGCACTCACTGAAATTCTCAAGAACAATTTCAACACGTAACCACTTTCAAGACACCTCGTTTCCTTAGGATCGATAAACCTGGGAATATTTTCAAACTACAACCGATCTAGTCCTCAAGCTAGGCCTGCATCAGGGCCCAAGACCTCTTATAAGCATATGTTCCTCTGTGATTGGGCTTGCAAGTATGGTGACCCAATGGATGTGGGGCTGGGATGCTAGTGTTAGCAAGCCCAAGGTGCAATGGGGGATGGACGCTGGTTTAGTGGGCTCGGGATTGTGTAACAAGTGGTATCAGGGTCTAGGTGTTCAGATATAGATCTTGGGGACCTCATAGTTTCTCCTAATGGTTGGCGGGCTAGAATACCGGTGTAAGCGGGTCAGGGTATGACCGATGTGTGAGGGGGAGATTTATTGGGTTTAGTCAACATCAGTTATGGGAGGAAGTAGAGCACGACTTATAAGTGGCCCAAGACCTTTTTATAAGCTTGTGTTGCTTTGTAGTTGGGCATGGAGTGTAAAGGTTAGCGGTCCGAGATTGTGCATCTATCGACGATTGGTAAACCGCTGATCTTACGGTAGTCGTGAAACAGAAATACTTGTTGGGTAGGGATCCCTAGGGCACAAGGCCAAGAGATCTGACAGCAAGAAAACGCCCTTTTTATACAGGTTCGGGCCTCCCTCAGGATAACAACCCTACGTCTTGTTCGTATATATTGATCAAATAGTGTCTTACAAAGGATACGTATGTTAGTGGCTACCCTAGACCTAACCGGAGGCTACTTCGACTAGTTCCGCGGGGCTCGACTCCTTCAAGGCGGCGGGTCTTCTCGTGGGAATCGCTGGGGCTTCTGGATGGCTTCAGGCTTGTCTATCTTCTTAGACTTGAAAGACCTATCGGGACCTAAAAGACCTGTCCTCCCCTATAGGATTGCTAATCCTCTTATAGGGGGCTCCCCGAGTCGTACCGGACACGGACTTATGCCCGAGTAAGACTCTGGCTTCCTTAAACGTCGGGATTGACTTCCTAGTTTAAGGGGTGTCCTTTCTCCTTACGGGGGGTTACCTTATCTCCTGGGAATCCTTACCGGATACGTATTCTTATTCCGATAATTTAGGGAATCGTATACAGATACCTCTTCGTATACGGGATACTATACTATTCATCATCAAGTGGTATTAGAGCCTAAATGCCCAGATACAGATCTTGGAGGACCTCACGGTTGCCGGTCATGGTTGACAGTCTGGAACGCTAGTGTAAGCGGGCCCCGGGTATGACCGATGTGCGAGGGAAAGATTTATTGAGTTTAGTTCCACATCAGTTGTGAAAGGAGGTAGAGCACGACTTCTAAGAGTGAGGGTAGACGTTTCTATCAGGCTAGTCTTTTAGATAAGAGGGCCTAAGATCTCGTATGCTCTGTATTTGGGCCTGCTAGTATGGTGGACCCTGGGTGCAATGAGGAATGTAAGACTAGTTTAGCGAACCTGAGATTATGTAAAAAATGGTATGGAAACCTAGGTGCACGGGATAGTGATTTTGTTGCATATTGTGCTTGTGTTATGAAGCGCCAAGTGATTGCATAATTTGGTCTCCAATTAGGTTCATTTGGGTGTATTGTTTTACTTTTTGTTTGGTTTGTGACAAAAATCAACCCTACTAACCTAATAGTTATAACCAAAATTTTGGTCCTTATCTAGATGGCTGCCAATATTTTGACATGTCCATGCCCCTTTGTCCTTTGACTCATTTTCTTGCAAATATTGATCAAACCATGGCAACCAAAACCTTGGCCAAATTTTTAGTGGTCAGCTAGGCTCAAACCAAAACATGCTTATATGTGCGTATCATTTTGAACATGCCCACAATTTTGTCCAATTGTTGGTGCACTCAGTGAAACATTGTTGAAGATTACATTTCATCCCAAGTATAAGGTTCATTGTGGGAACAAAACCATTGAAAATGGCAGTAAGAGTCCACAATAGTATTGATTCAAGCTAATAGTACGAACACGCCCCTGAGGTGCACCCAGTTCGTCTAAGCCTAGATACATCGACTAAATTCTTTAAAAATATGAAGAAAATTGATAGCATTGACAAAATATATCTACATGTCATGGAAATTCTTGTCCAAATTTGACCACAGCTCTAGAAGAAACAAAAGAAAAAAGTTCAGTTGTGAAAGTGTTAGTGGGCTGAATTCACAGCCTAATCTGAATTAGCTACCGTTCATCATAGCAGGATTTGTCTTTTTTGTTTCACGAGCTGTTGGTCGAATGTGGATTTGAAATTATGTGATATGGTATATGCATACTATGCCTATGTCATCCATTACTTTTAGATTTTTATATAACTATTAATGAGTGTTTCCAGCATCTGATACACTGGGTGTGCCACAAGCGTGGTGCACTAGATATGTTCTTTCTACAAGAAATGTTCAAATTTAATAGACCCTAACAATAAGAAAACAAACATGAATATGTCATTACACGAAAGATATTCCAAGACCAATACCCTCATTTGATAATTCTTGGAGACTAATTGACCATGACCAACATTATTATGAACCAGTGGCCGAGGTAGGATTTTATCAATGGAGGTGCCACATTTTACACATACAATCCAATAATCTTGTACAAACATCACAAATCCAAAGAGTAAGTTCAAAAGTTGTCAAAAGTATGGTACAAATAGTTTCATAAGGTGCATAGCATCATAATCCAATACACAGATTAAATCTTTTGCTAAAACTAGAATATAAATAGTTCAAGAAGGTCTAATAGCATCATAATTCGAACACATAGATTTGAAATTCACCAAAGTACAATACACATAGTTCATTGATTATGTGCATCTTCTAATGCAGAAGATGGGAGAGTAATCTCTTCTATTATCTAAAAAAGTAATGTGACTAATGTAATCATTGAAGAATCTATGGCCCATACTATTTATCAACTTTGTTCTCCACTAGTTTCACCATGGGAATACACTTTCAACACTCTTCATCACCGTTTCTAGAAGCAATATCAATTTGAGAAGCATGTACACCAACTGGATCTTTGAGGTTGTGGGCTTTCGTCTTTGGAATTTTTGGTTTCGGCTAAATTTACATGTAAATATGAGCTACTCTTAATCTTGTGCAATTTCCTTGAGGGGGCCCCGGCACCCATGGTACCCCTAGATCTTTCTATGGTACGAACATGCTAGCTCAATAAGAACTTGTATCATAATGCTTCGTCAACATTCTTCATGAGAACCTCCATGCTCAAGCAGTTCCTCTAGGTGTCGCAATGCGCTACCAAGACCACCGACTCTTGCCTCTTAGTTTACAATGGTCTCTACCGGGCAATAAAGAGAACAAATGTTAGAAGCAATATGTACATCACAGGCAAATTGACAAAAGTGTTGAGGCATATTTTTCAACTTCCAACAGTTTATTTGCAGCTCTGTTATCCATCTTAAGTCATGTGTTCACCTGACTAACGCAATATTTATAAGATATCATGTTCTCACCTATCTAACGCAATATTTATAAATATATTTGTGGCTCTATTTTTTTGAGTAAACTGTTGGAGCACGTAACTCAAATAAAGTGAATTTAAGCTCTCTCCTCAATGAGTACTTTTTTTACCTTTTCCTGTCCACTTCACCTTCATCGTTGCACCAATAGTAACCTTAGATATGATTTGGATCCCACGAAGGAGGCGAAATCGGGCAAGCAAAATCTACAGAGGAACATGGGTCAGATTGGTGAGATAGCTGCCAACACTAGATTGGGCGGTAACAAGGAAGTAGAAGTGGAACAGAGAGAATGGAGATAGTGGTAGCAAAGGACTAGGGGTGCACTTTGTGTGGTTTGTTATGAGGAGCTGGGGTTCAAAGTCCCATTTATGGCTTGTTTATATACACTCTCATCTGTCTCAACCCCTTCTGATTAGAGGGTATCCAAACAAGCACTTGAGTAGTTGTGGTGGTGGCGGGGGAGGAGGGTCAGTCTAGTCAATATGATGTGGGTACAATGGCTAAGCAGGGTATGCAGAAATTTACAAGTGCAAGGAGGAATTACAAGGAGGTGACTAAGGCACTCCTAGTAGTATGCACGAGCGCTATCAATCCGTGTCAAATTCCGACAACACATAGTATAACCCTTTATATAGCTAACATGTTGTCCGTTTCGTGGGCGAGTAGGACTCTAGGTAATTCGCTTTGTTAGGAAATGTACAACATGGATCTATTTGATTGGCTTGAGACTGAGCTACATGCAACTAGATAATGGTTGCACTAGTTGTATTTTGATTGCATTTTTTCTAATTGTTCAATTCTTCAATCGAGTGTTCGATTGACGTGCCATGAGCACTGTTGTGATATATTCAACGAGCTTAAGAAAATAAGATTCATATGATTTAGAGATTTTGTTCTCACCTAGCAACTCTAGGTATCAATTACTTGCAACTTCCTTGTTTCAATTAAAACAGGTTGCAACTCTAGGTGCCAGTCGCTAACAAGTTCATCATTATGAGTATATGTAGTAACTCTAAGTGTCCGATGCTATTAATTTTCTCATTACAAGTAAATCAGGAATTATATAGCAACTCTAGATATCCGCTATTAGCAAATTTCTCATTCCAAATAAATTAGATACCAACTCACAGAGAGGGGCTAACACACTAGGAAAATCGAGTAACAACTCATGACGATGGTAGCAAGTCATTGAGATATAGAGTAGCAACTCTTGGTGTCCATTTCTAGCAACTTATTTATTAAGTAAGATAGCAATTGCAGATGTCTACTACTAGACCCTTCCTCATCCAGGTAGCAACTCTAGGTGTTCACACTAGCAACTTTCTCATTGTAAATTAATCCAATAGCAATTCACAGGGAAAGAAGGTAGAAGCTCGCTAAGAAGAAAGTACTATCTCACTCAGAGGGGTAGCAACTCCAGATGATGACAACAAACAACTCTAAGGTGTTAGCAAAAAATTTTATTCCAGCATAAACAATGTAAGTCTTGTTTTGTTCAGTTCATTGTGTGTGATATAACTAGCGGGGTGGCCTACACATTTGCACGGCTAGATTTACTATATATTGTCACCATTTGGTATTATTTTGTCTGTTAGTTGTTTTTCCCTATTCGATTTAGTTGTCTACATTAGCTTTTTGACACATCATCCAAAATATATAAAAATATTAGCCAAAAGTACGTCCGAAGGAAACATAATTAGAGTTTGGTAGAATTTTTTTGTGTATTACATTCTTAGCCTTTAGCTTGGAGTACTATTTTAATAGCAAATCTTACTTAATAAAAATATTGTCATTGAGGTACATGACCTGTTGTGCAAAATCATAGACTTTCATACTAATTTCTACCTTTCCATCTTCCACCTCTTCTCATCCCGCAATGTCTATATTTCCACCAATAACATTTTGAGAAAATTTCCACTAAGACCTAAATATAAACATTGATGGCTCGTACCTAAACCTTGTGTTATTTGCCTCAACCTGCCTCCTTACTTGTCATACTATAGTTCTATTATTTAATTAATGCAATATCATGCCTCCAAATGCTTCCATGTATGCTTCTCTTACTCTACTTGCACCCACCATTTTCAAGCTCAAGCTCACTCTTGACTAAACATATCACATCATGTGGCAGCCGAGCAATGCCCCTCTTCTGCTCTGAAATCACATGCATTAGAGTGACCCAGTTGGCCATGCCACTAAACTCATTCGCAAGAACCTAAACTCTAGTGGTTTCTTTACAACTTTCTGATCAAACTGCTTCTATGGGTGTATCACCACCAACCCCGTCTTGTTGCATCCCGCCATCATCATTAGTTTATTTGGCAAACCTCCTTTGAAGCATGATCCTATGCTACATTGTCATCATTCATCTCACGATCTCAACGGAAAATGATCATCGATATATATTCAGCGAATGGAAATAAAATACTAATTTTAATTTATTTTTTATTTCACATTTCAGATTAGGATGGATTTGATATGTAAATCCAATTGCTAATTTTAATTTTAAATTATTTTTAAAATTTAGTTATCTAAGAAAATATAGTTGTATTCTTGATCCACCCAATAAAAGTTGTATCTACTATGAGTTTATAAAATAGAGTTGTACTCTTTATCTACGTAATAAGAATTATATATAGATTTCTTAAATAATCTAATTTATCTACACCATTATAATCTGGACCTACAACATGATCAACGGTGGAGATATTTTAGCCTATGTGGATGAACATAGTGACTTATTTTTTTATTATTTTAATAATATAATAGATAGTTCAAACATTATGCAACAAACTCTTAGAAAAAATAGAATCATTCAAAGAAAAAAAAAGCACAAGTACAATTAACCAACTAATTTGTTGCTAGTAGTGGTTCCCGTGATGTTACTGCATTGATGGATCGGCTCGTAAAGAACGAACCCCTTCGTTGCTGATATCCAAGGGAGAAGAATCCACCTCACAGAAAGCGAACGACATGAGGCTGATAGCACGCAGAAGCGAACGTGCTACCACAAATCAAATAGATTTTCCGTTACAAAAAACATGGTAGTATTGAAACATCTTCATTCATCAATGGGCCAGCTTAAGCTTCACTACTCCCACCTCTTTTTTACACTTCGTATGCGCTGCCCATCTAAGCCCCTAAATACTGTTTAGTTTCATAGCTACAACGACCCGTAATGTCAGTTTTGGATAGATGGATGCAATGGTGAGGATGGGATTGGGATATGGTGTGAGATGACTCTATCCATCGACCACTCAATCTGATGGCCAAATTTTTTCCCGTCTTATATGGCCATTACATTTCCACCTACATCCAAATGGCACCTAAGAGGATAGCGGTTCACTTGCTTCGTCCTATGTACATAATCATTCATGCCGGTCGCCGAACAAAGGAACAATGATGACGGTCGAATGTCCAACGGCATGATGCTAAGACGTCCAGCACAAGTATGCCCTGAGATGTCAGGCATGTTGCTAAAGCAAAGTCAGGTGACGGTTCTTGAAACTACGTGTCACTAGGACATAAAAGCTCATCTAAAGCGATTGAAATATATCATATGAGACCGTTATAGCCTACGCCTCCAATAAGTGGTTGCGGATATGGGGTCCGTACCAGAGGCGGTTAACGAAACGCCTCGGATAACAACTTACCCGAGGCTGTTGCAGAGAGACAACCGCCTCGGATAATATGATATCCGAGGTGGTGAATTTATAGAGCTGCGCCGGATAACATGATATCTGAGGCGGTTGTATCTCCACAACTGCCTCAGATAACATGATATCCGAGGCGGTTGTTTGTTCTGAACCGCCTCAGATAACAGTTCAGAAAACTAAAAAAAAGATATTTCAAATATATGAGCAAATTTAACATATATATAGGCGAATTAAAATAGTGCATAACTTCAAACAAACAATTAAGATATATGTATACCATTGTCTTACATATATAATTTATAAAATGAAAATAGATAATTATAAGTTTTCGAGTGGGAGATCTTCGTCGACAGGGTCCAGTAGCAGAGCGAGCACCTTAAGGACCATGAAGAAGCTCACTCGGTCAACACCCCACTTGATGTACTTCACGTGGAGGCAGCGGACGATGCTACAGCGAGTGGTGTGCTCCGACCCACTGGAAGTACAGACGACGAGGAATCGCCTTGGCTCGTGGTGTGCTTCCAGGATGAACTTTGCTCGTAGGTATTTCTTAGTCAGCACACAGCGAATGTGAAGGCACCAGAGTAGCGTATGCCTTCAATATATGCACAGATGAGGGTGCCCTCTGTGTTTCCATAGCCACACTAGATGGCTTGTACCATCTTGCGGGAGAGGCTCAACAACAAGGCGCCGGAGGAGCTTGTGTGCTTGATCACGCGAGGGAGGAAGCGACGGAGGAGGAGACGGAGAAGGGGATACCCCCTTGCGCTTCCTGACCGTGCAGGAGGATTTACCCACGAGCTCCATTGCAAAGTAGGTGGTGAATTTGGGGGCAGAAATCGAAGAGAGGAAGACGGGGAAATAGAGGAAGAAGAGGAAGATCGAGCGCATGCTTTGGACGACGAAGAAGAGGAAGATGTATGAGTTATATAGATACCGGCGTGACTCCTCGTGTATCGGCGTGACTCCTCATGTACCGGTGGCACCCCTCGTCTTCCGTCGCGCCACGTGTATCAATGCGACTCCTTGTATACCGCCGCTTCACATGTATAGCCGCCCATATGTTTTCCAGATAGTAGTATTCATGGTGGTGGCGCATATTTTGCAACAATTAATAGAGGGAGAGGGAAAGGCCGGCTAACCTTACACTAGTGACGGCATTCGGATCAATGTCGATCCTGGGGGCAGTGGTGGCGCTCCTCCTCGCGGCAGTGGTCGAGGCCTCCTCCTTGCGACGGTCGGGGTGAATGAAACAGGGAAGATGCAAAGTAAAAACCCTAGTACCCGCGTGTTGCCACATATATATGTTCCATTATCCACGATGGTTGCTAATATCTAGCCGCCTCGGATAACAGGATATCTGAGGTGGTTGTTCTTCCCCGACCACCTCCAATAACAATTCAAAACAAAATAAACTATTCGAATACAGATTAAAAAGACATTTCCAAGCACAAAATAGATATTTCCAACACAGATTAAGTAGGCATTTCCAAACATATAAGGAAACATGCATACAAAACATCACATAACAAAAGGCCTCTTCCAGTTGTTGCGAAGAGGAAGCATTACATTACATAACAATACATATATATACACATAATGTGAAGTGAAAGAAAATAAAAACTATCTAGATTCTCTCCAGCGGGAGATCTTCGTCCAGAGGTTCTGGCTTCATAGGGGAGACAGTAGCAACTTTGAAGAAAACTCACTATCTATGCACCCCACTGGATGTACTTCGCGTGGAGGCACAAGATGACATTTTGTTGGTATAGCGGATGAAGATACTCCCTGAATCGTGTGAGCTTTGAGGACAAAATGTTCCACGGATACTTCTTACGCAAGATGCACCGGACGATGTATATGCTGGAGTACTGCACAGGGTCGGTGTTATACGCATAGAGGAGGGTGTCCTCGGTGTCACCATAGTGGTCCAACTCTAGTGCTTCAAACGTGGTGCGAGAGAGCTCCATGTTGACGCGGGCGCAGTCCTCACGGAGGGGCAAAGGAGGCGAGGCTTCACGCTTCCGTTTCCCCGAAGAGCTCCTTACATCGGCCATTGTGAGAGATCGAGGAGGTAGTTGGAGGAGGAAGGAAGAAGAGAATCCACGTGGCTGGAGGTGGCTTTTGGAGGAAGAAGAGAGAATCGAAGAGATCGAGACGGTTTATAGGGGGCTCTTTGTGTTGCCCACCGCACGCGACTCCGAGGCGGTTGCGTTTTAAAAACCACCTCAGATATGAGCCTTATCCGAGGTGGTTGGTTTTATTCTCTACCTCCGATATTATATGAGCCTTATCCGAGGTGGTTGGTTTTATTCCCTACCTCCGATATGTTCGAGGCAGTTGCCTTTTATAAACTGTCTCGGATATGAGTCTTATCCGAGACAGTTTCTCGAAATATTCTTATCGGAACTGATAGAACAGTGTTAACCGCCTCACTGCCTCGAATAAGAGGTCTCGAATAGGCTTTTTTGTACTAGTGTGTCGACTCTCTCCTGATCATCGTTCCAGAAGCCTCCATCGACGATGCATATCTATCCCTACATGCATGCATGACCACTCTGAAGATAGGTTCATGTACAAACAAGTCAATTCTCTCCAGCTAACTAAAAGTTACAGATAAAAAATCATCACCAGGAGCATCTCAAGTCACTATATATATGTCCCTCCTTTCTCAAGCTCTTCAATGCCACAGCAGTGGAAGAAGAAAATCAGTGATTCTATAGCTGAAGACAGGTATAAATTCGAATCAGCGGCTTAGCGCTCCAGTTGAGGAAAAGATGGTAAAGACCAAAGGTATTGATTCCAGTGCTGGCTCTTGTCGTGGGTCTTGCATCTGTTGTTGGCCTTGTGTCCGGCGGCAACTTCTACGGGGAGTGCGATGCGATGTGGGAGCCCCAGAACTGCTGGACCTACAACAATGGCAACAGCCTCTCCCTCGCCCTCGTCAGCAACTCCTCAGGTCAGCTCTAATCATCTAGTTCAACTTGAAATATCGGTTTGATCACTACAAATTTTGCGTCGAGGTTGATGGTTTCACCATTTCATTGTGCTTGTCATCAACGCTCGATGATCCGGTCGAAGAGGCAGTTCATCTACGGGACCGTGTCGACCATGATCCAGCTCGCCAAGGGCAACTCTGCCGGCACCGTCACAACCTACTACGTAGAAGTAAGTAATTGTACTCCTAATTGAATAGTTTGATACGCATTAATCTTTTTGCCTGTTTCGTATGAGTGCATATATATTCATCAAGGACTGAAGCTAGAAATGGCATGCATTTCTGCCCATTAATTAACTGCAGACGTCGTCAGTAGGTGACAACCACAACGAGATCGACTTCGAGTTCCTGGGGAACGAGACCGGGCAGTTCTACACCTTCCACACCAACGTCTACGCCGCCGGCGCCGGCAACAAGGAGATGCAGTTCCGCCCCTGATTCGACCCCACGGACGGCTACCACAACTACACCATCTCATGGAGCCCCTGCATGATCGTCTGGTACGTGGACGAGGTGCCCATCAGGGTGTTCCGCAACTGCGAGCGCAGCAACGGCGTGAAGTTCCCGACGAGCCAGCCCATGTACGCCTACTCCAGCATCTGGGCGGCCGAGGACTGGGCCACGCAGGCGGCCGCGTCAACGCAGACTGGACCCACGCGCCATTCGTCGCCAGCTACCGCGGCATCGACCTCAACGTCTGTGAGTGCTACGGCGGCGACTGCGTCTACAGCTGCGCGGCGGCGTTCGACTGGGAACAGCAGGACTGCCGGCTGAGCGACGAGCAGCTGGGGAAGATGCGGTGGGTGCAGGATAACTACAGGATCTACGACTAATGCGTGGGCGGCGAGCGCCTCAACGGCAAGGTGCCCGTCGAGTGCAGCCTGCCCCAGTACTGAAGGGCATTGATGTGCTTATTTGCAGCCATCTTGATTTTGCACTTTCTACAGACTATTTTGGACTTCTTTTTTCTATTCTATTTCCAAGTTTGCTCATTGGTTCGCACTTCGCAGGCTTATCTAAATCAAATTAATAAGAGCATGGGAGCTCTTTCTTTAGGTACTCTTCGATTGTATGGATCTCGTAAAAATATTTGTTTCATATGTATATTTCTACCAGTTTGCAGTACGATTAAACCAATAAATCCAATGCAGGTTTTGCAACAGGGACATGCTTATGACCTAGTGGCAGAGAGAGCTAGGGTGTTAGTTCTTACTCATCCAGATTTAATCTTTAGGATAGACATGGTGTGGCTTATTTAAATATAATAAAGACACTGTGATTTTCATCTATTTTCATCCTTCATAGTTTATAAATAAGCATAGAGAGATTTCTCTTTTTTCGATTGATCAATATGTAAAGTCTAGATTCACCGTCAAACATTAGAACCAAATAACTTACACCTTCTATTAATACCATCTTTATCAGCCCCCTCCTAAGTATTCCAAAGCGGTTTTGGATGACATGGCGGTAGTGTCATACATATACAGCCCACTAATTATATTTTGAATCAGGATAAAGAAAAAAGAAAAAATATCAAAAAATTTAGGAAAAGAAGAGAAAAAATCAAAAAAAATTAGGAAAGTAGGGGAAAAACTGAGGAAATTTGGGGGTGAAATGAAAAATATTAATAGGAAAATTCAAGAATTAGAAAAAGAAATACTAAGAAAAACTAGAAAATTGATAGAGACCACAAAAAATATTCTAAATATCATAGTATTATCAAAAGACTAAGAAATTTGAGAAGGATAACAAATATTTTAGAAAATATTAGAAGTAAGGAAATTCAAGAGGGTCCAAAAAATTATATCCATGTATCCATATTCATACTTCCTATCATCACGTGGTCATACAAAGGAAGCAACAGATGTTAACTTTATTTAACCATATTTCTTGATTTTGATGAATTTTTTAAACTTTTTTGTATATTGTTAGAAAATTCCTTGATTTTTCAGTATTTTTGTGAAATATTTTAATTTTTTAAATTATTTGTGTTTTTCTCGAATTTCCTAGTTTTAGAATATTCTAATCTTCCCTGAAATTTGCAAAAAATTTATGATGTTATGATTATTTTTTAATGTTCTACAATATTTATATTTTTCCTAAACTTCATGTTTTTCTTTTCAATTTCTTAATTTATATTTTGTCTAAATTTTATGATTTCTTTTCAGTTTCTCCTTTTAAATATGTTGACTCGGCTATCTCATGTGAGAAAGCCACCATCCCGTCATTTAAAACCACTTTAAAAATAGTCTTAGAAAGTAATCTGACTGCTCTTAGAAGTGTATATGGTGTAAGTTATCCAGTTTTAGAGTTGATGGATAAAACCTAGACTTTGTCAAGCGTTGATTGGTGAAAAGTGGACTTTATAACTCACATATCATCTTGTGTACTATTCAACTTACTAGTTTTTCACTCTTACCTGATCTCTAGCGATCTCGCACGGGGTACCACTTAGTTAAGAATGAATACGTCTTGATCGACCCTGGAGGCCTGGAACACGGGCCGGTAGATGTGGTTATCAAGCGGTAACTAGAAATACCGCCCGGTACCAAAACCCTGCCCTGGAGCACGCAAGCAACACCAGCTGGCTAGAACTTGGCATACAGTAGGCGCTCAAACTCCTCCATAATTGCTAGCTCCACGCACACCCCCACGCGAACACTGTCGTTCCTTCCCACCGTTCATCAGGTAGACAAACCCACCGCGGTCTGACACAACACGTAACATCTCCAGAGGCTCCCCGCACCTGAAATCTGTGTCGTACACCGGCATGCCGAGCCACCTGATCACCCTCAACTCGGTCTCCAGCAAGCTAGCAGCTGCCCGTCCGTCCCTCTATACCGGCTTGTAGTAGTCGTTCGCCGACCGCACTAGCTCGCTACAAGAACAGAATAGTCTGGTACAAATGTTTTTATTAGACGTTTTTATTATGTCTCTATATCCATGTACTTCCTCCGTCCTATAATGGAAGACGAATTTTAATTGGTTAAAATAAAACTTTGATCATCAATTACTTATTAATATATGGTTTATATGTGTGACGACCCACATATATACTACCCTCTTAGATAATATGCCGGTGTTTAACATATTGTAGACAAAGTACCTTCTCATCCACAATATATCATACAGAGTAGCACATCAGAAACATTGCAGCAGTCCATATATTACAAACTTTATTTACAAACTCGAAATATAACATAAAGTCTTACAAACTTATTCCCAAAAGTATGGGGAATTTAAAACCGTTATCACTTGGTTACAGCAAAAGTCTTATCTACAACTCTCAACTTACTCGACCTATACTTCTACTCAGTGGTATTCTTATCTCGGTACTCGATGTAGTAGTCAACGCCTTCGTCCTCCTTCGTCGACGCTCGCTCTTCGGGAACTTCCTCCTCGACCTTGACGTATACCACCTCCATCTCCGTTGTCGGTTCACAGTCTAATCAAAGGAATTAGAGTAAAGGGATGAGTACAAAAGGTATTCAACAAGTTCAGGAATAGCAAAAAGGTGTTTGATGTACTATCTACTGAGAACAGCAATGCTCTCTAAAAATAATGTAATTTTGTAAGGTAAGAGAGTCAAGTTTTAATTTAAGAGACTATGATCTCATGCCTTACAGGCTGCTAGGATCCCCGATGGATCTCTTTCCTGCCTTGTTCGCAGTTCCAACCAGGAACATGGAGTGACTCAGCCACACTTTCTTACACTCTGCAGAGGTGCGCAGCTGTACCCACAAACGACCAATAGTCATGGTGTTCACGTCGTCACATGCACAACCCGACCATAAGGTCACAGAGCCGTTTCACCGCCCGCTCAGTCATACCCTGCATCGTAGTCCTGCACAACAGGCCAGGTACTACCGATCTCACGTTGATACTACAGATCCAACGCATTGTGGTTAACCAACGGCTAACACCACATTCCCAACAGTTGATATTCCAGATCCAACTATTGAGGTCTTCCTTTCCCGAGGGAGTATGACCTATGGCAAAGGTACTTTGGTTCAGTCCCGCCCATACAAGGTATGTGGTTTGCGCGATCACTACGGTGCTTAAGCATAATCGATCATTTGTTGCTTTAGCCTTATATGAACAACCCGTGTGATGAAATCTACCTTCCAATGTGCCCCAGAACCTTTCCAGGATTTCACCACCCACCATGATCACGTCTAAAAACCGGCGATCAAATAAAATAACAATTGATTCATCTTTAGAAAATAGATTTTCATTTTGTGCATGTTATAGACGAGAGGGAAATTTCATAAAACGTTCTCAACGGATATGAACAATAAACTGGACTTGCCTGGTAATGGATAGGTAGTGGAGTTCGACTGGTCTGCTGGTTGAACTCCGGTTTTTGAAGAAAGCAATATAGCCCAATAAGGACTAATCCAAAAGATTCCAAGTATGAATGCGATGATATGGCATCATACGAGATGATGCGGGTATTAAAATTATCATCAAGGATTTTAAACTTAAACCTTTTGAACATCTTTTTAAAGATTCAGAATATTCTGAAAGAATAATTCAAGTGTTAGATATTTTTAGATCTCATGTTAATTTTCACATAATAACATTAATCAATTTAACTTTTGATTTAAATTTACTTAGAGTTCAATATTTTCTCTCAATCTCTTTTAGTTTGCTTAAGGTATTAGATCAAGATTTTTAGGAACTAACTTAGTGGCTAATTTCCTTTCTAAGAAGAAAAAAGTTGTTTAACTTAAGTGATTATCTTGATCTTTTAATTCTCTTTTTAATACACATATATGTAGGTTATGATCATACATTTATTTGCTTTCTTTATTTCTACACTTAAAGGAAAAGAAATATCTTGGCTTAGCTTCCATTCTAACAAAAATTTATTTTAACTTAAGCAATCAACTCAAAACTTAATTTTACACTTTAACAGTTATGCACGTGTATACTTCTTTCTCAAAGAAAAGGTTAATTAGATTTTATTTTTATTGTTATTATTATTATTTTTAATTAGATTACTCTTTTCAAAGTTTTCTTTCCTTTTTTTATTTATAAAAAAAAGACTCACTCGGTCTCTTTTAATGGGCCTTAGGCCCACTTCGGCTTCTCCCAAGCCGCACCCGACCTTCCTCACCCCTCTCTCTTCCTCATCTCTCTCCTTTCTTCACGCAGCCGCGCGACTAGATTCCTCCAGTGCCCTCAGCGTCACTGCCGGCGTTCTGCCGCTCTAGGCCTCCTCCATTTCTCCCTACTGGTGCCGCTGGCCTCTTCCCATTGCTCCTCTACCTCCTGGTGCGTTCCTAGCCTCGGCTCCCTGCGCCGTCGCCTCGGCTCCCTTGCCCCACCGTCTCGCACCTTGTGCCGCTGCCCTGGTCACGAGTCTGGGCTCGCGCCCTGCCCCGCTGGCCCCTGCTCGGTTGCCGCCTCACCCACGGCTGCCACCTCACTCGGAATGTCACCACCATCGCCTCCTAAGCGCGCCACCTCCATCCACTGCCACCGCCGTCGGAGGGCGGTGGATTTGACCACCATCGTAACCACGGCGGTGGAGGGTCACATCCAGGTAAGTTTCCGATCTCCCTCGTCCTTTTTCCTCTATTCCCCCCCATTGGTGCTAGGGTTTCTTTTCTATGAAGCTTGGTCATGGTGGCATTGAGCTTGTGGAGCTTGGGTTCTCTACGATTAATTCGATTGTTCATGACTAAATTGATGCATGATGTTTATGCCATGCTTGAGGGACTTTAATGTCTCCGAATGATTCATATATAGATATATGTGTGTGCTGGGGCCCTTTGGGTTTGGTGAGAACAGATACCAATTTGATCTTGATTTTGTTTGCGTGGTAGTGATATATGTATACATGATTGCTTGCTCAGATTGTTAAGAATAGATACTGCATTATCTATAGCATGATGATTTTTACACTGATCAGAACAGATCTACGTTTGATCTTTGCTAGCTAAAGATGATGCCTTTGTAATTGAATTGTTTGGCATGCTTATATATGATAAAATTGATGAGAACAGATGCTGCACTTGAATTTATACATATATGCATGTGTCAGGTTATTAATTTGAGAAAAAACAGATATTAAACTTGATTTATAGCTCAGTTCTGTGATGAGTTGCTTTCCTGAGAAAAAGGTTAGAGAAGTGTATAATTTGGATAAGAATAGATACTAAGGTTGCCTTATACCTTGCTAGACAGGGATAAGCCTGAGTTTTCTCAATTTTATGGCCCTTGCTCCTAGGTTGGTCGATGCCTTGTCTCCTCTCCTTTGCTTCGGCTAACTCCCTCTCCACCTGAGCTCCTTCTTCTCCTTCCCCCTGGTTCTCCTGGATCTCCTAGAACTTGGCTTCTCGATGGCTCCTGTTCTTGCTCCCTTTGCTCTCATTGGTGGTCTCTATGAAGATTGTGGTGATGCTAGCTGCTGCTCTGGTTCCTAGGAGAGGCTTATAATGCCCTATTTCCTTCGGTGGCAAAAAAGCCACCTCCTGCTTGGATTTCCGGTTGAGCTGATCATGTGCTAGTGTTGGTTATTGGATAACCATAGCAGCATTTTTGGTGAACTCGGCTGGCTTTCATGCTAAGGCATGGACTTTGGTCAAAGAATGTGAGCTGTGGGTTTATCCATCCGATGGATTGATGCCTTTATAGAAATGATTTGATTTCCTTTCAAAACTCTTTTCTAAAATAGATTTTAGAGGAGGCATTGTAGATAAGTAGAATAAGGAAAAGAAAAGTATTTTCATTATCGTCATCTCTTTTCTCCGAAACATATACATTATTAGATTGTCCGATGAGGGTCTTAGCCAAGTGGCCCTTGGACACTTTCTATAACAAAATGTTTTGCAAAATTGTTTTTGAAACTAAAATTATTTAGGTTCACTCGGCACTATTTTGCCCCCGCAACTAAAACTGTGGATGTCGGCGGAACCGTGCCGGTGAGATCGCATATATTTCAAAACCTTGTTTTCGAAAACCTTTGCCTCCTACAGCAACGACGTAATTCCAATGGTCTCGAGTGCACATACTCAACGACCTCGGATGCCACCAATGTCGGAGTATTATTCCGGCAATACTAAATATGGGGCGGTGTGAGCACAGCAAATCCAGATGGGTGCACACGGGAGGCAGGATTTAGACAGGTTCAGGCCCTCACGGAGAGGTAATACCCTACGTCCTGTGTTTGGTGGCTAGTATAGCTAGAATCCCGAGTGCCGCAAGCCCTTGAGGATTGATCTCGAGGTTGCTTGAGCTAAGAAACAATGGAGATAGCCTATGACTCAAAAGCTTACCGATCGAAGGTCCCCTACCAGGCCTTATATAGGCGACCGGGATAGGGTTACAAGAGTCCGGATCGGTTAACAGATTGGTTACCTAATTGGTTACAACTAAATCCAGGATTGCCGGATGTATGTTTATCTCTGTCTTGCACTCCACGTTGATGAGACGCCCCCGTGTAAAAGTCGGACTCCGAGTAGTCGGCCTGGCCCACCCTATGCCCGGATGGCTAGCTTTATCCTCCTTGACGATACCCGGGTGCTATATCATCGTCAACCAACATTTTCGAAGATTCCCCCCTTCGACTCTCGGTGTTCTTCTACAGCTCAAGATTCGAAGATTAGGTTTAGATATTTGTATAGGTAGACAATTCATCATGTAATTTTTATTTTCTTCTTCTTTACTTCATTTTGTAATAATGTTGTACTTAAGAAATTTGTATTATCTTTCCAATAAATAAAGTTTTAATTTCAATTGTATGAACATGTGTATGACAAATTTGAAATGAATGTCATGAATGATGCGAATGCTCAACAATTCCCCCTCTCAATCTAACTCTCGACGTTCCTCAGTAGAATCTCGGTCAACTCAGCGACGTGAGTTGATTTGCTTCCACCTCACGCTACTTAAGTCTAACATAAGAACTAGAGTTCTCACAATGTGATACAAAATCACAATCATAAATAAGTACCTTTGAATATAAATCTAATGATACCAATTTTATGTCACAAAAATTATATAGTAATGAAGTAATTATTGATCAAAGTCTTGTCTTAACCAATCAAAATATGCTGATGCCAACGAAGGGAGTAGCACTTAGAGAAGTGTTACAAGATGCTTAAGATTTATTTAGACCCAGCCCATTTACAAACCCTCACCATTTGCCTTGGCCTCCCGCCCCTCGTCGCCCCACCACTCAATTCTCAAGTCGCCACCGGTAGTTCAACTCTTGCATTCTCCCCTTTCTATGGACAACCTGGTGAATGTGAGGTGGACGGCCAGCGGCAATTCCCGTTTAACCCAAACTCGCCAACCAGATCAGGCGAAGCTCCATCCAGGCGGCTGTCGTCCCGTCGTGCCCCCTCCGTCGAGGATGGATGCCTCCTGGCGGTCCCATCTCCATCCAGGCTGCCGCCGCCTCACTGTCCAAGCAGCCGCGATGTTGTCGGCCACGTGGACGTCTCCATCTGCTTTGACAAACCGACCATCCGCTCCCGGTATTGCTCCTACATTCCTAACCTGGATGCATCTGTCCAGTCACTATACTTATACTAATGAGTCTTTCCGGATTAGCCCATTCTATTCAGTTATTCATTTCAAATTTTGTTGTTCACTAATATTGTCGCGGGGAATTCGCGACAATACTCATTTTATGTAGGATTGGGAGCGCAAAAGGATGATCCTAGGGCGGTTCACACAAGTATTTTACCCAGGTTCAGGCCCTCTATGGAAGAGGTAATACCCTACTCCTGCTGAATATCTTTCTGGTCTTGTGTGAGGAGAATTACAACAATGGTGGTCGTTGTTCTTGTACAGAGGAAGAAGAAAAGTTTAATCTCTCTCCCTGTGTGTGTATGTGCCTCTCTCGCGTGGGAGCCCTAGCCTTACCTTATATAGGGCCGGCAAGGCTAGGCTTTACAAGTGCCGACTCGGCCAGTCGGCTGGGTCGTGGTTATGGCTCACTTAATGTGCGTCATTACTCTACTTATTGCACCCGGGTAACTGTTGGGGAACGCGCTACGCAAAACAAAATTTTTCGCGCACGAACCAAACCAAGAAACACTATCGAGGTGTAGGTAACGATATCATACCTTCGACGATCACGTCAATGCAGCGGAAAAGTTGACCGATGTCGATGAAGTCCGCAGACTCCCACAGCTAGGTTATACCTCCCAGCCGCGAGAGCGATCTCCTCGTGAATAGTTCGCCCGATCAAACGCCGAAGTATACGACGTCTCCGAGGTATCCACGCGTACCGGATCAGCGATACCGCGGTAATGTGTGGACCAGCACACAAGAACAGCGGGGATCTACGAGAAGGAGAAGCAGCAGCGCGCCGGCAGCTGTACTAGATCCAATCTAGAAGAGAGAGAAAAAGAAGGCTGTGGCCAATCTAGAGATGGCCGACCTAGGGTTTAGTCCAAGGGACTAGGGCTGCCTCTGGGGCTGCTTGGGATACCCTTTGAGGTGCCCTGCCCCTCTATTTATAGGGGTTGGGGCAGCTCTCCCTAGGCAGGTGGAGTCCTACTCCAGCAGGGACACCCTGTTGGAGTTGGAGTCCAACTCCACTAGAACCTTCTAGAACCTTCTAGAATTTCTAGAACCTTCCAGAACCTTCTAGAATTTCTAGAACCTTCTAGAACCTTCCAGAACCTTCTAGAACCTTCCAGAACCTTCTAGAACCTTCCAATACTTTCCGGAACACTTCCGGACATCATCGGAACCATCCGGGACCTCCCGGAACACTTTCGAGATCATCCGAAACACTTTCGGAACCCTTCTCTCTCGTTCTCCATAAATCGTAGCATTCCTAAATGTCGCTAAAACGTTAAGCGTGTGACCCTATAGGTTCGAGTATATGTGGACATGTCCGGAATACATTCCGGTCAATAATCGTCAGCGGGATCTGGACACCCATAACGACTCCCACATATCATCGAAGATCTTTATCGAGCAAACCTTGTATTGTCGCATACAATTCCTTTTGCCTCACGATACATTACACAACCCGAGGCGAGACTTTGACGGTATCCCTGTGATCAACTCCTTGATCACCATACCTAGTTATCCTCGTTACCGGTTTGTACTCTTTTCTCATTTTCGTATTCCGGTATCCCCGTGACTAACCTTTTAGTCACAATACCTGGCCAGGCGATGCTGGACACCGTAATACCGAGTGGGCCCAGAGTGTATCTCTCCATCGCCGGATGGGCAAATCCCAGTCTTGACATATCTAGAACCACGATATACTTTCTGGTGTACCTGGAAGTCACCTTTATAATTACCCAGTTACGGCGTAACGATTGATGACCCCAAAGCAACCATCCGGTATCCGGGTCTATGATATTCTCATGGTCTAAGGACGCAAGTAAACGTTAACACATCATGAGAAGATACTGACAACATATTGACGAAGTGATCTCGCAGTATCTCATAAGGGGTCTATCCAACACCATTGTTACCCTAACAATGTGTTCCCATTATTGCCGGCATCCTTGTTACATTAACAATGTCCATGATCAGGAAAACAAGATCATCAACAATACATGAGCTAGTCCAGAGGCCTGACTAGGGATCTGAATGGTGTTTATTATTCCACACATGCAATTAGGTTTTCCTCTGAATCTCATATTCAAGAACCAATGCAATTTTAGCATAGAACATAAACTTAATCATGAACATGAAAATAGAATAATAACAACTTTATTATTGCCTCTAGGGCATATTTCCAACAGTAACGTCCGTCTTGATGTGGTCGTAACGCTTGGACTTGATGGCACCCGTCCGTTACTTCCGAGCGGGCTGCGCGAGGCTGCCCCACCGAGTGGGCCTCCTGCGGTGGATTTGGGCCACCCCAGGCTTTATTAGACCGACTCCTTGTCTTGGGCCTATGCCTTGGGGATCCCGCCATCAGTAGCCCCCGAGTGCTTCAGGGTCTCAATGCAGGCGCCGTCTGGAGGGCGAGCTGCGCGCGCCTCCGAGTCGACCGTAGAGAGACCTTGATGGACTCCCAAAGTACCTGAAAAAATGTTAGTTTTGAGCTAATAGCGGACCAAGTCCCGGTGATACCCGTGTTTTCCTGCTGGGGAAGTCGGCTTGTGGCCTGCTGGGAGGCGTATCATGGATTCCGAGTGAGTTCGAACAGCGTTTGGGCTTATCCAAGTTGATCATTGCCAGCTTGTACCCGAAGGGGAATGCTTTCGATGTTCAGCTTCGGAACCGAGTCTTCGAACTCTGGCATTTGCCTCTGGATCAGAGGCTATCTTGTGCTGCTGGGGATGCCGAGTCCGTCCTTAGTTCGGGTGTTGCCGAGTGACCTGCGAACCCAGTCGGGCCGGTCATCGACACCCGTTTGCAGAGCTGGTTTGCTTCCGAGTGTGCGTAGCTGGTGCGCCTCGGGTTGTTTGGTAGAGCCGGTGCAGCCCTTGCGCTGCGGGCCGAGGCCGACCCCTATCCGATTCAGCCGCCGCCTGCGTTGCCACCTGGTCTCGTCCAATTCGGTCAAAGCCGGCTCGCGGTCATATGAACCGATGCGACTGCAGGCGACGTCATGCAGAAGCTTTTTGTCACATCAACTGCCGCATTAAATGCACTCAGTCGACTGGGTGAATTTTTCACGACGGGGTGCTTGGAGCGCCGAGCCACGATGATTGCTCCTCGAATCTCGCGCGAGGCGTGCACGGGGCGGCTATTGCTGCAGCACTTCGTGGCCACGTGGAGCGTATTTCTAGGCGAGCGGTTCGCCTTCCTTTTGCATAAAAGCGTGTGCAGAGGGGGGCGGTTCCCATATATTCCTTCGTCTTCCTCGCTCAAACCACCACAAGCCTCTGGCGCCCGCCACCGCGCACCGCTTTTTCTCCTCTTTCGAAAACTCCGCTTGCTCTTCCGCTCGTTTCCTCCAACCTCGATCATGTCGCGCGCCGGTAAGAGCAAGAAGAGCAACGCTAGGTCCTCCTCCGCTGCTGCATTCCTGATGACTAGAAGAAGGGCGACTGGGTCCCGTCGGTGGTGACTGACCGGATCCTGGCTAGCCTCGCCACCGAGGGCATGCTCCCGCCTCGGGCAATCAGCAACTGGAGGTCGCCGTACCTGGAGGCGAAGCCCGCCCCACACGAGCACGAGCGAGTGCTGCTCCTCCCGTTCGTCGAGCGGGGCTTGTCACTGCTGCCCCACGACTTCGTGCGGGGGCTACTGTTCTTCTACGGCCTCCAACTCCACCACCTCAACCCCAACGGCATCCTGCACATTGCGTGTTTCATCACGCTGTGCGAATACTTCTTGGGGACTCGGCCCCATTCGGGGCTGTGGAAGAAAATCTTCGTGGTGAAGGCGCAGCTGATCAAGGCCGGCGGGCGCCTTTCCATTTGCGGGGGAGCCGGCATCCAGGTCAAGTCCGGCGCGAGGTACTTCAAGCTGCAGCTCCCCGACACCGTACGGAGGTGGCAAGACGGGTGGTTTTACTGCCCGGACGAGCGCACGCCGAGTGCGCAGGAAGGGCTCCCGAAGTACGTCGAGGGTCCCCCGTGTGGCAAAAGCAGTGGGGCGCTAAGCCTTCCAACGCGGAGATGCCCGAAGTCGAGCACCTCATGAGGAGGATCCAGCGGTTCCAGGACAAGGGGCTCACTGGTGTCGACCTCATCATCACCTGGTTGAGTCGGTGAATCCAGCCGCTTCAAGCTAGGGCGCACCCGATGTGGGAGTACTCGGGTGCTTCCGACTCGACCAGGGTGTCGGCGCAGGAGCTTTTGGATCAGAACTTCATGGAACTCCTGAAGAATCTGACCAAGGAGCGCTCCGGTCTCAACAGGGCGCCGCATGTGGTGCCCTATTCTGCCGCCAACCCTCCGCCGACTGTAAGTAATTCGTCTTCCGAGTCGAACTCTTTTTCATCTTGGTTTCTTGCTTTTTTCTGAAACTGAATTCTTTACGTTTCAGACTCTGCTGAACTTGACCTCCATGCCGCCCCTCCCCGAGCTAAATCCGGCTCCAGGAGTCTTGGATGATGTGGAGGTTGACGAAGAAGCCCCCAAGGGCGGGGACTCGGAACGGGGTTGAGGTCCAGCCGACTCGGGTGACGAATCCGAACAACAGATCAAAATCAGACAACCTTCAGAAAATAAAGAGATCATGTCAGTAGGAAACATATGGTTCAGTGTGTTAATTTCAACTTGCTAATAAGCATATTATATCTGCTACACCCCTAACAATCTATTTCTAAGAGCAGAGCACTACAACATCGCAGCATTTGGCAGTCTCTTTAATGCTAGAAAATGAAAGTTGTACAGTGAAAATATCCTTTAATAATGTCAGCATAAGATAAAATACAAATAGATTCAACAGATCAACGAGCAAAATGAAAAACAAATTAAGATCACTGTAGGCTGGCAGCTCCCTACAACAAATATAGCATGTATAAAAGAAACCAAACACCAGCAAGAACGCCACCTAATCTACCTAGTTTTAGCCTCAAAGATTTGAATGCCTAGGTCAATTTTTGTCTGTTGATGGTTGCACCATAGCCTCCTGGGCAATGAAAACGTGAGGTGGATCAGTTCAGTTATCTTGTGTCGCGTGAATATAACTCAAGGAGACCTGGTTGCTTAAGTTCTGTGATATTCAGTTCTTAAATGCTTCTGGCAGCAGTTCTTGTTTCATGCCATAGTTTGTTTTCCTCTCCTTACTCTCCTTAGAATGTACACCAACCAGGTGCCTAATATTTGTACAAAGAGTACATGATTTACAATTCATACATATGATACATAACTTCAGTTACAAAAATAATGAAGTGTGCCGTCAAGTTTTCGATAGAAAGAGAATTAGTATGCACTGAGAACATGCGATTTCTAGAACAGATAATGCATGGAAATAATGGACAGCTAAGCAAGGTATATTTAAGATCCTCTGGGTTCAATCAAGTAAAAAATATATGGTCCCAGGTTATCGACATATTATGTAGCAAATTGTATGGAGAACAGACTTGTAAACTCTGTGCATAACCACCAATAAAAATGGTAAGGCAGTAAGCAAAATATTGGATCCAAAATATCTAATTCTCATGAGCATCGAGCAACATATTTAGCACAAATTATAAAGATCACATGAACTGCAGGGACGCATAGACCATGCCAGCACTTCCTTAACAGTTAACAGACCATGAATAGACTACCTAGTTCTCTTCAACTCTTATCTCTAATTTACTTAGGCTAAACAAACCTTACCAACTACTGTACTTTGTGCACACAAGCCTCCTCCTGGACCAGCACAACAATTAACTAACTCTCTACGGACTCCTCCTAGTTGCTGCTGTCGGCGTTCACACCTCTTGCTGCTGGACATCCTGGCAACCACACATGTCAGATACAGCCTCCACCATGCGTTACAAGCCCCGTGTGTGCCACTTCTGCCAAAGCTCAACATGAACTAACTGTCATTATTTTCAGGATTTTCTACTGTCAACGCTGACAATTTTTCTTGAATCTTGTCTAGCTTCAGCATGAATATGTTGCATTTTGCGCCATCACCACATATTTCTTTGCCGATACCAGCCACTTTACTCACTAATATTGCATATCTCATTGTATTTTCTGAATGGTTTATGCCATGCCTGTCCAAGCATTTTTCCTTGTACTGTTTTAGCTGTTCTTCTTTGAATTTGTCAGTCCATCTGGGCACTATGTATTGCCCTGGTATTTCATTGATCCGAAACTGTGTGAAAAGTCTGAATATGTGGCAGCACAGTATTCCATCCCGGGCAAACTTTGCGCATTGGCATTTGAATGCATTGGTGCCAGGTTCAACTAACACTTCGAAAGAATTTCTATCCAACTCGGGGTTCTCGTAGTTGAAAACCTTGTCCAGTCTGTATAAAGTACCTCTTTGTATCTCCTGCACGTTGAATGCTGTGGATTGGAGTAGTTCTCTCTGAACTTTCAGAAATATTTGCCTTGTGTAAATATGTGCTGCATGCTTTTCTATTGGCTGCAATGAGAAGCATGAAGGTTCAGTACCTGATTGCAATCCATCTTCCTCATCCATTTTTATTATCTTATCTTGTATCTGCTCATATTTTTCAATAAACTTTTCTATTCTGTCCTTAGGAAGCACACAGTCTTTGAATAATAAGTTTGTCCCCTTGTTGCTTCCAGTTGATTCGACAAAAGGATAGAAATCGTCTCTGAAATAAACAGGCACCCAGTTTCTCCTTGTTTGCCACATGAGTTGTAGGTACTCGTTTTCACTTGCATCGTATCTCTCAATGAGTGCAACCCATCCTTCTTCAAATTCTGTTTCTGTCAGCGAGTTGTCAACTAAGCTATCCAGCTCTGCTTTTAAGTTACCTCTTGCTGCCATGATGGCTGCTATCTTTTCCTGTGCTTTCCCCATTACATCCAATTTGCAAAACCTGTGCCGTACTTGTGGCATGACCTCTGCCATTGCTTTGCCATAGCTTCATCCTGGTTTGTTATGAGTGCTCTTGGCATTTTTCCTCCCATCACTTGCAAAAATGTTTGGAACATCCATTTGTAGGTTTCAGCTTTCTGATCTTGTAGCAAGGCGCATCCTAACA
This sequence comes from Stipa capillata, assembly GCA_019208055.1. Taxonomy (NCBI): domain Eukaryota; kingdom Viridiplantae; phylum Streptophyta; class Magnoliopsida; order Poales; family Poaceae; genus Stipa; species Stipa capillata. The sequence continues at coordinate 191,468 of JAGXJF010003409.1, forward strand.
CGAGAGTTCTCCCATGGCTATTTAGTCCAAAAATAGGAGCGAAAGGCATATTATGCTTATTTGTGCTATAGGTAGTATCAAACGTTATGAAATCTTCCAAGATCTCATAATCCATCCTCGACCTTGCATCAGTCCACAAAATACTCCTAACTATGTTGTTCTTATCTGTCTGCATGGTGTAGAAAAAACATGGGTCTCGGAGCTGCAGTTCCTCGAAGTGATTCAATGTTTTTTCAACATCTGAGTGTGCTCTTCTTGGTTGTTCTGCATACTGTAAACTGCTCGCATCTTTTCCCTTGGATGGTATTTTCCCAAAACTGCCTCTCACTCTCCTTAAAAACGACCTTTCTTGAAGAACTCTTAAAAACGACCTTTCTTCAGTTGACATGTGTTTTTGGTTCATGAAGAATCTTGTGAGCGAAGGGCTTGGAGATAACGGATGGTTGTGCTCGTTCTGAACTGCTGCAAACTCCCATTGTCCCTTAATGAGCTTCACTACCACCTTTGCCTGGCACTGTGTCCTATTTATAGTATTTCTCTTCCTCTTCCTCTTCAGGTTCTCAGTTATTTTTCTTTTGCCACTCCTATTGCAATCTAGCTGATACTTGTCTCTTGTAATTTCTTCCCCTAACTGCCACAAAACCAGTTTGGAGAGCGTATGTGTTATAGAATTCGTGCGCATCTTCAAGGGTTGGGAATTTCATTCCAACGTCTGGTGGTTTTACAATGTCCAGTACCTCAGAACTAGGATAGAAGTACTTTTCTAGTTTTTTATCTGGCTCACTCCCTGAGCTGCTGGCTGAATCACTTTCACTGCTTGCATCATTGCTAGACATCTCATTGCTTTCCATAATATCATGCAATAGGTTCTGTTCTTCAGCATTCTGCAGTGAATGATCCACAGAGTTGGTACTTTTCTCCAATTTAGCTGCCAATACTCCTTTTGCATATTCATCAATGCCATTTGTTGATTGATCCTGCATGCAAGTGCATAAGTTATGTTAAGCTACTATCTATGCCATATTCAAATGGCCGTAGTAACGACACGTACCAATACTTCTTATGTTTTGGTTGGTTTCCATACCTGATAATTATCACTGATCAGGTGTACTCTTGCTCGTCTTACTGCTTGTTTGCAAACAGGCCCCTGTTTTCTTTCCAAGTTAATACCAGGCGTTAAGACATTCTAAGAAGGAAGGTAAGGTAGTGATTTTGAATACCTCAATCAAGTTGCCTGCAGTTGGTATCATTTTCCCATCATTCTTACTGGTCTGTAATACAGTTATGTGTGAGACACGGTAATTCACCATGTGTTTGTGATAACTGTAATAGCCTATTTTCTTCTATAGTAACTGATGGATGTACACAGTAAGAAGATGTGTTTTGAGTACCTTTTCTCTATGCAGGTCCACTTGCCGCAGGGTCGGTACATGGGAACCATCATCGCCAGCTACAATATATATCACTCTCTTATTTGTGGAGTTTTCGGCAATTCCTTTTCCAGGCTTGTTCAATTCTGTAACCCTCCCTGTCATTAGAAGCTGTAACAGTTCCATAAAGTTCATTTCATTTACGATACATACATAATTCCAAGTTCCCGTTACAAAAGATTTCCAGCAAGTCTTACTCCTCTCGAACTGGTTGGAAGAACAGTTCGTGACACTCCTCCAATGTGATTATCTGATGCCTGTGTCAGTAGCTCACTGTTCATTTGAACATCCAATTGTTCCTGATTTGGGGGATTTGACACCTGTAACGAAGTAATTATCACATAAACCTGCACTCACATAAGAACATCTGTATTTTTAAAAATTGTTTATACCGTATAAATGTCGGCAGCAGGTATCATATAGTCCTCCATCGTCAATATCTGCCTCGCCGCACCTGCTATGGGGAGAAGAGGACGAGGGGGCTAGATCGAAATTCTCATGATCAGGGGAGGGGATAGGAGTTGGCTGTTTCCTGTGCTGTAGCTAGAGCGAGGGTGAGGAGAGGAGAGGAGGATCGGATCTGGAGGAGGGGCGGCTGAAGACGACGAGGACTGCCGGCCCTGCCGTTGCTGGAGCGACGAGGTGGAGAGGCCTTTCGGCAGCCGTTGCTACTATTGAGGGGGTTGGGTCTGGACTTTGGACGGGGCCACAGAGAAGAGACTGCAGTTATTTTTGAAACTTACCTCACTTTGCGTTAAGCCAGGAGTTACAAATTTAGACCTTGTTCGGTTGAGCTTTTAGCTTAATCAAACAGCCAGTTTTTCAGTCTGAAGACGATGAGGATTGCCGGTGCCGCCGTTGCTAGAGCGACGAGGTGGAGAGGTCTTTTCGCAGCCATTGCTACTGTTGAGGGGGTTGGGTCTGGACTTTGGACAGGGGCACAAAGAAGAGACTGCAGTTATTTTTGAAACTTACCTCACTTTGCATTAAGCCAGGAGTTACAGACTTAGACCTTATTCAGTTGGGCTTTTAGCTTAATCAAACGTCCAGTTTTTCAGTAGTTTTACTAATAGTAGCTGTGGATTTTGCACTGCAAATTCAGCTGTTTAGAAAAGTTGCCTTTTGCCAGCTTTTTGCAATGTGTTGAAGTTTCGGTGCTCATTTTCTAAAATATTATAGATAGTTTGAATCAACCAAAAGTCATATATTCATTTTAGCACAGTTATACCAGTTTTTCTAGACAACCAGTCAATAGCAGCTTTGTCAACAACTATAGTTCAATCAAGCAGACCCTTACAACCACATCCACTGTGTGAGAACGAAGGGCAATTAAGTAACCAAAATTACAAAATTTCCTTAAAAGCACATGTGTCCCGTGGGAGACGCAGGGAGGACTCCCGTTGACGAACTCGATAGCCACTGCATTCGGAGAACGCCGCCACTGTCGCGCTGCAAGCTGTCGGACATGATGAATAGGACCGGTAGCTTTTCAAACATCAGCAAGGAAGATGACCACATCCCTTGTAAGGAGTGCCGAAATACGTAAATTTTGCGTAAAGGTATGAGTGATATTTATGTCTTATTTAACGGGTATCAAGTTTAGGAAAACGTGGAAAATAAAACTTATATGGGAGAGCATGTTGAGGCATTTTACAGTAAGAACATGTTAAGAAGTGGATGAAACCATGTGCACTAGAAGTGTGTATTAGTGATGATATCTCTATTGTTGGTGATCTATATTATTTGATCGCTTCTTACTATTGATGTAGTCGTACGGTTCTCTAGATTTGTTGTTGGTATGTATTATTAATTGCTGAAAAACGATGAACGGATGAATATTTTGATGATGTTGTTATGTAAACAGACTAAGTGGTCATCTTGTTCCGAGAAACATTCGCGGCCGAACTCGCTTTAGATTAGTAATCGTCTCGTAATTGCATTGGAGACTATACATGTCCATATGTGTATTCGTTTCCGCATCCAGCAAAAGATATGAAAATGAATGTCGTAGAGTTATTATCCTTATTATCCTCTGCGTTCGATCCCTTACACCCCATTTGGGTAATTTGAGCTGTTTCTGTCCTTTGATGCTTCATTTTGCGAATCATGCTGGTTGATTCCTGGATAGGAGGAACTAGTTGTTCAAGCCGTAATCGTTTTGGCAGTAGGCTGTGTATGATTGGATAGGAGTTGCTAGTTTGATAAGAGAATCAGTTCAACATAAGTTTGATAAGAGAAGAACTCCATGTCAAGAACTATTGAAAAATCTAGAGCTCCATATCCAATAGTCTACTTATCAAGGGAGCCCAGGGAACATTCAGATGCGAATGCGCTACATGTTCACTGCTACGATGGTGTTCTTGAGTTGAGATGGAAAGTGTGTGGCTGAAAGGTAGCAATCATAGGGCCAGGCGGCCTTGTAAACTCCTTTGTTAGATGTTGTAACTTCAGTCAGTTGTACTGTGCTATAAATTCAGGAATTTTTCCATCTTTTCCCCTTTTCTCCGCAACCTGCTACCCTACGAATTACGGCAATACCTCCCAACTTATTTGTGCAACCCCGAAATTTTCTGTGTATTGTGCGGAGAACCCCTACAAATTGGTCAAGGATGTTATATGCCATAATTGTTCACGGGTGTCTAGTCATGTAATTGAACATACAAGCATCGCAAAATTAATCAACCTAGCTTGCATAACTGCAAAACAGGATTCACATTTCATAGTGGTCAGAAGCAAAAGAACACAATAGAGATCTGATAATAACTAATGAGGATACACAATGTGAATGGGAAAAGAAATATGGTGCCAGAAAGAAGAGGAACATGCTAAAGAAAATACATAAAACATTATGCCAAATGTTGGATCAGAGATCTAATCCTCATCAGTACGAAGCCATATATTTAGCACAAATTTATCTAACAGACCATGCAAAGAGTACCTAGTTCTCCTGGACTCTAATCTCTACCTTACGCCATATATTTAGCACAAATTTATCTAATAGACCATGCAAAGACTACCTAGTTCTCCTGGACTCTTGTCTCTACCTTAAGCTAAACTAGACTCCTAACTATTCTAAGTTCAATGAACAAAAAAAAATACTTGCTAACTATTCTCTACTTCTTCCTGGACAAAGACGTCAATTAACTAATTCTCAAAATTTTCTACAGACGACTCCTGGCTACTGCTGTCTGTGTTGACAACGGACTCTTGCTGCTGGTAATCCTGGGCCCGGCACATCACACATGGCGTCCACCGTGCCTTACAAGTCATTGGCCACTGCTCTGCGGCTACTGCAGATGCTCCTGTTGCCTGGGCCCTTGTCCATGATACGTACTGTCTAATTGTGATTATTTTCAGGATTTTCATCTATCGTCTTTGCCAATTTTTCTTGAATTTTGTCTAATTTGAGCATGAATCTGTTGCATTTTGCACCATCAACGCATATTTCTTTGCTGATGTCAGCCATTTTACCCACTAACATTGCGTATCTCGTTGCATTTTCTGTCTTCTCCAAGCATTTTTCATTGTACTGTTTTAGCTTCTCTTCTTTGAATTTGTGAGTCCATCTGGGCACTATGTATTGCCCAGGTATTTGATTGATTCCAAGCTGTGTGAAAAGTCTGAATATGTGGCAGCACAAAATTCCATCCCTAGTAAACTTTGTGCATTGACATTTGAATTCATTGGTGCCAGCTTCAACTAGCACTTCGAAAGAATTTCTATCAAACTCCGGGTGCTCATAATTGAACACCTTTTCAATTCTGTACACTGCTCCTCCTTGTATCTCGTGCACGTTGAATGCTGTAGAATGGAGTAGTTCTTTCTGTACTTTCAGAAATATCCCCCTTGTGTAAATATGCGCTGCATGCTTTTCTATTGGCTGCAAGGAGAAGTATGATGGTTCAGTTCCGGATTGCAATCTACCATCTTCGTCTGTTTTTACTATCTTCTCTTGTATCATCTCATATTGTTCAATTAACTTCTCTATTCTGTCCTTACAAAGCACATTGTCATTAAATAATAAGTTTGTCCCCTCGCCACCTACAGTTGATTTGACAAATGTAGAAATCTGCTCTGAAATAAACAGGCACCCAGTTTTTCCTTGTTTCCCACATGAGTTGTAGGTAATCGTTTTGACTTGCAATGTATCTCTCAATGAGAGCAGCCCATCCTTCTTCAAATTCCATTTCTGTCAGTGAATTGTCTACCAACCCATGCAGCTCTGCATTTATTTTACCCCTTGCTACCATGAATTCTCCCAGCGTTTCCTGTGCTTTCCTCATTACATGGCACTTGCAAAACCTGTGTCTTACTTGTGGCATGACCTCTGTGGTTGCTTTTGTCATACCTTCATCATGGTCTGTTATGATTGCTCTTGGCATTTTTCCTCCCATCACGTGCAAAAATGTTTGAAACATCCATTTGAAGGTTTCAACTTTCTGAACCTGTAGTAAGGCACATCCAAACACGAGGATTCTCCCATGGTTATTTATTCCAGTAATAGGAATGAAAGGCATATTGTGCCTATTCGTGCTATAGGTAGTATCAAAAGATATGAAATCTCCGAAAATCTCATAATCCATCCTCGACCTCGCATCAGTCCAGAAAATACTCCTAACTATGTTGTCTTCATCTGTTTGCATGGTGTAGAAACAACATAGGTCCCGCAGCTCCAGTTCTTTGAAGCGCTTCAGTGTGGTTTCAACATCTGAGTTTGCTTTTCTCCGTTGTTCTACATACCATAAATTGCCTGCATCTTTTTTCCTTAATAGTATGTTTCCATAGTTGCTTCTCATTTTCTTGAAAATCTTCATAGCTTTCATGGGATGTACCCTACTTTGTTGCAGAACTCTTAAAAACGACTTTTCTTCAATTGACAAGTATTTGTGGTTCAGAAAGAATTTAGTGAGAGAAGGGCTTGGGCATAATGGATGGTTGTGCTCATTCTGAACTGTTGTGAACTCCCATTGCTCCTTATTGAGCTTCACTATCACCTTTGCTTGGCATTGTGAGCCCATAGCATTACTCTTCCTCTTCCTCTGCAGGTCCTGAGTTGCCTTTAGTTTGCCACTTCTGTTGCATAGTAGGTGAAACTTCTTGCTCTTGTAATTTGATCCCCTCCTTACTGCAAAACCAGTTAGGAGAGCATGTGTGTTATAGAATCGTTGTGCGTCTTCAAGGGTTGGGAATTTCATTCCAACTTCTGGTGGTCTTGAATTCTCCAATGCCTCAAAAGTAGGATAAAAGCATTTTCTTAGGTCATCATCTGACTCACTCCCTGAGCTGCTGTCTGAATCGCTTTCACTGCTTGTATAGTCACTAGACATTTCATTGCCTTCTGTAATATTAAGTAATTGGTTTTGTTCTTCAGAGTGCTGCAGTGAATGGTCCACCGAGTTGGTTTCTTTATCCAGTTTATCTACCAATAGTCCTTTTGCATCTTTGTCAGTGCCAATTGATGATTGTTCCTGCATGCAAGTGACACTTATGTTATTGAAATCTATACTTATGTTACATAGCATTACTTCTTATGTTTTGTTCGGTTTCCATACCTGATAATTTTCACTGGTCGGCTGCAGTGTTCCTTCTGTCATTGCTTGTTCGCCGACAGGTTTCTGTGTAAGACATTATTTATTTCCCAGTAAAACCAGGCATGAGGAAATTCTGAAAAAGGATATAGTAGTGATCCTGTAATCAAGTCGGTTGCAAATGCCATTGATTTCCCATCATTGTTACTGGCCTGTAATATAGTTATGTGTGAGAGACAGTAATTCACCATGTGTTGTGATAATTTCCTATTTTCTTGTATATTATTAACTGATGAAGGCACATAGTAAACAGATGCGTTCAAGTGAAACCTTTTCTCTATGCAGCTCTGTTCCTGACTTGTCCAACTCTGTGACCCGATCAGTCATTACAAACTGTAACAATCTCATAAACGTTCATTTCCATCTATGAAACATACACATGTAATTCGAAATTTTCCACAAGAAAAAGAATATACTTACTTCGAAGTGGTTGCAAGAACAGGTCCTAATACTTGTTCCCCGAGATCATCTCGCAGCATTCGATTTGGAGGATTTGGCACCTGGATCGGAGCAATTAGCACGTAGGAAAAAGAATGAATCCTTATAAACATCAGCAGCAAGGGGTATCATCAATATCCGCCACCCCGCCGTGCATTGGGGAGAAGAGGACGAGTGGCCTAGATCCGAACCCCCAAGGGCAGAGGAGAGGAGAGGAATCGGACCTGTATTCTCCGTTCTGGGCGGCTGCGGGAGCATGGAGAGGAGGAGTTGGGTAATCTAGGCGGGGAGAAGAAGACGAGAAGGGGAAGAGGAGGAAGAGAGGTGCGGCCGCCTGCAGGATAGAGAAGGGAGGAGGGATCTCGTGCGCTGTGTTGCTCGTGTGATCATGTTGCTATGCAGTAAACCTCCAACGTGTAAAACTCTTCTTCGTTTCTTTTTCAGTTAGCTCCCCGTTTCTGCGCTGGTACGCGGGCGCGCGCATGCTTGGACCAGCCGTCTGTGCCCCGTGCCGTGCTAGCCGCGGACCCGCGCCCCCTCGTCCTCGTTGCCTCGCTCTCCCTGCACGTCCGTCTCCGTTGTCTCCCGCGGTAACGTCACCGGCGAGCGACGGGCAGGACCGTATCCACCGGCGGAGCTCCCCGTAGGGCAAGGGCGGGTGGCCGCCCGACCTTAAAATTCAAAAAACATTATACAGCTATGCTGCTATTGGGCCGGCCGGCCGGCCCAGCACTGCCTAATGCCTATCACTGCTGCGGTGATGCCACCGAGTGAAGAACAGAGGCACAGAGCGGGAGCGGGCCGAGCGAGCAGCGGGGCGGCGAGCAGCGGCGGCGGCGGCGGGCGGCTCTCGTCCTGCTGGACCTCTCCCGGCTCCCGCCGCAGCCCGCAGCAGTGGCCCACAGCAAGCCCCGGCGTCGGCGCCGGTGGATCCCCTCCGCCGCAGCCCGCACTGCCTCCCGCGGTCCCGCCGCCCGCCGGCACTGCGCCGGCCGATCTCTCCCCCCGCAGCCCGCAGGCCCGCAGGCCGCACCGCCGCTGCGCCGCAGCCCGCAGCAACAACCCCCGGCGGCCCGGGCGCCCGGCCACTGCCTCCCGCTGTCCCGCCGGCCGCCGGCACTGCGCCGGCCGCCGGCCGCCGGCCGCCGGCCGATCTCTCCCCCCGCAGCAAGCCACCGGTCAGTCGAGTTCGCCCCACCTCAATTTTTTTTCGTCCTCCGCCACTGACCGTATCAATAGATAACTTATATACCCCTATAAATGATCTATGTCCTTATAAAATCTGACAACATGCTGACAACCCTTGCATGTCATTGCAACTCTCGGACAAATCCTTACATGTCCTTGTTGTCAGGTTCGTTAGGTTAGCTTACCCCTGTGCGACATAGATGGTCCCACTGATTTCTTATTTTATTTTATTAGGGTATCTCCAATAGTAGAGAAGGCAGCCTTCTCTTATACATCACGTCATTTAGAGATAACAACAAAAATATGTTATACAATAGGTTATCTCTTGATACCATCTCTAGCAATTAATGCATGTACGAATATAGGATTAAAATTAAACTAGAAAATATGGGTGTAAGGGAAGACATATTGTATAATTGAGAAAGTAATGATTTCTTATATGTGAAGGGATCATCCCTTCACCAAGAGAAGGCAATCTTCTCTTTCTTTTCTCTTTCTCTCCTCCAACTCAACAAAATTTTATATGGCACCTCTAAGAGAAGGATAACATCACCCTATTGGAGATGCCCTTATTATCTCTCTCCTCTCTCTCACATCTCTCTCTCCCTTAGCCCGGTGGCAATTAAGCCATCCCCGTCCTAGATCAGTCCCTCCTATCTCTCTCTTCTTGATTGGGCAGTGGAGCTCCTCGGTTGACGCCGACTTCAACCACTCTAGCGTACTTCCATGTGGCTTGGAGGTTTAGCCGACCGGGCCATGGCCATCCTAGTCAAGGCATCGCTACGTGGCGTCACGCTGTTGCTGCAGGGATAGGGCACTAGCGTGCGAAGGCACGAGCTCGCGGCCGACAAGCATGGGCCTGCATGAGCTCACGACGGGGCTGTACTAAGCCCAACCATGCAACTAGGCTTGAAAACGGAACGGAATTTTTCCGTCCGTTTCCAAAAAAACGGAAACAGAAGACTTTATACGAAAATGGAAACAGTAATTGTTGGAACGGAAATGAAAACAGTAATTTTACATGGAAACGAAAATGGAAACGGGAGAGATTTTCATGTCGAAAATGAAAACGGTATCGGAAATTCCGTATAACAAAATCAAAAATTTCCGAAATAAGCCCATGTAATTTGGCCCATCCGCTAGCTGGCCCATCTCTAACCTAAGCATCCCTATTTCCTAACCTAAGCACCCTTGGCCCCCTGGCTACTACCGTGTTGCGCCACGCCGCCCGCCCCCGTGCTGTCGTGCAGTGCCCCCGCCGCCTGCTCCCCGTGTAGAGCCACCTCGCCGGCGCCGGATGTCCTCTCGCCCCCGCGTTCCTTGTGCAGCGGCCCTCCCCGACCCCCGTGCAGCGCCAGCGTCGCCCCTTTGCCCCCCGTGCTCCCCCATTCCATGTGCAGCGCCGTACGCCCGTAGAGCCGCTGCAGCGCCCCGACCCCGACCCGCGTGCAGTGCTCCGCCACTCCCGGCCACCCGGCGACGCATGCCCTCCGTCCCCGGCCATTCGACAACACACACCCACGACCAGCCGGCAATGCTGCGCCTCTGCCCAATCGACCACTCTGGCGATGCTTCGAGCCCGCGATGGTATGTACTCCGGCAAATCAGTAGGCATTAACAGATCACAAGTCACTTGCTATTTGTTAATAAGAAGGCATGAGAGAGTTCACATGTTAATAAGAATTAGTGGAGCGAGTACATCACAAACAATATCAATTAGTTGTTTCGTTTGTATCTGCTATTTGTCTAATCTCGGTTCCTAATAGTCCGACTCCATGTAATTGCTTGTTGTGACTTGTGAGCAAGAAATTTTCTGTTGTAGTAATTGATTCTTTAGATAAGAATGTGGCAGAGGTTTATATTTGTTAATCTTAATTATGCTTGTCTCCAGGTTCGATACTTTTTCACTAAGCCTCTTATACCAAGTCACTTGCCTGACAAGTAACATCTTTGACCAAATCATTTTGGTTCATCAAATACTTTGTGATAAGTGATGACAGAAGAACAAATTCAATTACTGTGCTTAAATCTGGTACTGCAATCTGTTTTGGAAAAGAGATACCTTGTTCTATGAGTATGCCTTGTTTAGGTCAAGGTTGTATGGAAATGGAATATGCCTTGTTTAGGTCAAGGTTGTATGGAATGGAATAGCTTGTGTTAAACATTACACTGCTGATGCATTGATATAGACCTCTTTTTGATGGAACCATTGTTCATTAGTGAGTCCGGTGTTGGTGATGTAGCCTCGTGCTTATTTGACAAGCTAGCTGTTAACTTGCTTCGCTTTCTTTTGTATTTTGGAACTCAATTTCCATCTGCTACACTATCACATAAAGTATTAAGGATGCCTAATAAATTGATAAGGTATCTGCTTACTGATCTTCTTATAATTATTGTTTATACTGTCAAGATAGGTTGTTAGCGTTCCTAATACTGAGAAAGAGGTTAGAAGGCATCCAAGGGGTGGCAATATCCAAGATTCCAGGTAACTTATATGCCATGTTTGATTAGCAATCTGATGCTTATTTTGAACTGCTTAATTGTATCTAAGGGCTAATTAAACATATACTTTTTTCGCGTAGATGGACACTACTGCAAGTAGCAGTACAAGTTTAAGTGCGACATCCCCAGCTGTGTCTATCCCCAGTGTCGCTTCAACTCCAAATGATGCAGCTCCTACTTCAACTCCAACCGTGGATTTAACTGATAAAACTACGGTCAAGCCTCCTCCTACGAAGAGATCAAAGAAGTCAACATCTGATATTTGGGAGCACTACACGAAGTATGAAAAAACTGTGAACGATGAGAATGGCAATGATTTTGTAGAGTTATGGGCTAAGTGCAACAAGAGTGGATGAAAGTATATGAACTGACGAGAGAGTAGTTGAGGCACATCGGCTTTCAGAAGTCACTTGAAGCACCAACACAATATTTTGATCGCCCAGCAAATACTCAATCTGAACAAGAGTGAAGGTTATGAGTCCACTGCATCGGTTGAGACTTATAGGTATGATGAGGCTGTTAATTTGAAGAAATTTTATCTCATAATTATCATGCATGAGTATCCCTTCAATATCGTTGAACATGAAGACAGGTTGATTTTATCAAGTCTCTACGTCCTACTTTTCCAATTAAAAGTCGTCCTACTGTGAAGAAGGATATAGTGAATATATTTGTGGAGGAAAAAAGAAATTATATGAGTACTTTAAGACACTTCAATGTCGTTTTAGTACAACCATAGACATATGGACATCTAATCAAACCAAAGGCTACATGTGTATCACGATTCATTGGATAGATGATAGTTAGTGCATGCAAAAAATGATTATCAAGTTTATGCATATAGAAGGACATCATTTAGGAAAGAAATTATGCTTGGAGTATTATGATAGCATAGTGCGTTGGAATCTTGATAGGAGATTGTTTGCACTTACATTGGACAATACTGCAGTCAATGATAAATGTGTTGAGGGGGTAATAGCCAAACTAAATAAGATATCTCCATTAATCTGTGGTGGCATCTTTTTTCATATGAGATGTTTGAATCATATTTTGAACCTTATTGCTCAAGATGGACTTAAGACAATTGCACCGGCTATTGCAAATATTAGAAATACAGTTGCAATTGTGAAGAATTCTCCATTGCAGTATGATGAGTTTAAGAAGTGTGCTTTAGAATGTGACTTAAATGTAAATTCAGAACTCTCCTTGGATGTTCGTACAAGGTGGAATTCCACATATGACATGTTGAAGAGTGCAATTTACTATAAAGATGTGTTTGGTATGCTTTTTCTTCAGTATAAAAGGAAATATAGGAAATATGCTCCAACTCTAAATAATTGGGTTATGGCAAAAAAAAATATGCATACTTGAAACTATTTGCTGATGCTACTGTGATATTTTCTAGCTGTAAGTACCCGACTGCGAATCTGTTTTTCATCAGCTTCTGTAAGATTAAGATTGCAATAACAGAATGGTGTAGTAGCTCTGATGTAGTAATTAAGGCTATGGCACATTCCATGAAAATTAAATATGATAAGTATTGGGAAAAGTCCAACATGGCACTTGCTGTAGCATGCTTCTTTAATCCTAGGTATAAGAGAAATGTCATAGAATTTTATGTACCAAGAATTTACCCTGGCACTTCTATGCAAGAAATTGAGAAATTTACCATGGTTGTTAACTAGTTGTTTTAAACTTATGTCTCAACTTCAAAGAATACAGCCTATAGTGCTAGTAACGTGCATCAAGTGGCTTCTCAGCTTGATGATGTTGATGGGGATGATGATCTTGACATGTTCTTACATAGCAAAAGTGCAGCAGACCATGGTACCAAAACTGAGTTAGAAGTCTATTTGGAGCAACTTCTTGCACCTAGAAACAAAGATTTTGATATCTTGTCATAGTGGAAGGTCAAACAAGCTGAGTTCCCTATTCTCCCAACTTGCCCGTGGTGTACTTTCTATGTAAGTATCTACGTGACGGGTTGTTGACCCATTTTGTAGCCGTCTAGATCCTGAGACTGTCCAAGCTTTAGTTTGTACTAAAGATTAGACCGCGGCATCAAAAGGTAACTTACTATTTTTGTTTGAATAGTTTGCTTATCATTATGAAAGAATACTTAAGGCTAATTAGTTTTGATTAATTATTTAGGTGGCAATATTGCATCCGTTATTACTGAGTTGGATATTGAGAGTCTTGAGCGACATTTTGCAAGCTTGGTGTACATGGTTTGTCTTTTCTTATCTAACTTTGAATCTTAGTTTTTATGTCAACTACTTGTCAAAAAGCATGTTAATTTGAACATTTCATACTTGCCTTTGTAGTTTGAGGAGCAAGAGAATGATGATGATAATGATTTGGAGAATGACATGATGGAGGAAATGGAGACTGACATAGCCTGTGGATTCTTGAAAGTGGAGCTATTTTTTACCTTTCAATTATGTTTGAATTTTGAACTATTTGTGTCTTGTATTCACTTTAAAACTATGTGTTTGTTTTCTGAACCATGTGTATTGGTGAACTATATAAACTGAACTGATGACTATTTAATATGTTGTTTATGGTTGAAAATCTCTATTTGATGTGATGTTATTATGTTGTCAACTTGTAATGTTGTGGTTAATTAGTTATATGATAGGAAGAAGTGTATATTACGTCCCTCAAGTAATGGCCGAGTGCAGCTTTCATCCCTAAAGAAAAAAATGGGCTAAATTTGTCCCTCAACTATTCAAACCGGGTAAATAACCCCATGAGCTCGGTTGTACCCGGTTTTCTGCTGACGTGTCCCTTTTTGCTGACCTGTCCTGCTTTTGACCTAGAACGTAATGCACTGGGGTGTCCCACGGACCGTTCCCCACTTCCCATTCTTCTTCGGGCTCCCGAACCCTAAATCTACCTCGGCGGCACGATTGCGGCAGTGGCGGCGGCGGCGGCGACGGTGGCTAGTCCGGTGCGACGATTGACTCGTGGAACGGATGCAGGCGGCTGCTTAGGATTCCAAGTCGTCGCGTCCCGCTAGAGGTTAGTTGGTCGCATCTCTTTCTCCTCCCCACCATGCTCCTCTCGGATGGATCGATGCGCTGATTCAATTTCGTTACTGTAGGTTAGGAAATGGATCCGCTAGATTTCCTTGCTGTGCGATTTCATTTGAATGGGGAGTTTCTTAATGACGGTAGAGAGGTGCATTACATCGGTGGAGCTGAGGCAATGTCATACATCGAGCGGGACAAAATGTCGCTCCCTGAGGTTAGAGGGCACTATAAGGACCACTGTCCGGTAGTAGAAGACAAACGATTCTACTGGTGTTTCCCAGGGAAAGAGCTGCGTGAAGGTCTTACGTTGTTGTATGAGGACAAGAGTTGTCAGGACATGTGTTCTGCCATTGATGAGTGTGGTGTTGCTGATATATATGTGGAGACCATTGTGAATGATAAAGCTCCCAGTCCAGAAGAGAGTGATTTTGAGGATGAGATGAATGAAATGACACCTGAAGCTGAAGCTGAAGCTGAAGATGAAGATGAAGATGAGATTATGTTATCTCCTAGAAAAAGGGCTGTGGTTGTGTTAACTCCATCAAAGCATGATAGAGACAGGGAAATAGCAGAGGTTAATGCTCTGAAGGAGTTCTACAGTAGCCCAAATATGAATAAGAAGAGGAAGAGAGCAAGGAGGAAGATAGTAGAATTGACAGATCAAGAAGAGGAAGAGGAAGAAAGCACTGACAGAGATTACATTCCTGGTGACGAAAGCTCATCAGAAGAAGATGAAGAGGGTGCTGAGATCAAAAAGAAATTCAAGGAGTGGAGGAAGTTGATGAAGTCTGGCCAAATTGCACATGTGGATGATGAGGGCACTGGAGTAGGGTCAAAGAGTGTAGTAGGAGAACATAATGAAGGGGAAAATGAAGGCAGCTCTGAATTTGAAGATTCATTTGATGAGTTAGGCTGTGATGGTCAGCTTGTGAAGAAGGACTCGAAGTATCCGAGGTTCAAGGATAAGAATGATGTGCCACAGTTTAGGCTTGGAATGAAGTTTTGTTCCAAACAAGAATTTAAGCAAGCAATCATTGCCTATGGTTTGGCTAATAGGAAGCTGATTAGGTTTGTGAAGGATGACTGTAAGAGAGTTAGGGCCAAGTGTGACTGGAACTTGTGCCACTGGGTCTGTCTTCTTGCAGCTAACAGCAGAAGTGATAGTTGGCAAATCACAAGCTACATTGATAATCATGTGTGCCCACCAAGGAGAGACAACAAATTGGTTACCTCCAGAAGAATTGCTGCTAAGTATGAGAAGCTAATAAGAGCAAACCCCACTTGGAAAATTAGTAACATGAGAGCACACATCCAAGAAGACATGTTTGCAGATGTTAGCATCGATCAAGTGAAGAGAGCAAAGAAGCTAGTGATGCAGAAGTGGCTTGATGCAACTAAGGGACAGTACTCAAGGATATTTGACTATCAGCTTGAGTTACTTAGGAGTAACCCTGGAAGCACAGTAGTAGTGAAGCTAGAACCAGACTGTCAGGAGCCCACTTTCCAGAGAATTTATGTCTGTCTAGATGCATTGAAAAAGGGTTTCCTGTCAGGATGTAGAAGAGTAGTTGGACTTGATGGTTGCTTTTTCAAAGGTGCAACAAATGGAGAGTTGTTATGTGCTGTAGGTAGGGATGGAAATAATCAGATGTACCCAGTTGCCTGGGCAGTGGTTGAGAAGGAGCTGAATGAGTCATGGGACTGGTTCTGTCAATTGCTTTTCAAGGATTTGAAAGTTGGAGATGGGTCTGGTTGGGTTTTCATCTCAGATCAACAGAAGGTAAGATTTTGTTGCTGCTTGTATTATCTGGGCATTAGTTCTGTTGAATTGCATCTAACTGTGACTCTGTACTTCATCATTGTAGGGCATTATCAATTCAGTTAGTCACTGGGCTCCTGCAGCTGAGCACAGAAATTGTGCAAGGCATATTTATGCTAACTGGAGGAAGCAGTACAAGAAGAAGGAATGGCAAAAAACTATTTTGGAGGTGTGCAAAGGCATCTTCAGTCAGCTTGTTCAATTTGGCAAGGGCAAAGCTTGCTAATGAAACTACAGATGGAGCAAATGACATTATGAAGACTGATCCTCATCACTGGAGCAGAGCATGGTTCAGGTTAGGTTCAAACTGTGACTCTGTAGATAATAATATTTGTGAGAGCTTTAACAAGTGGATAGTGGAGGCCAGATTCCTTCCCATCATTAGCATGTTAGAAACTATTAGAAGGAAAGTTATGGTGAGGATACAAGAAAACAGAAGCAAGTCAAGTAGATGGTCAGGAGAAATTTGTCCAAACATTAACAAGAAGCTGAATACCTACATTACACTGTCAGGAGTATGCCATGCAATTTGTAATGGACTGAACTGTTATGAGGTCGAACACTACGATCATAGGTTCACAGTAGACCTAAACCAGAAGACATGTAGTTGTAGGTATTGGCAGCTATCTGGCTTGCCTTGCCCTCATGCCATAGTATGCATTCACTTAAACACCAATTGCCTAGATGCATATGTGGCTACCTGCTACTCAATTGCTGACTTCAAGAAAACCTACACACACTGCTTACTGCCATGTGAGGGCATGTTGAGCTGGCCTACATCTGATAGACCAGCACCTAGACCACCCAAGTATGTGAAGCTGCCAGGCAGGCCAAGAAAAGAAAGGAAGAGAGAAGCCCAGGAACAACCAAAAGCTACAAGGGTTTCAAAAGTTGGCACTGTCATAAGGTGTATGCTTTGCAAGGGAACGGGTCACAATAGGACAACTTGTAGTAAAAATCCTAAGAAGAAGGAGTCAGGATGTCCTTCAAATGAAGCACCATCACAGCCAACAAATGAAGCACCATCACAGGCTATTGTTCATGTTTCACAGCAGAGCACAGCTGGCAGCTCCATAGCACGTAGCAGTGCAAACCGGAGTTCATCGCGTGCTGAGAGCTCCATAGCACCTAGCATTACAACCCGGAGGTCATCGCGTAATGTAAGTAAATTTCCACCAATGTGAAGTGCTCTTGCATTCCTGTTTACCAACTTATGCATGTTTGTTTCATTTCATACAGCCTTCTTCTCAACCGAAGAAAATCTTCAAGGCTAAAGCTAAAGCTAATGTGAAGGCAGCAACTGGAGGGTCAGCTTCCATGAACCTCAGAGTAAGAGGTCAAGGTTCACAAGCCAGGTCCTCTGTTAGTATTGTAACATCTGGGTCTGCAAGAGCACAAGTTAGTATCCAGGAGCCAGCCAAGAAGAAAAGGAAGATGCCACAGCTCTGTCTAGAAGACTGAAAATTATCAATTGCAATTATGTATCTGTTAGCCTAAGACTTGAGTATTATTGTAAGGATTGTTTGCCAGAAACTTGTATTATTGCTTCTGTGAAATTGTTGGCCAGAAACTTGAGTATTATTGTAAGGAATGTTTGCCAGAAACTTGTATTATTGCTTCTGTGAAATTGTTGGCCAGAAACCTATATTATTGTAAGGCCTATGTTGCTTAAGTGTTTGGAAGACCAAACTTATGGCAAAATGCTTACTGCCATCCTCATTTCATCGCTGAAACGTCAGGTTACATAACCCATGATACAAAAGGAGGGAAAAATCACTGACATCTTACATTAACCAGCAAGTGGCAAGAACAGCAAAGACCGTGCCAATTACACACATACACATCAATCTCTCATTCTCTAACTTGCTAATGATAAGCTTCTGTCTTCCCATTATCTCCTCCTTGTTCGCTAAAGCATCTTTCATAGCCTTCATCTCTACTCTACGGTCACTAGTTCCCATCTCCAAGTCTGCCTTTGCTTCTGACAATGCCTCTCTCAGCTTCATGTTCTCAGAGCACAGGGAACGAACCCTGTCTCGCAAATCCAGCAGCAATTGACGCACAAAAGGGGACGACTCAGGATCGAACCATGTAAAAAATTTGCAACCACCGCCCTGAACAAGAAAAATTCGGCCACATTTTAACCAACCAGGAAGAACCAAACCAAATCGACGTCGGCTCCACTTACCCGTGCATGCTCGCATTTGAGATATCTTCGGCCAGGGTTTCCCGTCGCTCCACGAGATCCATCTTGCAGCCTTCCTCCCACACAAGCACGGTATCCCCGGCTGGTAATCGAGCGGCGCGCTCGCGGTATGGAACAGGGGAGGGGCTGGACGGGACGCCGCGCTGCTGCGAAGACGAAGCCGACGAATGCGAAGGGCTTGAGGTCACCGACGAAGACATGCCGACCATGCGCCGAAATGCTCTACCGCCGCGCCGCAGTCGTACCGCCGGCCCGTAGTCGTACCGCCGGTAGATTTAGGGTTCGGGAGAGGAGGATGAATGGGGAACGGTTAGGAGAGTATATCCCGGGAGATCTAAAACGTGGCGCAAGAGCACTTCACATTGGTGGAAATTACGTGGCGCATTACGTGGCTTTTCTAGGTCAAAAGCAGGACAGGTCAGCAAAAAAGGGACACGTCAGCAGAAAACCGGGTACAACCGGGCTCATGGGGTTATTTACCCGGTTTGAATAGTTGAGGGACGAATTTAGCCCATTTTTTTCTTTAGGGATGAAAGCTTGCACTCGGCCATTACTTGAGGGACGTAATATACACTTCTTCCTTATATGATATATTCTATTTGATATGCTATTGTCATGTTGTGGTTAATAGTTTATGGCTTAAAACCTCTATTTGATGTGTTGTTGTCATGTTATCATGTATGATTAATTGCTACGTAATATATTCTTTATATCATATTTTTATGCACGGTTCAAAGGGTTTTTATATTCCAACAAATACTCGTGTTCGTTTTCGTTTTTGACCGTATTCGTCTCGTTTTCGTTTAAAAAACTTTCCGTTTCCGTTTCCGTTTTTAAAATTTTCTTATTCATTTCCGTTCTGATAAAGAAGTGCGGAAATAGAAATAGTAAGGCCTTTTTTCGACTGTTTTCATACCGTTTTCATCCCTACATGCAACTACAGTTATACGTATATCTATTTATCATCTATCTGTTCAATATTCACGCACATGTTATGGCTCCACGAGTTTGTTTGCATTACATTATGAGCATATCATATCTATCTAGTATATAACTACAAATGACGACATGTCCATCGTTGCCAATTACTATATATATCATCTAGCTCCAGACAGCTCTATTGCTTCCTGGTTGTACATGGAGTCCTCGCCCCAGTCGAAACGCCGCTGCATCCTTTCGTAGTCCTGTCTCCTGCTCACCTCCACCTGCTGCCACTCCTCCCACCGCTCCGCCAGCCCCTCACCTTCCAGCATCCGAACCACTTCAGACATGGACGGCCGGTCCTCGGGTGACGCCTGCGTGCACAGCAATGCTATCTGTATCATCATCTCGACCTCCTCCTCGTCGTAATCCTGACTCAGGTTGCGGTCCACAATGCAGCCTAGCTGCCCTTCTCTCTGTAGCTTCTTTACCTACATTTAGTTACATCTCCATCATAACACGTGAAGACGTTAAGTTGCATCATGGATGGAAGCAGTTTCTAGCATTTTCCCACGGAATGCAGCAGCTTGATTAAATTTTGGAAAAGCAAACAAGGCTTACATGATCGAGAAGTAGCACCTCTTCTTCTTCCTCCAAGCGTGAGAAGTCAATGGCGCGCTGGCCAGTCACAGCTCAAGAAGCATGATCCCATATCCAAAAAACATCAGTCCTTTCGGACGACTTCCCTGTGGACAGATATTCAGGTGCTATGTGACCCATAGTTCCACGGACTTGGGTTGTCACGGAAGTCTTCTGCACATCCACTAGCTTCGCTAGGGCCAAAATCACCAACAACAGGTTCAAAGTATTCATCAAGCAAGACATTCGCAGCTTTGACGTCACGGTGTATGATCTTGGGGGTTGCAGTGTTCATGTAGATACTCAAGTCCACGTGCTGTACCTATGGCCACCCGTTTTCTTGCTGGCCAGTCCAAGATGGGTTCTCCAGGCTTAAATTCTGCATCATTTGCAGCACAATGGACATATATGACATGAGACTGGCATCAAATGGTGAAGAAAGAACAACCTAAACTAGTCAACATTTTTCAACTGGATGGAAAATTGTGTATCGGCACTGGCACTGCAGTCTACAGTTGTAAAAAATTAACTGAGAAGTTCAATGCACACCACCTGAAAATTAAGCAAATGATGAAACTCTGCTAGTACATAAAAGCAAATAATAACGGTGGAACATCTGCACAAACTTCATAGAGCAGTAGAATAGTACAGGATGGACAAGTCTGATGATACCTCGTACACGGTAGGCAACACTCAAATTCTGCATAAATGGATAGACCAGGAGGCGTTCTGTTTGTGTTGTGCAGAAGCCAATCAACCTTAGGAGATTCCGGTGAACTGCAACGCTAATCAGCTCCACCTCACGCAAGAAGGCATCCTCCCCACCAGGCCTCTCATAATCAGTCAATCGTTTTACAGCAATCTTAGTGCCATCTGGAAGAACTCCTTTGTAGACTTTCCCAAAACCTCCCTGTCCGAGAACATTTCTTTCACTGAAATTATCAGTCGCAATTTGTAGTTCTCGCCATGCAAATCTTTTGAGCTGGCCAAATGCAATTCGTCGATCATCCTCGCCTGGGAATCATAAATCGGTATGTTATTTTTTCAGTGCAAAATTGAAACTCTTATGGTTAACCCAATGCCCAATTGTGGACACCTTCACTTGTTCTAACTAGAAAGTCACTAAGGTCATGTAGCTGAAACACATGTGTTGATATGTATTAATAATTAACATGGAGTTCAAAAACGGTGTACTTGCTCTTTTTTGGTAAATTTGCAGTTCTATAATTTATGGAAAGGCGTATAAAATTTGTGTTATCACAAGCCATTTACTAATGCAGCGAAACTAATAGGCACTGTACATCAACGATAAGGACTTGGAAACTTTACCTGGTACATCCACAAACACTTCTCGTAGATGGTTTTTCCTCCTTCCATTACAGAATAGAAACAGAGCCACTACAACTAGAAGTCCTATTACTCCTCCAACTGTTCCAAGTATAATGCCAATTTTTGAGCCATGTGATCCACCTGCAAGAAAGCTTCTAGAATAATTAGATATACGCGGTACATAAGACAAACATCTATTCTAGTATACAAACTCCTCTGCATGAGTAAATCTATAAACAGACCAATGAGGATACAACTTACTCTGATAAGACATGTTGGATGCACAAGGGTGGGGGAAGTTAGTTCCGCAATTTAAGTGATTACCAGAAAAGCTGACCACGAAAAAGTAAACCTTCATCAGCACCAGGTTAAACAAGTTGGATCGAAAGAACTTATGGAACAATCTTGAGATACTTGTAACGTGCTACTTGAAATAGCGGACTAGGTATCTGCCCAGACAGGTTATTGTAGGCCAGCCGACTGCCATCACAAGAAAGTTGATTGCCAACATATGACAAGCACATGTAGATGAAATCATGTTAGCAGGGCCAGAAGATTAAAGGGAAATCATACTTAGCGAAGGACACTCTTACATGTCAGTCAAGCTTGAGATTTTTGCTAGGCTGTCAGGAATTGGCCCATTAAAATTATTTTGGCTCAGTATCCTGGTTAAGAGACAGAACAGAACAAAACATGAAAAGGATTTAATTTTATTAATAACAAGAAGCGAACAATGATTTTGATATACTTACAACAGCTGGAGCTTAGAAAGCTGGCCAAGCGAAGCTGGTATTTCTCCAACCAAAATGTTGTCTTCTAAATCTAAGCTTGTTAAACTAGAAAGATTACCAAATTGCTGTGGTATGCTACCAGTAATCCTGTTACCAGCCAATGACCTGAAAGATCACACACCAAGGGTTTCATAATAGGAGGGAATTATTCAAAGAATTATGCTTTACTTGAGCATCAGTTCATGTAGGGCACACCAACACAGTCGATATTCAGCACTAGTACCAGTTCAAAATACAAAATGTAGTAGTCGTAAAATTGCCAAAATGTGTTGATTCAGGTTTACGCGTAGATGATTAGCCCAATTTGATCTTGTTTTCACCAACAAAATCAGTTCAACTACAGATATGTGGCAAAAGAGATAGAAATCTCTATCTACATGGAACCTTAGGGGCATAACCAAGCAACAAGACTCCATAGAGCACTATTTAGATTAGTCGAGGTTTCAGGTGTTCATGCAATCTTGTTTGATGCCCTCAGCCCTCATGCTATAAACTTCTGATTTTCGACTTATAGTAATCCTTTGGCAAAATAATTTATATTATCTGTTAGTTTAATAAAGGTAGGGAGTGCCCCTACCAAACTCATAAAAATAATTCTGTCTACTGAACAACCATCATCCATATGGTTTCCCAAGTAAAATTAATCTACAGATTAAGAGAATGAACTCACAGGGCAGTCAAATACTTGAGTTCTCCAATCCTTGGTGACAGAACTCCAGTGAATCCCCGTGCAGCCAGTGTTCTGTGGGAGGTTATCAGAGCAAAACCAAAACAAATAGAACAAGAAAGAGGGAAACATCAGCACTTGAACAACATCAACATAAAAATGAAACAGACAAGACAAGAAGGTGCTAGGCCTCCAACTTACACTTGAACAACATTGTTGTTACTGTCACAAATCACAGAATTCCATGTGCACGGGTTAACTTGATTTTGATTCCAATCCGAAAGCTGGCTGCCAGTGATATTCAATTTTTGTTTCATATCATACAAGGCGTCTCCTGGTAAAACCAAGTTAGTTATGCACTTTTGAGAAAAAGGTATTTGAGAACCAAAGGAAACTCGAGCACAAGATGACTTGAGATTAAGTTCCTCCATGATCATTAAATAACTTAAATGGCTAAATTATCCCCAACAGTTCCAACCATAGGTTCGCCAGCGAAGAATACAGTTTCTGATATCAAGGGCAGGTGAGAGAGAGAGGGAGGCAATTAAATCATCATTTTACACGAAACTTTCTATATTTATATTTATACTTATGGCAAGTTTCAAGTTGAGGTGGTTACTGCAACGAAGTGATGATTTAACTACCTCTTAATATCTAAAGCTCTTTGCCACGTGTCATGATTTAAAAGGGGTCCACGAAAGGGTCCAAAACCAACGAGATCTCATAGAATTTACTTCAGTAACTGCAAGGTGCAAAAAGATATGCCATTAAAGATATGCCATTATCAAGTATCCAAATTTCTGTTCCGTCCGAGGCGTTAGCAAAGTTTCTAGCCCGACAGTTGGTGTCTCACATGCTAGGAGCATCTCGATTCATTTTCTTGGTCGTGTCTGTTACTAGCCATGTTCCTTGTTCTCACGCATCCATGCTTCAATTTGCAATCCACCGCCCATTGCTCCTGCCGCCGCCTCGGCCTCACTTCAAACCACTGCCGCCTCCTCCTCAATGCCAGAACAAGGCTCCGCCCCCTCACAAAAAGAAAGCAACTGCGGCCGCCACTGCTCCCTGGGCCCAAGCAAACAGGATGTTTGGTTCCACCTCATTTGGCTCATGTGGCAATGTAAGTAAGTTGGCGTCAGCACAGTTGCAGCCATAGCTGGTGATGAGGCCACACAATTTTGCCTCTCTTTTCCTATTTCTTCTTTCTCCTCTCCAAACCCTAGGTGGAAGACGATCTAAAAAAACCTAGGTGGAAGTTCCAAATCCCCATTTGAATGCTTTGGAAATAAGGTTCAACATTAAGAAATTCGAGTTGAAAGTTTTGAATGATTTAGGATTGAAATTTCGAGATGAAAGTGAATTCTTATTTAGCTGAAAGAATAATAATTTGTGTTGAAAGCCTCAATCTGTTGTATTCGAAGGTGAATTTTGAATTTGATTTGAAAGGTTTCATCCACAAGCTGAAAGCTTTTTTCTCGTATTGAAAGTTCGTGTTATTTTGTTTTCTCAGGGCTGCCAAGTGCCAAATAGAATGGAAATAGGGTTGAGACCGTGTGCTAACCATGGAAAGTAGCGTGCGTGCCCGAAATAGAAGTCCCCATCAAGTAAGGGTAGCTAAACTAAGCTATATAGAGTTGATATCAACACAGCACAGTAACATATAATTTACTTACCATCACGACAGCATGTAAAACACAGAGAATGATTAGTCTAACATGTATATATAATGCATACGCACACAAGCTTGGAGGTGAGTGACAGTTAAGACTAAGAGAGCGTGACCTCAGAGGGAGGGGATGCTGTACCTTGGCGATCAGACGCGGAGAAGGAAGGCAGAGATATCACTATAATCAGGATAGCGACGCCGAGCTTCCTCATCTTGCCTCGGTGGAAGAGGCGGCCCGGAGGCGGGTCCGGCGGCACCTCCCTCCCCCCCCGGCGATGAGGAGGTTCGGCGGCACGGCCGGGCGAAGTGGGTGTCCGGACGCCGGAATCGCACAGGCTGGCTGCAGATTTGAGGATTTGGGATGACACGGCAGGGGAAAGAGGATGGATTGGATTAGAAGCGAGCAGAAGCAGCAGCAGCAGCAGCAGCTCTCGAGTGTTTTTGTTTTGCGCCCCTTTCAGCGATGGGGATTATTCGGATTCCGTGTGTCGTTTGGTGCCCGTCTAGCTCCTCTGCCTGCGCGCAGCTACGGTAGGAGCTATCGAAGCCAAGGCCGTGGCTTTTGCAAGTTCGCATCTTCACAGGTTTCTGGTTCGGAGTCGCATCTTCTTAGGGCTCGTTTGGATATATGGAAATGAGATGTGAGATAGGGATTGGGATATAGAGTGGGAAAGGGATATATTGGGATATGGAAATCTCATCCCATTCCGATGTTTGGGTATAGATGGGATAGGGATAAAAATTTCCCATTCCGCTTCACTCTTCTTCTCCTCCAAATTCCTCCTGCTCGCTTGCTCCCCGTTTCCATTCTTCCCCGAGCCCCCTTTCTCCCTTTTCCCGAGGCCGCCGCAGTCCCCTCCGCCGCCCGGGCCGCGCCACACCGCACCAGTCCCCTCTTCTCCGGTCGGATCGCGGCGGCTCGGCGGCCGGAGCTCGGATCGCGGCGTGTGAAGCTCGGATCCGGCGGCGCACGGCGTCATCCGAGCCCGGGACGACCGGATCCAGTCGGTGGCGGCTCGGATCGCGGCGGGTCGGAGCTTGGTGGCCGGAGCTCGGGCGGACGCGGTAGCGGCGGGCTAGAGTGGCGCGACGAGCGGCGGCGGGCCCGAGCGGCGCGGCGAGCGGCAACGCAAGCAGTGGCGGGCCCGAGCGGTGCGGAGAGCGGCGGCGGCTCGGATCCCGGCGGCGGCGGCTCGGATCTGGGCACAGGCAGCGGCGGGTCGGAGCATGGTGGCCGGAGCTCGGGCGGACGCATTTCCCCCCTTTTCCCACCCCCTCCGCCGGGATGAAATCGCCGGGAAATAAGCCCCCCATATCCCTATCCCAATCCCTCCTTTTTTCCCGATCCCAAAATCCAAACGGTGGAAAATCCCCATCCGGCATTGCATTTCCCTTTCCCACCTCCGATTTCCCGAAATCCAAACGGGCCCTTAGGTTTCTAGTTCGAAGTAGTGCTACTCGAGGACCCACGCAATGAATTTGGACCAGCACAAATGCACAAATAACGCAGGTAAGTGCCATACATGCCTGCTGGACCACACTTCAGTTGGTTGGTTCCTCCTTACCATGTTCTAGGAGCCAGCTAGCAAGCGAAACACTTTTTGGGCTCTTGGTTTTCAGGCTCCAGCTCTGGTTTGAGAGCAGGTCCTTGGAGGAGCAGGATGTCAAAAACATGGAGCTAGAGCTTTGATAAACGATGCCAGCTAGAGTGTGGAAACTAATTCCATGTGTAGAAGTGTTCCACTTTTCTTTTTCAGCTCCTGATCTACCTTCGCTGGTGGACCTGCTTAACACTAGAGCTATAAGAAACTGTTTATGCTAAGGAAAAATGACGGATAACATCCTCATCTATTAGGATTCAAATAGAAGATCATAAAGAAAACCAGTAGAATTTAAAAATCACCTTACTTTAGAAGAGGCTATGTAAAAACCTATATAAATCTATGAGACAACTCCAGCCAAAACGACCACGTTCAATGCCGGTGGCGTGCTCGTGCGCGCATTGGAGCTGCTGCAGCTGCTGCGTTCATGCACAGCTGCACGCGTGCGTGCTGGGCTGGATGGTCCTTTATATTCTGAGATTTAATTAAATAGAATAGAGAAAGAAGAGAACTCAAATACCAATTCAAACATGCTTCAAAAATTATGAAAAAATTAATAATCAATTTGAACATTAGGAATCTAATAAAAATATTTCTAGAGAGAAATACCAAAATATTATGTAATTAAAAATTCATGTCACCCTTTCATAACTCTCAAATTAATTCAAAACCAAATAAAAATATATAAAGTTACAATACATCGTGTAACATCCTTTGTCTTAAAAAAGATTGAAACCCGTAAAATTGAGGATCTTACAGGCGTGAAGACAACGACTGGAACGATTATATAGGATTACTATTGTATCTATGTAACTCTTCCCATCGATGTACAGATGGACGTTCTGCTTGGATCACTCTGTGGATGTTGATTCTACCTCCATCCGACAGTGCATGTGTCCTCCACAACTTCCTTTATTTATTTCTTACAAATTACGCCATACTACCATTTTCCCATCACAAACCTCCCCTCAATGTAACTAACTCCTCCCGATCTCCCCGGCAACGGCAACTCCTCCACCCTTGGCAGGCCGGCAGCTCCACACCTTCTCTATTTATCGCTGCATCAGGCCTCACCTCCTCCGCCCATGGCAGCTCGTCCACCCGCATCCGTGGCAAACACCTCCTCCACGCCCAGTAGGTTTCATCCCCCAATTTTGAGCTATTGTTTATTTCAATTTGATAGAAATGCTAGTGATAACCTTTAGGTTTATTTTGCAATTTTTAAGATTAAATCTCACATCCCTCAAGTTCTATATGTTGAAATCGGTATGTAAATCTCGTTTCTTCCAATCTAATACAAATTCTGCACTAGGTCATGCCGATGTCTCTCATGCTGCGACCCTTACCTCCGAATAACATTGTCGTCACCGGTGTGCCCACGCTGCCATGGGTGGTCAGGAGGAAGCAAGGGCAGGGCGCATGGAAGCCAGGGGCACGAGGCGCTGCGATGCTACAATTCCATGCACGACAATTTTTTATGCTGCCATTTGATATTACTTTTTGTTGTGGGTAAAGATAGATAATATTGTAAATATATAGTGATTTTATTTTTAGGTTCCGGTTGCAATAGTGTTTTGTTTTTGTTGTGTAAAAATTGTAAATTGTTGTGTATATAGAATGGATTTGTTTCAATGTTTTATGCCTCTTGCTTCGTTTTGTAGGGTTTCATTTTGCACTATTGCATAAGTATACATAGATAGCTTCTATTGTGGAAGAAATTGTTGCAACTGCTAAAACAAATTGTTGCATCTATTCAAATTTGTTGCATGACTCAAAAATGTTTCCGTAGCATGGGAAGAATGTTTTCATTGCATGAGAACCTACGAAGAAATGTTTCCATTGTGCCTTCCTCCCCTATCTCGCCATCGCTGATGACGTTGCAATAGTGTTTTGTCTTTGCTGTGATTCGAGTTGTATGATGCTGTAATCACACAAAAATTTATTCCACAACCCCTTGAAACATTGGTTACACAGTGAACCTATAATGTTGTATTCATGTAAAAAAATGTGTTTCTATAGTATGGTGATTTGTTGCATCACCTTTCTAATATTGTTGCATGTCTCGATCCACGACGGTGCATAAATCTTTCCACCATCACACGAAAAATGTCTCCATCACATGAAAAAGTTTGTTTCCATCACGTATACACAATGTTTTCATAGAACGGAGCACATGTTTCCATTGATTTGAAAAAATGTTTAGATCACGCGAGAAAAGATGTTTCCATCGTAAAAAGAAAATTACGTGCTAACAAATCGGACTCTGATTTGTTTCTTGAAAATATGAAATTAGTTTTCTATGAATGTGCTTATGTTGTATGCAAACCATTGTTGCATATTTATTATCAAAAAGTTCTCGTATCAAGATAAAAATGTCAGGATGTTCAATTCTATCTCAAGATCGAACGTCCGATGCCTGCCTCTTCATGTAGTAATAGATAAATGCTTATGGTTTGCGCACGATTTAAAGAGTTAAACGTCCGAGGAGTAAGGGTGCAATCGGATCGAATACGATCGGATACTTCATAAACCATATTTGTTTTCATATTTTTACTCGAATACGATATCGTAGAGGATAGTGTCGGATACGAATATGGACATGAATAATATCGGTAACAAATACGATACGAATATCTATCAAATTCAGTACGGTAGCGAATATTTTGTCGGATATCGCATGAAAGATATAATTCATATAACACGCATATAAAAACATAGCACAACCAACCATACAGGTTGATATATTACAGAATAACAAAAGATAAGTTCAAAAGGTGTTTTGACAATATATAACTATTTCACCCAAAATGACAAAAAAGACAGTTCCATGAGATCATGAGTGGCAACGACATGATAAAAATTATTGTAGTTCTTTACATGACCGCTTCTTTACAAGCTACTCAATCGCTCCCCTCTTGGACTAACTCATCACCTCGTCCTCGGGATTTGGGTTGGACTTTTCTTATTAACACTTATAAATAAAGAGTTGCATACATGTTAAATTATAAGGGGCATGCGTGCCTAGTGGTATGTAAGCTTAGACCTCTATCAAGAGGTGGTAGGTTCAAATCCTAGTATAAGCACAATATTTTTTTTTATTCTGCAAGTTAACGGTTAACCCATGGGATGATCATGTTGGGTCGGATACTATCCGGATTAGTATTCGGATAATAACCGAATATATACGGATAGTATCGGATATGGTCGGATACTATGCAAACCGTATTTGTATCCATATCTAATAATGTATTCGATAGATATCCAAAAAATCTATCCGAAAAGCTATCCCAACCTTTCGGTCCGGATACGAGGAGAAACGTATTTTCGGTCACATGAGTACACGACAAGCAGAGAAATCACAAAGGGAGAGAGAGAGCGCGAGAGTGGCTAATGTCCTGGCCGGTGCACGGGCGGACGGGCCTATGGGCTGAAGCTAATGGCCGTTCGATCTGGATCGGAGGGGCTGATCCGGCCGTACCCTAGCGCTCGTTGCTCCTCTCCTGATCTGCCCCGCAGGAAAAAAACGGCGGCGCCGCCTCTCGCCTGACGCTGCTTCCCGTCGCGACCGCACCGCTTCCCTCGCCCTCGCGCGCCACCGCCGCGCTCTCCTCTCCTCCTCCGCCGTCCACAGCCGCCGCACCCACAGGTCTTAACTTCCTCTGGAGGCGGTCTGGTCCCACGCCGGCCGTGCGGCTAGCCTTCTTGAAGAGAAGCAGAGGCGGGCGAGCGAGTGAGGAGAGCGGCGGCGAGTAGCGATGCTCAAGTTCCTGTCCAAGGTGGTGGTGGAGTACAACCCGCTGGACCCGCGCAAGGCGGCGGCGGTGGAGCTCCTCGCGCAGTGCAACGGCCGCAAGGCCAAGGACTCCAACCCCGCCTGCTCCGTCGAGCTGCGGCGCCTGCCCTCGCCGCCCGCCGCCGAAGACCCCAAGGCCCAGCCGCCCCCTCGCGTCCTCGTCACCTACGTCAACGGCGCCGAGGAGGCATTTGTCGCCGCCGACGGCGCCACCGCGCAGGGCATGCGCGACCAGATCCTCGCCCGCGGCCGCCTCCTCGAGACCGAGCAGCTCTTCCGCGAGGCCGGGGAGAAGTGGCCCGTAGTCATCCCTGAGGAGGAGCTCGGCATGTCATTCCCGGGCATCAAGGTGCGTCTTCTACTCTCTTTCGTTTACTTCGCTTTTCGTCGAACACGTTTGGTGCGTGGACTTACCTCACTACATTGCATTGAAATCTCTGGTCCAAGCATTGGAATCGCGGATATTTGTGTAGATTATCACACATTCATGTTATGCTCGTTAGCAACTATGTGTATTGGATGATTACGTAGCATTTTTTACAGTTTCACGTTCCATTAAACATCTAAGGTATTCCCTCCACTCAAGGACGAGTGACGGGTTTGACTTTCGAAAGTCAAAAGATGTCATTTTGACCATAGAAAAGTTATAGCAGTGTAATATTTATGAAAAGTTATAACTAGTTCCTCATGTCATTTTCATATATTCAGTGTCCAAACTATATATTATAGACAATATCATTGGTCAACACTGATACGGTTTGACTGCACATCATTGTTTTTTGAACTGGAGGGAGTATAAGGAATTAGCTTTTTGTTCTTAATTTCAAATCTATCTGATAATCTTAGCAGCCCCTGCACCCTTGCGTGTCCATCGTTGCAGTCAAGTGAACACCTGTGCACCATTTTGAATTTTTTGCTTGTTTTGTTTACCGATTTGTTGGTTGGTTTAATCTATACTGTGAGTTTGAGGATCTGCCATTGCTTTGTTTGAGCTCTCTGAGAGTTAATTTTCCAGTCCATTGATCATCCTTACATGATTTGCCTGGAAGTTCAGATGTTTCACTCCAACAGAACTGAGTTCTGGGGTCTTTGTAGGAGTATCCCTAGCCCTTATCCTTTCTTGTTGGAGCCAACTCATTGGCTCCTTACATTTGTAATAAGACAATAAAAATGCCCTTCTTTATTATGCAGTAGGCAGTCCTCCTGCCTGTTCTTTCAAAAATAAAATGAACAAGCTGTATTGAGTTGCCACCTTAGAGGTTTCCTGAGCTAGCCTTCTTAATAGGCTTTCACCCTTTTATGGAACAAATTTATTTTTCCAACTAAGAAATTCTTCTTGCCACTGAGAAATGGCTTATTTTGGTTTTGCCACTGGTTAGGTTGCAATGGCTTCATCGTCAGTTACCTAGTAGGGCTACTTTGGTCTTCATTTGTTAAAGAGACTAGCTAAATGTCCGTACATTGCTGCAGATATATTTTTTATTGCATGAGCCGTTTCGACGCTTGTGTCATTATAGTAGGGTTGAAAACGGAACGGAAATTTTCCGTCCGTATCCGGAAAAAACAGAAACGGAAGCTCTTACACGGAAACGAAAACGAAAACGGAATTTCTCGGTACGGAAACGGAAACAGAAACAGTACGGCGATTTCAGTCGGAAACGGAAACGGAAATTCCGTATAAGAAAAAGGGAATATTTTCGAATAAGCCCATGTAAAAGTTCTAGCCCATTTAGTCATCCACCCCATCCAGCCCATCTAAATCTCCTATCCCTAACAGGCTAACCCTTCCTACTCTTGTACAAATATAATTGGTTATGTAATATATATTCTTTGTGTCATGTTGCTTTTGTTGTGTTTTTGTGCATGGTTCAAGGGGTTCTTGTGTTCCGACAAATATTCGTTATCGTTTTCGTTTTTGACCGTATTTGTCTCGTATTCGTTTCCGGTACTTTCCGTTTCCGTTTCGTTTCCGGAGTTTCCATATTCGTTTCCGTTCCGACAAAAGAGTGCGGAAATGGAACCGGTAAGACATTTTTCTGACCGTTTCCGTACTGTTTTCAACCCTACATTATAGCCCTTAACTTGTGCTAAATAACAAATATTTCAAAATATACATAAATTGAATTAACTGTCAAAAGATCGTGATACATATAGCTACCATATATAAAATGTATGTCAACTATGGTAATTTCTTGGCAACTTAAGAGGTGGTCTCAGTGAGGGTGAATGGACCACCACCAACTCAGATATTTGTAAGAGTAAAGAAAAGCTAAAACTGGGACTCCATTCCTAGTGCAAAAAAAAGGGAGCCCCGTCTAGCCATTCATCCCTCAGATCCAACACATCACGGTCATCTTCTTCCATTCAGATATAATTTAATTTCTTGGGAATTTTAACTTGCAGAAGCAGAACTTATGACTAAACATATTTAGAATTTTAAATTTACTGTGGTGATGCATTGCATCATGTGTGAGAACTTACTAACATGTTTTTGAAGTTAATTATCGATTTAACTTGAAACCTGCCATTAGTAAAAGAAGACAGTATAATGTGTAACATGTACTTGCGTGGGTATGCTTATCTTTAGAGAAAGAACATTAGTAATAGTTGGATCAAACTGCTTGTATAAGCAGTTCTTCCTCAAGTTCTGATATACTTAAGTTTTTTATGGTGGCTCACATGGATTATCCTTTCGTAGCTTGTGGCAATGGATCCTTGGGTTAGTGTCCCAGTAACTTATGTGGTTTCATATGCCTTCTTTCCCTGTATTGGTGCTGTTTTGCCATCAGTATTTGTGAGGATCCACATATATTTGTAGAACTAGATGCATGAATGTCTTATTTTTATGTATTCTTCTGTTTCTTCTTAACTTTTTCTCAGCTACTTGTCTGACTGTGTGTGCTGCTTTTGATTCGGTGTTAATTGGTAGGTTAGGGGAGTTAGCTTAACCTGTGTGCTGGTCAAAGCACAAACCTTCTTAACCTAGGATTTGGCGTACACATGAAAAGGGTGCAATAAGAACCACCACAATTAACCCTATTGATTTTTTTAAAAAATTCTATCTGCTGTTAGCTCGGCTGATCCAGCTAGTCAAGACAGGCAGTATTTTAGACTAATTTGCTTTGTTGCCAAACCATGAAAAAATGGTTAGGCTAGCATGGTTTGGTAGCTAGCATATAATTATTTTAATCCCAAACCAAACACAGCCATATGGTTCTCTTTTGTTATTGTGGGCACAAGTTTTCCATTGAAATACTCAATTAATTAACTGCACATTGCACACTCCAAGAGTTCCTGGACATCTGGACAACATTTATTTTCTAATTGCCTGTTCGTACTGTAACCACTTTGTGTTGCATACCATCCTATATCACTTTCTGCTCATGATCCTTCATACTTCCCAATTGCACAGGCTCTGATTTTCTGTCGTGTTTTGCACACCAAAAGTTTCTTTTCCTTAAAAAAAGTATTCTCGTGTTCAAACTCTTTTATCTCCTTTCTCATATAACTGGGTGAAATTCACTACACATTTATCTTTGCTGCCATGCTCATTTCATGTTTAGAGGAGCCTATCTGTTTCTTTTGATGCATAATCAGCGTGATGTACTGGTGATCCATTCAGAAATTTAGCATGCTATGTATCTTCCATTTTCATGATGTTTATATGCAATATTCTTAACTTAAGCTAAAACAAGTGCAGTCAGCACTGTTGCTCCTGAAGATTATGGGTTTCACAGTGGAGAAGTTATTACTACATTTTTTACAGTTGGTAGATTCATTTCTTCGTACACAGGTGTTTCCCATTATTGTAAGAACTGTTTTCTTTACTTTGTTTTGGCTTATTTGACATTCCTACTGTATCTGTGTTGTGTGTAATTTGGATTGCATGCTTATAAGCAGAATTTTCTATTCAGTGGACCTGCCGGTACTTTGTTGCTAGTTTTCATTGTTCTGTCAAATGTAATTGACACGCTTGCTATCTATTTGCTTTGCAGCCAAAGAAAGCCGAGGAGAAGGCCCAGGCTTAGTGATCCAAGCAGAGCTCTTTCAGTGTAGTGTGGTTAACAAGCAGAATATTTGTACTCCCATAAATGTACCATCTTGTTGCAGGATAAAATGTCCTGATTCATACATTTGGATATGCGTCTTCAGGTGTTTACTGACTACTTCAGGTTTGGGGGATGTCTTATTTTTCAGAACATGTTCAGCGGACGTTGGAGAATTTGTTTGGATTGGTGGTTTGTAGTTATAACATCTTAGTCCTTGTCATTAAGTCCTTCTTTGAAAGCCAGAGAATTACAGACTAGAAGAAATCTTGGCCTCACCAAACAAAACACAGATTATGGATGGGTCATGCTCAGTACTCTGCATGGATGTTCTAAAGTTGATAGCGTCAGTTTCAGAATAAACTGTCCGCATGCCAGCATCGGCTGCAAAATTGAGTCTCTCTGAACGTGCTTCAGCTTCGGCTTGAAAGCATCATTTACATTTTCCATATGTACGTCAATAGTTAGCTTAAATGAATTTTGATAGGAGGCCACCCGACTGTGTCAATTTGCCATTTAGCTAGGCTCCAAACCTAGTTATAATGTCATATATTCTCAATAAATCGGGTTTACATGAAAGAAAACAAATTCTCCTCACAAAACAGAGAGAGAAACGGAAACACAATTTCCGATAGAAACGTGAAACACCTTGAGCTGAGATCCATACATAGATCTCAAGATTAATTAGTTAGATGGAGCAAATTAAGGGTGTGCTTAGCATAGCCAGATCCCAGTGCCACCACAACATATCCTAGTGCCAGACCAAACACAATTGGTTGGGAGTCAAAAATATCTTTCGATATTTCCAAGGCATTAAATACCTTGTCATATTCTTTCAAATTCAGAGAGATCTGAACTCCAATATCATCGGATACATTGACCAGATCCTCACTATGTCAGATCACAGACAAGCTTTGTGTTCCTATTTGGTATAATAGCCATCCCATGGAAGTCTTCTAAACAGACTCTATTGGCTACATCCACCAATCATTCTGAAATATGCGACATCACGTGTATACGTGTGGCTCCGCAGAATGATGAACCACATACAATAATTATGTGGAATTGATTCTATTGAATCACCAACCATTATATCTAAGATAATGTTGCTTGTGTTGCTCAGATGCAAATGGGTTACATAATAAGCAATATCACTATATTGTCCATCTTGCAAATAAGATCATGCGATAACTTCGCTGATTTATTCTCAAAGTTTATACCAACTTCAAACATTTCTATGGAATGTTAATACAATTGGTATGCGAGGACTTCAAGGTTTATAAGGATCAGGAGGAGTTACTCTCTGATTATTAATCTATTCATACATCATATTGCACTCTTTTCCCTTTATGAGTTTTCTCTCAAGTTTTCTCGTGAAAGGTTTTTAATGAGGCAATATCAACACAAAATATATGTCGTATCTTCTATTTTCCCTATCGGAGTTTTTGAGAAGGTATACAAGACATATCGATTGTTCTCTAAACTCACTTATGGGTTTTTCCTTAACAGGTTTTCTCATGTGAGTTAACAAAGAGACAATTACAATTATATGTTGTATTATTTTCTCCTTATTTTCTCACTGGGTTTAAAGGAGTTTTTCACAGCATATCAAATATCACTCCTCATATTTTTCCCACAGGGCTTTTGGAGGAATTTTCCAGATGATCTCTATATACATTGATGTAATTGATCAAGGGGGAGTGTCGAGAATAGTCGCATGTGATCAATTAGCAACCGTCATTAGCAGTTGCTAATGACGCTACAACAACAACTGCCGTCCCTATGATTGTATATATATATGTATCAACATTGAGATCAATACAAGAGAATCATTCACTATGTTCAATTGTTGTCTCAATCCTTGCTTTACAATTCATTCTCTAACATTCACCACCTCTTTTGCCACCGCCACTCATGGGCGGACCCAGCGGGTGGCACGGGTGGGGCTCGGTCCACCCTAAGAAAAATCTCATATATCAAATTTTGAAAGGAGAAAAGCTCATTTAAAATATGTAATCTTTGCTCTGTGCATATAATCATAATCCTTTTTGTAGTCTAGGTGGCTAGGATACTTTGCTCTCACTTGAGAGACCCGGGTTCAAATCCTAGCAATGTAATATCTTCTTTTGTTCGAGACTATATTTTTAGTTGGCTATCTTCTTTTGTTCGAGACTAGATTTTTCCTACAATAAAATGATTATATACGATGACTAAAAAAGAGATCTGAATTCGGATGTGCAATTGCATCCAGTAATTAGTAAATATTTTTTACATTATTTTATTGATCATTCGGAGTTTGTGTCGAGCTTATTGGTGTTGGATTACTAAAGTTTTGCTTTTATTTATGTAGTCTTGTCCACATCGATAGATATGTCAAATTGGAAAATTGTTTACTTTCTGCTTCATTTTATAACAGTGAAAAGTTGAACACAGATAATACTTTTAACTTGCTAATATGATCAGTGATCAGTGCTACAGGATAATTAACATGTTATATTATTGACGTACCTACTGGCATCAGTGAATCATTATCTATTTTGGTCTCTTGCAGGTATCAAACTTTCTTATTAATCTATACTTCTTGAGTGCCGTTAGCAAGTTTGGAATTAGCATGTGTACTTTGGATTTGCATCTGCGTGTGCTATTGCGGTTCTTTACATAGCTAGAAATTTCTCTACAAATCGATTACATATTATGTTTTTGGTAAATTGTATACTTATATGTTGGTATGTCATAATTATAGTATCAATTTTTTTTATATAAAGTTGGCCCACTCTTACTTAAAATTCTGGGTCCGCTACTGCCGCCACTACCCTTAACTTTTGCATTTGCATTCCCAGTTCAGTTCCAAAATAGGTAGACATATCGAAGCTAGAGCCAGTGCCAGTGCCATTGACCGACTAGAGCCTGAGCCTGAGCTAGACCCACCTCCACTTCCGGATTCATCGTGTTGGCTAATGCCTCCCACCCCACAGGTTCAGCG
Source organism: Stipa capillata (assembly GCA_019208055.1). Classification (NCBI taxonomy): domain Eukaryota; kingdom Viridiplantae; phylum Streptophyta; class Magnoliopsida; order Poales; family Poaceae; genus Stipa; species Stipa capillata. The sequence continues at coordinate 228,107 of JAGXJF010003409.1, forward strand.
GTTGCATGGGAAGCTCCAGCGGTAGCACGGCCTGAATTTGGGACAACCTGACTGGACGCAGTGCCATTCCCAGATCCTGAGTCTAGGCACCCTCGCAGCATTACCTAATCCAATGCCCACGAGAACAATGAACCCAATAGCTAAAACTTTAGTGCCTGCCATTAGTGTTAGTTTGCTAAACTAAGTGTAAGACGAGAGGTGAGTGTTAATGAAAGATTGCATGGGTATTTATGGTGCATTAGTGCTTGTTTAAGCTAAGAAACCGTGCAAGTGGTTTGATTGTATATATGTCGGTGGTGCAGTACGTGCGTGCCAATTCCCGTAGGTGATCAAGCAGATTCTTATGAAAGCTAGACTACCAATGGAGGTAGCGTGTTGACTAACTCATACAAGTAAACTAATACCAGGATGAACTATTTACCTGCAACACATTCCGATAGACGGGGCTAGTTAGTTGCTATTGCAGAGTCGACCTCAAAGTTGGTAATCGACCTTAACTGACACATAGACCTAACAAATGTATGCGGAGTTTGGGATAAGCTAACAAGAATAATACTAGCAACAGTATGAAATATACAGTTTCTTCAGTTCTCCAGGCTTACTGATAGTACGAAAATTTGACTCATCTAATACATGAAACTCTGCTTACTGATAGCGTGAAACTCTCGGTGTGATCTATCCTCGGGTGGTGCGAAGAGTGGGCGTGGGCCAGCTCTCCCGTGCAGTTTTCTTAGTGCGCACGAAGCCTCCCGTTGGACTAGGTGAGTAGGCCGGCCGACCCTTTGGTCTAGTGCTGGCATTGGATCAGGTAAGTGGGCTGGCCGACCCTCTAGTGGGCCACCCGACCAAGGCTGGGCCGACAGATCCTCAGGTCTGGTGCTGGCCTGGCCTCCCTGGATGATTGGGCCGGCCCAATCTATCCAAAAGGGTGGGTGGCACCTTCTTTCCAGGTGGTGTTCAATGCCACGGTGATGTTCAGATGGCAATGGATGGCAACGATTGGTGGTTCTAGGGAGGGTCCATCGAATGATGATTGTCCTCTTTATTATATTTTTATGTTTCTGAGAGAAATCTTTATTCCCTATAAAACAAGTTAAGATATCAAAACTTGTGAAAATATGTTAGTATGGACGTTAATCTTGTATTAAAGAACCGTATTAAATTGGCTTTGATAGGGATTGTGAGATTAAATATCAAAAATATCGTGCATCAACAAAGCCTCATCAAAACAAGCTCTAACTCTTTTGCACTTTTCACCTAACGCCTGTAGGTTCAATGCTAGTCCTACACAAGGTATTGGGCCAAGCCCTTCCCATTAGGGCATGTGGACATAAAATGTGTACTTAAATTAGCAGCAGTAAAGTTCGGTCCTTAATTGACCCGAGCTAGATCAATCATCATCGCATATATGCATCAACTTACATCATTGTTACTAAGCTCCAATTTCTTTCTCACCTAGATTCAAAACCACATCACCAACTTGTCATTAGGTTTTGATAATAAAATATACGTTTTCAGATACTCCCCTTGGACAACAAAATGTCTTCTAAGGGTCCCATAATTTTATCGTAATTATTTAAAGTGATCTACAACTTTCTATTATTTATTTTAATGAAACATGGCTAAGCAGTAGCTAGATAAATTACTTAAATCTCCCTAAATAATTTCTAAATAGTGGGTAGTTATTCCTAGAGTGACAAGGATACCAGACAAACATTTATCAAAGGAGTAACATGTGTAGAATAGACATTAACTAATTCCTATGAATGAAATAAAAATTTGCAATAGCATACCATGCATGCATTTGACAAATAAAATACATAGAAAAAATATGTTGGGCCTTTCCTTGAAACTTGTCGGTGCTTGTTTGGCTCATTGAAGTCTTGATGCTGTTCTAGACCTTCCTCGAAGCTTGTCAATGTTTCGTTTCTAATCGTTGGGAGCAGGCAAATAAACCAAATAAATATAATTGAAATTCAAACAAAGTCCAAAAATTATGAAATCACTAATGTTGGATATGGTTTGATATTAGATGAATTCAGAAAAGAATGAGGCCAATCAGAGTTGAAACGAGAGAGTTATTGACAATTGAAGTTTTAACCGGGAGAGAAAACAGAGAGGGAAATAGCTCTTGAATGGGTTAGGGGATGATGTCAAAGGCTTAAAGCCAGAGAGCGCCTTCAGTTTAAGCAAGTAGACAATAGAGGAGGCACAAAAGGGTAGATTCCATTTTACAATGAAAGCATAAATAAACTGTTTATTAATGGTAATATGCTTTCCAAAGGGAAAAGTGTAATCCTAAGAACAAAACTGACGCGTGGAGCCAGTATGTCAGTGGCACATGAGTTAAACTGACTCGTGGGGCTCGACCATCAGTGGCACAATGGTTAAATTTAAACTTAATCACACCCTATAGATGGGCCCTACCTGTCGCTGAGAGGCCAAGAGGGGATAGAGGAGGGGGTAGGGGAAGGCTCGGCCGTCATTGATGGGCCTGCAAGAGCATCTAATCCTTGTAGTCTTTTTCTTTGGAGTACTCCAAAGTTTATCGAACCGTAGGAAGCATAGGTACTTGATAAATCACTGTAGAACAACCTACAAAATGTCTCAAACTAATGGGTTGCTGGATACTGTCACCGTTGTCACGGGATAAAATACCCAAAGCTTATATAAAAGTGGAATAAATAGAAAATAATGCTTGCTGGAATTGAATTAAATAACAGTAAATAACATATTATTGCTAAGAGAAATATGAAAACAATAATATAAAATGAGGCAATGGGTTAGTAATATATTCACTAGTAGTAATTTTAGTAAAGCCTGGGATCATAAGATAAAAATATGAGAACAAATCATAAAATAATTGTTTTATGTGTAAAATGGAATCTTTTGCATAGGAGGCATATCCTAATATATTAGATGCCAACAACCGTTGCACACCTAAATAGTCATCAAACTCTATACCAACAACCATTGCATAATAAATTATTAAGGAATAAACTCTAAATTGACTCATTAGTGTTTCTTGACTACATCTATACTTCCCTTGTAGCGTGGACTCGATACTACTGAATTGGTGATGCCTACTTGGTCCTTTTTATCACTGGATTTCTGGAGTCATCCGTCCTCGCATTATAATACACATTGCCTTTGTTACATTCGGACAAGAATTGGCTACCTATCGATCTCATATAAGAAGTACAAGATATACAAGAACTAATTGCATCTAGTGCACATAAATAAGATGATAATTTGGTCCCAATACAATATTAAAGTTAAATATAATAATGCTATGTAGCTAGTACTACCAACCCATAGCTTTGATGGGACTACTCACACATTATTGAAATCAACAAGAACATAGAAGAAAGAAAATTCATATTGATAGATTAAAACCAATACAAACCAAAATACAAAGGTGTTTTTGAGGGGATGCTGAAGATTACAATAGGACAATCTATGCCACGATCAAAAGATCACTAATTTGCTGAATAGCTAATCTAATCTAGATTGAAATTGAAGTAGTGGCACTTGGAAGCCCTGAAAACCTCTGAAAAAGTCCATTCTAAAGATGTATGCGATGTGAGTGATGAGTACATTTGAGACTCATCTTTTCCTTGAGTTTAATTCTGATATTCTCAAGATTATCCCATTAACTAATGCCTAACCATGACTTCATCACCCGATGGTGCAAATCCTCTTGTTTGGCTATTCTACATAGGAAGAACAGAAAAGGGGGAGAAAATCTCGCACATTTGGAAACTACTCGTCAAGAAGAGCAACCCCCAAGGCAACACACGCCTAACAGATTAAAACCAATACAAACCAAAATCCAGAGGTGTTTCTCAGGGGATGCTGAAGATTACAATAGAAACAATCTATGCCATGATCAAGAGATCACTAATTTGTTGAAGAGCTAATCTACTCTAGATTGAGATTGAAGTAGCGGCACTTTGGAAGCCCTGAAAACCTCTGAAAAACTCCACTTTGAAGATGTACGTGATGTGAGTGATGAGTATATTCTAGATTTATGTTTTTCTTGAGTTTAATCTTGATATTCTCAAGATTATCCCATTAATTAATGCCTAACCGTTACTTTATTACTCGATTGTGCAAATCATCTTGTTTAGCTATTCTGCACATGAAGAACGGAAAAGGGGAGCATATTTGGAAACTACTCGTCAAAAAGAGTAACCCCCAAGGTAACACTGTAACATCCCCAATTTAAATTTTCGTTATTGTGCATCATGACATGTGCACGATTAAAAAAAAATTTGAATTGGAAATTTGAATCCTTAAAGGAGGTCTTTGAATGGTTTGAATTTGAGAAAATTTCAAAATAAAAATAAAAAGAAATCTAAACCTAACCCTTCTCCCCCGGCCCATTCCTTTCTTCCCCCCTTCCGTCGGCCTGGCCCGCTCTTCCCCCTCCTGTCCCTCTCCCTCTTCTGACTGGGCCCCGGCCCAGCTTTCCCCTCTCCCTGCGCGGCCTGCTTCTCCCCCCTGGGCCTTCCCTTCCCGGCCCGCCTTTTCCCCCGGCCTGGCCCGCTCCCTCTCCCTTATCCGACTCGCCCCCATCGCCGTCCTCATCCTCGCTGCCGCCCAGGGCTGCCACCGAGCTGCTTGCTATGGCAAGCAGCTGGGCCACCCCGTCGCCACCTCCTGCTTCCCCACCTCGGACGCCGCCACCTCCCCTATTTTTCTCCCCCGGTCCTGACCGCCTCTCTCCCTTCCCCCCGTGCTCTTTCTCTCGCTCGAGTTGCCCCGCTTCGCTCTGTCGCTGCTCCACCTCAGCCCGCCGCCTCCTCCCGTTGCCGCCTCGCCCTGGCCGCTCCTCGCCGCCTTCTCCCCATCGCCGCTCCGCCCCGCCCTCAGTGCCGCTTCGCCCCACCCCGTCGCCACTTCGCCTCGCCCCCACCTTGCCGTCGCCGCCTAGCGCCGCCGCCCGAGCCCGGTAAACCCTGCCGCCTCGCCCGTCGCCGCCTTTTTCTCCTCCCGACCTCGCCGCCAGTGGCGCCGCGCCGAGCGAACCGCTGGGTCGGACCGAGCCCAACGGCCGGATCCCGACCGCTTAAATGTGGGCAATTATTGCCATTAATTATGTCATTAAGACATAATTAATGACCTTAATTAATGCTTAGTAATTAATGATATATATTAAATGCTAATCATTGATAATTAATTGCTAAACTGTGATTAATACGGTAATTAATGCTAATAATTACTGTTTGGATATCATTAATGCTAATCTGACACATTAATGACAATAATTAATGCACTAATTAAATTCGGTTTTAAACTCTGCGTATGACATGTGGGATCCACCCGACAGATTTTAAATAAAAAGAATAAAGAAAATAGAAATATATGACAAGTAGGCCCCACCTGTCATCGACTCGGTCAACTTTGACCAAAGTTGACCATGGGGCCTACATGTCAATCTCTAAGGCTAGAACAGAGATGAGTAATAAAAATATTTATTATTTAATATTAATTTTATTTACTGAGAAAAATACAAAAAGGGTATTTAAATTGATTAAATCTTAGAAAATTCATAGAAAATCCATTTTTAATCAGAAAAATACAAATAATATATCAAAATGTTCAAAAAATGAGATAAATTCAAATATGTCATTTTCATACATGTTTGCATGCTAGGAAAAATGTAAATGGCTAAAAATTGAAATTAGGGTTTTCCCGATTAGCGGAAGTCGTCGGATTGCGATATCTTGAGCGTCCGGACTCTGATTAAATTGATTCCACTTGCATTAGTCTTCATTTTGAATCCTCTATACCATGGCATGCATTCTATATCATGCTGATGTTCATCATTGTGATATTCATTATCGCATCTCCTTTTTCCGGTGTTTTCGTTCTTCCCGATAGAGCCGAGAGATCTCGAAGCTTATAATCCTGAGCCGAAACAAGATTTAATAGCCGAACCACAAGGCAAGCAACCCTTTGAACATTTTGCGATCATCCTACTATTTTCAAGTTATTAATTGTTTTCAAAACCCTATCGCATGCGTTCAACTTATATTTTATGTTAAGTGCTAGCTTTATTCCTTGCATAACTTACTTTGTCGCTCAATCAACATCACCAACCCCTCCCAACCTATTTAGAGTAGTATAGTTGTTGCTTCTAAGTTACTTATATAGTAATGATGTTTAGACATGCTTAGTCATGTAAAACTCGTAATTCCTTGGATGGCAGACAAAAACACAACACTTTGGGTGGGTTAGGTGGTAGGTGGGTGTTCACTGGGAAGTAACTAATGAATTTGATTAATAATGATCGGGTTTAGACGAGAGGCCATGACTGGGAGCATGGTGGGTTGTCTCGTTTTCTCATAAGGACCGGTTCCCGGTTGAAAGAGCCTCTAGGCTAAAATAAAATATAGAGAGAAAATAACAGAGACAGAAAACAAAAAACATAACAATATAGAGAGAGAGAGATAGACAATATAAAAAATAGAAAAGACAACACAAAATAAGAAAATAGAAATAAAAGAACACACATGAGAGAGAGAAGAAAAAGATACAAAAGAAAAACAAAAGGAAAAATAGATAAAAAAAGAAAATATA
>JAGXJF010003410.1:0-232548 GCA_019208055.1 Stipa capillata
AAGAAAATGTCCCCATTAGCTAGATGTCCATCATCCTCTTCCAAATGAAGCCTCTGCTGCTGACATTTCATCCTACCCCATATGTTTTAATCAAAACCACGAGCGCCATGACGTGCTAATCTCAATAAACAAAGACACTGGCGCGACCAGCCTGTTGGCCTCGATGACATGACACAACTGCACATAGCATATTACAGAACACACGGCTTTAGAAACTCTCAACATGGCGCCATTATCTCGTCTCCTCGTGGCCCTTCACCTCGTCGTCGTCGCCGGACAGGCAGCCGCCGTGCCGGACGCCGGTGGTAGTGACGGCCAGCTGGCGCACTACGACCGCGTTTTCAGCTTCGGCGACTCGCTCACCGACACCGGGAACGCGGCCATCCTCCCGGCCACCGCCGGGGGGCCCTTCACCAACGCGCCGTACGGGGAAACCTACTTTCACCACCCAAGTGGCCGCGCCTCCGACGGCCGTCTCATCATCGACTTCATCGATAAACTATTCAACAACAGATCATTCCGGTGGGTATATATATGCGTTGACCTGCAGGACAGATCAATTAGTTTCACGATTTTGTGGCGACGCAGTGGAATCGCTGGGGTTGTCGCAGCCGACGCCGTACCTGGCCGGCGAGACCGCTGAGGACTTCCGACACGGCGCGAACTTTGCGGTGGGCGGTGCGACGGCGCTTGACCCGGCGTTCTTGAAGAGCAGAGGGATAACGACGTTCGTGCCGGTGTCTCTTAGCAACGAGACGACCTGGTTCAACAATGTCTTGCAGCTTCTTGCCTCCTCAGGCAACGGTAAGTATGTCACGATTCATGATGCTACTTCCCATGCTTACGTAACTAGAAATGTCAACTTGCCTTGGAATTCATTCGGGTTAGCTGAGGGAGTAATATGTTTGTGAGTAAAATATTCATACTTGGTTATAAGATTATGTTAAGTAATTAGGGACTGCACAAAAGATAGAAGATACATCATGATTGATGCCAACCGGATAGTAAACTACGATGGTGTATGCGTACACATGAGACGTGACACATGACCCTTAATTATCAAGGCATAATGGATGCATTCAGAAGTAGTTGACCCGCACACTTTTGTCATTAAAAAGCTTTGCAAATTGCACTCGTTCCCGGTTACCAAAAAGTGACACTTCGGGATAAATCAAAGCTTTCTAAACTCTAGGTAGCATGTCAGATGTGGAAATATTTGGATCCTCCGTTCGTAATAATCCTTTTAACTACTTTTACTGCTCCATCCGTTTCATATGAATTAGTATAGTTAGAAGTGTCATTTTAAAGATCTAAGTTAATATTGAAAAGGACCTACACTGTAACAGAGGTAGTACTATCCCATGCATCCTGCAGAACAGAGCAAGGTCACGGCGAGCTCCGTATTCTACTTCGGAGAGATCGGAGTCAATGACTACATCTTCGCACTATTTAGCAACCGCGCCGCCGAATTGGCGGCGACCTTGGTGCCGGACATCGTCGCCGTCACCCGTTCGGCCCTGACCGTAAGTAATTAATCCGCTCAACTCCATCACCACCCCAACAGGCTAACACAAACTCTGAGTCTCTGACATGACCAAACGTCAGTAACTTGTGTTGCTCTATGCAGGCCGTGATCGCCGCTGGAGCAAGGACGATGGTGGTCACCGGGATGATCCCGCTCGGCTGCGAGCCGGAGCTGCTCGCCGTGTTCCCCGGCGGCGCAGGCGACTACGACCGGGTGTCCGGCTGCATAACGCGGTTCAACGACCTCGCCGAGCAGCATAACCGCGCCCTGAACCGCATGCTCCGCAAGCTCCGGCGCGCCCACCCCGGCGCGACCGTCGTCTACGCCGACATCTACGGCCCCATCACCAATCTCGTCACCTCGCCCGGCAAATACGGTGCATGCATGCGCAACACAACACCGTGCTCTTCGATTGATCCTGACATTACGGAGATGTTTAGTTCGTGCGTGCGTGCGTGCGCGAGTCACTGACTTTTACTTGGAACTAGTAAATGTGCCCGTGTGTTGCACCGGAAGAAACAAATCCTTGCATGCAATGGAGATCCTCTCGGCGCCGACGAGCTGCCCGACACTTCGCTCCAAGATCCGCCTGTGCTGGCCTCCTCGACTTCGCCGTGGACCACGGCGGCGGCGGCTTTCCGCCACCGAGGAAGAGCGGGCGCGACCCGGGTCTCCAGTCCCTCGCAGCCGCGGCGAAGCACCTCCGCGCGGAGGCGGCCTCAGGCGGGAGGAGGTCCCGCGTCCCCATCGGGACATCCGCCATGGCGGCAGAGGAATCGGCCAGCCCGCACGTCGTGCTCTTCCCCTTCCTCGCGCGTGGCCACATCCCGGCCTTCCTCCGCCTCGCCAGCCTCCTCCACGAGCTCCGCCTGGGCCTCGCCGTCATCCTCGTCTCCACCCCGCGCCTCCTCGGCTCCCTCTCCCTTCCGGCCACCTCCCATCCCGTCCGCCTCCACGCGCTCCCCTTCGCGCCCGCGGACCACGGCCTTCCCCCCGGCGCCAAGTCCTCCACCCCGCGTGGCCACATCCCGGCCTTCCTCCGCTTCGCCGGCCTCCTCCACGAGCTCCGCCCGGGCCTCGCCGTCACCCTCGTCTCCACCCCGCGCCTCCTCGGCTCCCTCTCCCTTCCGGCCACCTCCCATCCCGTCCGCCTCCACGCGCTCCCCTTCACGCCCGCGGACCACGGCCTTCCCCCCGGCGCTGAGTCCATGGCCGACCTAGGCTGGCGTGAGGTGGGGGAGAGACGGACGAAGGGCGTGAGGTGGGGGAGAGACGGACGAGACGGACGAAGAAACGCTCCGGCTGGCGTGAGGTGGGGTAGAGACGGACGAAGGGCGTGAGGTGGGGGAGAGACGGACGAGACGGACGAAGAAACGCTCCGTCCTTTAATATTAGGGTAAGATAAGATATTACTCATCTTGACATGGCTGGATTCTCGGATGTTGACTTCCAACTTTGGTTAGATGTATGACATTAAAATGCATTGTGAAAGAAAAATGAAAATTTTAGATGAATTATTCGTCAATTGTGGTTAGGGGTGGACAGAAAGCTCGAGGCTCGAGGCTCGCGGCTCGGCTCGACTCGGAAGCACAACGAGCCAAGCTCGAGCCTACTCCTCGGCTTGTAAAGCTTGCCGAGCCGAGTCGAAAAGCTCGTGAGCCACTCGTCGGCTCGTTTGGGCTCGTCATCAGCACGGCTAGTAGCGCAATACACAGTAGTATGAACTCCCCTCCTAATACCTAGTGAGTAGTAGAAGCAGGTAGGGGAAGAAGAGTAGAGGACGAAGCATTCCTAATCCAACTGATTCCTCTCCCCCACCCCTCACTGTCGTTGTAACTCCCGTCCCAACCGTAGCTACGCCTCTTTGCAAGAGAATGCCGGCCATCAACTCCTCCTCTCCCGTGCACACCTCCTTTGGCCGCTCCATCCTCTCCCTCCGCCGTGACCAGATCCACTTCCCTCCCCAGCCCCAACACACCGACCACCACACCAACTTCGACCACGAGATCGAAGTTTTCCAGTGCCACGCTGCTAACCTCCTCCGCGTCCGACTCCGCTACCTCCCCGTAGATCTAGCCCCAGAGATCCTCTCCCTTGCTTGGACGCGCCACCTCCTCGACTCCTTCCTCATCTACCTCGAGGAGCGTTGCTGATGCCACAGTGGAGCAGCTAGGCGGAGGAGCGGCGGTCCTCGCGGTGCTGCTACTATGGTCCGGTCTACTCGGGGAGGAGCGGCGGCGTCCAGTGATCAATAGAGGAGCGGCAACGGTGTGCCCTAGCACAGGTCCGAGCCAACACCGGCGGCAGCATGAAGAAATCAGGAACCGAGCCAGGTTGAATCGGGATCGAGACGACTCACAAACAATCAGGATCAAAGTGGGCTTTGGTGGAGGCCTGACTCGCAAGCCAGTCCGAGCTAGCTCGAGCTTGGACCGAGCCCGGGCTGAGCCTCCTCCTAGGCTCGTTGGTGTGAGCGAGCTGAGCCACGATCCAGCTCGAGTCGGCTCAGTTCCAACCTAATTGTGGCTGAAATTAGAAGCGTGTTATAAAATTTGGATGAATCACTTGTCAATTGTGGCTGAAATTAAATGTATGTTATATTCATATGCTACTGTTTGAGGATATTTTCTTTATGAAAGTATCATATTTGTTATGCATCTCACAAGTGACTGGGAATATCATTTCCATTTTCCTTGCTGCAAATTGAATTTTGATGATAGTTGACATCAAAGTATCGTTTTGTTTTATATCTCCCAAGTAGCAAACGAATGATGGAAAGTTACTCTCATGCTTGTAAGTTCTGGTGCTGCTCTGAATAATAATTCCACAAAATCAACTTCATGTTCCTTTCCTGTGAAGTTTAAAATATCTACTCCGTCCAGAATCTTCATCAGATGTTCTGAATTCCAACTTCGTGGCTGATGGCAGATGCAATTCAGTGAATATCAAATTTTTCCCTGAAATCATAACACATTTAGTCCACATATTTAGGCTTATAATACCATTGTTATTATGATCATATGGCACATCAACCAAAAAAAAACCGATTGACCTTTGAAAGCTTACTCTAGACCCTAAAACAGTCAAAGCGATTTCACCTAAAGTAGATGTATTTCAAAGCGTAGTCTAAGTACACTAATGCACTCAGAAAGGCAGTAAGCAAGCACCTTAATCTAAACACATAACCAATTTGTACTGTAGGGCACTGAAACTAAATGTAGAACAAAAATACATTGAAGTACACTAAATCCTGAAATGAAGATATAGTTTCTTATTTAGGGAGAACAAAAGACAGGTAAAGAGAGCAATGAAATGCACCTTTAGGTTCAGGTAACTGTTTTAAGATATACTTCAGTTAATGGCTCCATATTACGTAGCACATAAACAAATGGAGTAGGAACAAAAAAAATTGGAAAATTTATATATGCTCCTTTAAGTGCTACCAGTGTTACTGATCAGGAGATCAATATGTTGTAGATTTATAAACCTTAGATGATGCTGTGTAAATATCTAACTTACAGAACTGTCTACATTCAGATATGGGAAAATTTAAGAGCAAATGCTGCAATTTCTAATTTGCTGAGAGATGTGCAAAAGATGTTTGTACATAGAACATGATAATTAACCTTTTTCTCATGTAAATATTTATCAAAATCTACTGAATTACCCATCAGGCATCAGGTAGGAATATCCTACAAAAAAATAGGAAGGGAAAACAGCATAACACCAACCCAACCAATTGCCAGTTGAAACCAACTCGTATCAGGACCTGTAGTATATTATATTCTGCAATTCATCCAACCGTGACTAAAAAAAATAAATCACGAGTTGATCATAGTTGTTACCAAATAGAACAATCTGAAGGTCCGCGGCAATCAATCAACTGTCCTAGCTACTTAAACTCTAAACTTTAATACTTACAGACATAAACAGGCATAAAGAATACAGAAATTGGACTTGTTGCACAACAGTAGCATCGAGCAATAGATCCAGCTTCATTAGGTGCACACTGGTAATATCAAAATCCTCTGTTTCCCCTTCTAATGAAGTGGCCCAGAAGCTTAACATTCTGCTGAACAGTAGCCGTGTGTTCTCAGTAGAGTCCTTGAGTGCAGCTAAGAGGGAGGAAGAGGGCTGTACTGTAGAGTACATGATCGTTTTTGCGACATATCGTCGAACAGCTGCCGTGCGTCCTCAGCAGAACTATCGGGAGAGCTTGAAGACAAAGAGATGAAGCGATTGGGGGTGGAGTGCTGTTCCCCGACGCACATGGACGCACTGGGGCTCGGATCGCCACGGAGCCATGGCCCTTGCCTTCCTGCTGCATCGTCGCCTTGCCAGCATGCCGCAGTCGGCGCTCGTTGCAGGTTTCGGCAGCAGGCCGTTGGCCGCGTTCTGCGGTGGCGGCAGCGGCTCGTACCATTTTGACCTGACAGCGTTCTGCGGCACGCCGGAGTCGACGGAGAGCTCCGACCCGTCGGAGTTCCTTTCATGGGACGGCATCCACTTCACCGAGGCTGCGAATAGGTTCATCGCCCATGCTGCGCTAAGAGGACTCTATAACGCCTCGACACTGAAAAAATTAGAGAGTGTAGACTGCGCTGCTCTGGAATAACCATGTTCATAGATTATACCCCACTGCAGGGATTCCTACCTCTCGGACATAAGCATCTGATTGTGTGATTACACTACTGCAGATAGACCCTCTCCTGAACCCCCTCCACTGACGGGCATAAAAAGGTCCGTCGCTGGAGGGGAACTCCACCGACGGACGCAAAACTGCCCGTCAGCGGAGAACGCAGCAAAGAAGAAGGTGAGGAACACCACTGACGGATGCCAAAACAGCCCGTCAGTGGAGATGAGCATGAGGTGGGATAGATGACGCGTCATTTCCACTGACGGGCCCTTGTTAAGAGCCCGTCAGTGGAGATGTAATCTCCACTGACGGGCAACGATTTGGACCGTCAGTGAAAGGTTGAACATATGACGTGCCAGTTTACTGACGGGCTCTTATATCCTGCCCGTCAGTGGATATGTTGTCTTCACTGACGGCTGTCTTTCCCGTCCGTCAGCGATATTTGTTGCTTACGTTGCTGATGAATCACTGACGGTGACCTTTTAAGGGCCCGTCAGTGGTGCTCCTTACTATAAAAACAGAGCACGGCCTCGCTGCTGGCCAGTGCTCGCGCGCCAACCGGCCAGCAGCGAGCGCCGCCGTCCCACAAGCTGCTGCCGCCGCCGCCGCCGCCCCCCTTCCCCCTCCCAACCCACAATCATTTCTTCCCTCTCCCCAACCCTCATCCTAAGCTCTAGAGGGACTAGATCTAGATCTAGATTTTGCTCCTCCTCTCACTCTCTCCCTCCTCATCCTCTCACTCTCTCCCTCCTCATCCTCTCACTCTCTCCCACCCTCCTCATCATCCTCTCACTCTCTCCCACCCTCCTCATCATCCTCTCACTCTCTCCCTCCTCCTCATCCTCTCACTCTCTCCCACCCTCCTCCTCATCCATATTTCTAGCTCTCTCTCATTCTCTCTCTCATTCTCTCTCTCCTCCTCTCACTCCCACTCTCTCCATTATCATTTCTCACCAAAAAGATCGCTAGCGCTCGGTAATAATGCTCGCCAGTGTTCTTTTCATGTCGTATATGTATTTGATGTGATTTTCGGTTATCGAACTGATTAGTTTCGTGTCTAGGTGTTGATCGATGGATCGCAGTTGGATGTAAGACAACCGGGCGACAGAGAGTTGGGCTATGGCTTTGAACGAGTTTCTTGATGTCGCCGAACGAGATATGAGGGCAAAAGGTGGCACGAAGATTTGCTGTCCATGTCGCGTTGCAAAAATTTGGTAATGTTCGATACAAGAGGGAGGGTGACGGTACACCTGGCGCTTAAGGGTTTCATGTCAGGCTATACACGTTGGACATGTCACGACGAGGAGGAGGAAGATCAGGTGTTACAGCAAGCTGCCGAACACGGAGATGACGAAGAAGACGAGGGGAGCATCGAACCTGACGCCGAAGGAGAAACGGGAAACAATTTGGCCGATATGGTGCAGGACGTTCACATGGTGGAGCAGGTGGTGATAGATCCCGAGGATGAAAGAGAGGCTGCTAAGTTCTCGAGACTAGTTGAAGACTCACAAATCACGTTGTATACCGGTTCCGATCCAGAGCACACGCGTCTGTCGGTCACGCTGGAACTTCTAAGGATCAAGGCAGCCCACAACTGTCCGGACGAAGGCTTCGATGAGACACTGGCTTTTCTTGCAAAAGTTTTTCTGAAAAACAACTTGCTGCCTACGAGCACCGAAGAAGCCAAGAAGGTTGTTTGCCCTCTTGGGTTAGAGGTGCAGAGGTTCCATGCGTGTCCGAATGACTGCTTTATTTACCGCAAGGAGCACGAGAAGCTGTACAAGTGTCCCACGTGCAACACGTCCAGATTCAAGAGGGGTAGAAAGCAAGCCGATGATGAGGACCCAGTGAAGAGTGGCGCTCCAGCAAAGGTTGTATGGTATCTTCCGGTCCTTCCCCGTTTGAATCGTTTATTCGCTAACAAGAAGGAGGCAAAGCTGCTACGTTGGCATGCCGAGGGGCGGAAAACTGATGATGGAGTGATGAGACACCCTGCCGATGCTTCGCAGTGGAGGGCAATCGACGCCCAATACGATGATTTCGGAAAAGATCCGAGGAATATCAAGTTCGGTATGAGTACGGACGGGATCAATCCATTCGGCAACATGAGCAGCAGACACAGCACTTGGCCCGTTGATGGTGATATGCCACCCGGGTATCACCAAGGAGGACGAATCCGGCCTTCCAGCAACGGGATGGGCCGGGCCGGCTACTTGGAGTCCGACTACAGCACGGGGGCGCCTCACCAGCGTGGAGTACAAGACAAGGACTAATACCTGTCCGGCTTACCCGGAATCAGTTGTAACCGAATAGGAAACCATATCTGTTAACCGACTCGGACTCTGTAACCCTACCCCGGCCGACTATATAAGGCCCGGTAGGGGACCTCCGATCGGCAGAACATCTCATCTAGCTTAATCTCCATTGTTTCATAGCTCAGGCCCCTTCGAGATCAATTCTCTAGGGCTTGCGGCACTCGGGATACAGCAATACCAGCCACCAAATACAGGACGTAGGGTATTACCTCTCCGAGAGGGCCTGAACCTGTCTAAATCTTGTCTCCCGTGTGCACCCATCCAGATTTGCTGTGCTCACGCCGCCCCATAAGTAGTATTGCCGGAATAATACTCCGACAGTTGGCGCGCCAGGTAGGGGAGGTGCGCATAGATCCATCTGCACGAATCCGGATGGGCTTCGTCAACGTCAACAGCGTCTTCGTCCCGGGAAGCATCATGAGATTCGTTCTCGAGAACGCTGCCCCGGATCCCGGCCAGCTTTTCCGATTTGGAAGGCTGAACTTCATTGCCGACAAGGTCGGCCAGCTTCACCTCTGCTACTCGGCGACACCCCGACCAGCAGAGGTCCCATCGGCTCTTCAGCCCGGGCCTCCCGCGGAGCCCGGGCACTCGGCCCCTCTCCCCAGGGAAGAGGCTTCGCCGAAACCAGATCCGTTTGTCGCACACGAATTCGCACTCGGATCCCGACTGGTGGGCGCTATCGACTCTCTCCTCCCCGTCCTCGAGTACTACTCGGACGAGGATGAAAGCTCTGGCAGCCACCATCCGTCTAGGGAAGTCTTCATGGCTAATGCCGACTCGCAAGTTGGCGGCGATGGCCAGGAAGTCCCCATTGAGCAACAAACACCGGCCGAGCTCGAGGCCACCCGACTCCGACTCCTCGCCAAGGAGGAAGAGTTGATCGAACAACAGACTCGGCTTGTCCGCCAGCGTGACGACCAGCGACGCAATGATGACATGAGGGCTCGTGGACGCCAGGTTCACAATGAGCTCCGCATGCGTGAAAGGGAGGGAGTCCCGATATTCCCTCTCCCGAGTCACAATATCGTCGCAGCCACAATGGCGGCCCGCGCCATTGATATCCCCGAGGGCAACCCAGGACATGACGAACTTCGACGGCTCCGCGTTTCTGCTGGAGGAAACCGCCCTCCAGCATGCTGAAGTTTTCGAAGACCGCCCCGGCTCCTCCGCAGGTGCGAGGAGTCGGCGCTCTACGCCCCAGAGGAGTCCATCACGCATGGATGGCCAACAAGCAAGCGCCGACCGGCGTCAGCCAACCGGCGACGTCCATGGGCGACTCGGCCCCGATCGAGACGCTCGTGGCACCATCGACGCCAGAGCCCGCGCCCGACGAGACGCGGCCAACAATGCTCGCCAGGCTGCGCCGGTCCGCAATCGACTCGGACCCCGGATCCTTGCGGACGCTGAGAGAAGCGCCCATCACGGTTCCAGGAAAGAAGACCGTGACTACCAGCGCAATGATAGCGGCGCCACCAGCCGGGAACGTTCTCCTCCGACTTCCTCCGGCGTGGGATACTCGGGCCCGAAAGCGTTCGGCCCTCGTGTCCGCAGCGTCGTCTTTCCGGCGCGATTCCGAGTCACCGGCATCGACAAATACACGGGAGAGACATCGACCGGACATCTGGCTGTCCGACTACCACACAGCATGCAGAACTAACGGTGGGAACGACTACGTCGCGATCCACTACCTGCCGCTCTTCCTGGCCGACTCGGCGCGAGCCTGGCTGACCAGCTTACCTCCGGGGTGCATCCATACGTGGAAGGACCTCGAGACCCTCTTCGTAAACAACTTCCAGGGCACCTACAATCGACCCGGGAACGCGTGGGACCTCCACAGTTGCACGCAAGGGGCAGATGAGACTCTCCGTGAGTACATCCAACGCTTCTCCAAGAAGAAGAATTCTTTGCCCGAGATCCGGGAAGGCGACGTAATTACCGCTTTCTCCAAGGGGGTTCGGAGCACTGACCTGATCCACAAGATTGCGCGGAAGAATCCTCAAACTACGCGCGAGCTTTTCGATATAGCCAACAGCTTCGCTACCGGCGAAGAGGCTGTCCGCAGTGTTACTCGGGACGACAAGGGCAGAGGCAAGGGCAAGGCGTCCGAGTCCTCCAGTCGGGACGACCATCCCGAGTCGTCTAGAAAGAAGCACCGAAAGCGTAAGGGCGGAGATCTCGTTGCTGCTGCCGAGCGCGCCCCGGCGCGCCGTCCGCCGCGCACCAACACAACCTTCGAGGAGATGATGAGTCAGCCGTGTCACTTCCATGGACCCAAGTCCAATCATCTGACGCGCGACTGCAACCTCTTGAAGAACCTGAACAAACCCTACGCCCCCAACAAGGGCAAGAAGGAACCCCCTCAGGACGAGGGTGATGAGTTCCCGAAAGAAACCGCTTGCTTGATGATTTTCGGCGGCCCTAACGGCTACGAGTCCAAGCGTCGCCAGAAGATCATCGACCGAGAGGTCAACGCAGCGGAACCGGCCGTGCCCAAGTACCTGCGATGGTCCGAGTCCGTGATCTCATTCGGACGCGCGGATCACCCCGACTACATACCCCAGCCGGGACGTTTCCCCTTGGTGGTGGACCCGATCGTCTCCGGCGTCCGCCTCACCAAGGTCCTCATGGACGGCGGGAGTGGTCTTAATATCCTCTACGTCAAGACCCTCGACGATATGAAGATTCCTCGATCCGAGATCAAGCCGACTGGTGCCCCCTTCCACGGGGTGGTGCCCGGCAAGATGGCGAGTCCACTCGGGCAGGTCAGCCTGCCCGTTACCTTTGGTACTCCCGACAACTTCCGGACCGAGACTCTCACCTTCGAGGTCGTCGACTTCCCAGGATCATACCATGCCATTCTGGGGCGTCCTTGCTACGCCAAGTTCATGGCTGTCCCCAGCTACGTCTACCTGAAGCTCAAGATGCCGGGCCCCCATGGGGTTATCACAGTGCAAAGCAGCTTCCAGCACGCTTACACATGTGATCTCGAGAACTGCAACCTCGCCGCAGCCCAGATCGCCGAGGCCTCCCTCTCCGATCTCAGGTCGGCCGTGGTCGAGGAAGCACCGCCATCCAAGAAGGCTTCAACGTCGACATCTTTCCAGTCGGCTCGGGACACCAAGTCGATCCGACTCGACCCAGAAGACTCCTCCAAGACGACGCAGATCGGGACTGCGCTCAGCGACAAATAGGAAAGCGCGCTCGTCAGCTTCCTCCAGGATAACCGGGATATCTTCGCATGGACATCCTCCGACATGCCCGGGGTTCCCAGGGAGGCTGCCGAGCACTCTCTCAACGTTCGGCCGGACGCCAAGCCGGTCAAACAGCGTTTACGCCGTTTCGCTGAGGATAGACGTCAGGCTATAGGAGAAGAAATAGCTAAGCTTCTAGCAGCTGGCTTTATTAAAGAAGTGTATCATCCCGACTGGTTAGCGAACCCAGTTCTTGTTCGCAAAAAGAATGGAAAGTGGAGGATGTGTGTTGATTATACTAGCCTTAACAAGGCGTGTCCCAAAGATCCTTTCACCCTTCCTCGCATCGACCAAGTGGTTGACTCCACGGCCGGGTGCGAAATTTTATGCTTTCTCGACGCCTACTCGGGCTATCACCAGATCAAGATGAAGGAGGATGACGAGATCAAGACATCTTTCATCACTCCGTTCGGCGCCTTCTGCTACGTCTCCATGCCCTTCGGACTCAAGAATGCCGGCGCTACGTACCAACGGTGCATACAGCGCTGCCTTCAGTCCCAGATCGGCCGGAACGTGCAAGCCTACGTCGACGATGTGGTGATCAAGTCCCAAAAAAAGAAGACCTCCTGAGTGACTTGGGAGAGACTTTCGCTAACCTTCGAAGATTCAGCATGAAGCTCAACCCCGAGAAGTGCGTTTTCGGGGTCCCTTCGGGTAAACTACTCGGCTTCATCGTTTCCGAACGAGGAATCGAGGTCAACCCGGAGAAGATCGACGCCATCGTCAAGATGGGCCCACCCAAGAACCTCAAGGACGTCCAACGGCTGACCGGGTGCATGGCTGCTCTCAGTCGGTTCATCTCTCGACTCGGCGAGAAGACGATGCCCCTCTACAAACTCATGAAGAAATCGGAGTCCTTCACCTGGACATCCGAGGCCCAGGATGCCCTTGACGGCTTGAAGAAGTTCTTATCCACTCCCCCGGTGCTGGCGTCCCCCATGCCCAACGAACCACTGCTTCTCTACGTCGCAGCGACTACTCAGGTAGTCAGTACGGTTCTGGTCGTGGAACGCGCCTAGCCCGGCCACATACAGAAGGTACAACGACCGGTCTACTTCATCAGTGAAGTCCTGTCCGAGTCCAAGGCGCGGTACCCTCAGATCCAGAAGATCATCTACGCGGTGTTCATAACATCACGGAAGCTAGTACATTACTTTCAAGGACACCCCATCACGGTGGTCAGCTCCTTCCCGATTGCCGACGTCATCAACAATCGCGATGCTACGGGCAGGATTGCAAAGTGGGCAATGGAACTCATGGCTTTCAGCATAGTCTACGCCCCCACGCACGGCCATCAAGTCCCAGGCTCTTGCCGACTTCATGGCCGAGTGGACAGAAGTCCAGTCTCCGCCCTCCGTCGTCGACCTCGAGCACTGGACGCTCTATTTCGACGGCTCCCTGATGCTCCAGGGCGCGGGGGGCTGGCGTCGTGCTCATCTCGCCTAAAGGCGAGCGCTTCAAGTACGCGCTGCAGATCCACTTCCCGGCTTCCAACAACGTCGCCGAGTACGAGCTCTACTCCACGGTCTCGACTTGCCGCCTCACTCGGGATCCGCCGGCTCCTAGCACGCGGAGACTCCGAGTTGGTGGTGCGGCAGGTCATGAAGGACTGGTCGTGCCGAGATCCCTCCATGGAAGCCTACTGCCAAGAAGTTCGCAAGCTCGAAGCCAAGTTCGACGGTCTTGAGATCACCCACGTTTTACGCCGAGACAACGATGCAGCGATGCACTCGCCAAGCTAGGATCCAGTCGGGACGTCGTCTCCCGGCCGGGGTTTTCCTTCACGAGTTGCACACCCCCCTCCATCAAAGTCGGACACAACACCCAAGACCGATGAACAGCAGGTCCCCGAAGGCGAAACCAGTCGGCAAACCTCTCCGGAGGTCCTGGCTGTCACCCCCGACTGGACCGTGCCCTTTCTGGATTACCTGCTGCGGACGTCCTCCCATCCGACAAGACCGAGGCACGCCGCGTCGCGCGGCGCGCCAAGTCCTTCGTCGTCATTAACGACGAGCTTTACAAGAAGAGTACCTCCGGGATCCTCCAACGGTGCATACCTCAGGAGCAAGGACAGCAGCTGTTGTCCGACATCCACTCGGGCGTATGCGGTCACCACGCGGCTCCAAAGACGCTAGTCGGGAAAGCCTTCGACAAGGTTTCTACTGGCCGACTGCCTGTCACGGACGCCGATCACATCGTCCGTCACCTCGAGGGATGCCAACACTTCGCCCGGCAGACACACTTGCCGGCCCAGGCGCTCCAGACTATTCCGATCACCTGGCCCTTCGCGGTCTAGGGTCTGGACATGGTCGGTCCCCCTCAAGAAGGCGCCCGGGGGCTACACGCACCTCTTCGTCGCAGTCGACAAATTCACCAAGTGGATCGAGCCAAGCCGGTCGCCACGATAACTGCTGAAAAGGCCGTCGAGTTCGTGCGGGACATCGTCTTCCGATTCGGCGTACCCAACAGCATTATCACGGACAACGGCACCCAATTCACCGACGCGCATTCCTCCAGTTCTGTGACGACTTCAACATCAGCCTCGACTTCGCCGCCGTGGCACACCCGCGCTCCAACGGGCAAGTCGAGCGGTCCAATGGACTAATCTACAAGGCCTCAAGCCTCGATTTTTCAGCGACTGAACAATTCGCTAGCAATGGGGCAGCCGAGCTACCCTCGGTTCCTCTGGAGCCTCCGGACCACGCCTAACCGGTCAACGGTTATACACCCTTCTTCATGGTCTCGGGCTGAGGCTGTCCTCGCGACTGACCTGGAGTACGGGTCCCCGCGTGTCCGAGCCTTCAACGAGGCCGAGTCAGAAGAAGCCCGGCACGACGCCCCTCGACCATCTTGAAGAAGCACGTCGAGTTGCCCCTCCTTCGGTCGGCTAAGTACCACATGCCTTGCGTGCGCTACCCAGTCGGCACGTACGCGCCGTCTCCTTCAACGTCGGCGACCTGGTCCTGCGCCGAGTCCAGACAAACAAGGAGGCAGCATAAGCTCTCGCCGCCATGGGAGGGCCCGTACATAATCGCGCGAGGTACTGCGCCCGGGGCTTACCGACTGAAGGACAGCAACGCAAACATCTTCCCAACGCATGGAACATAGAACAGCTACGTCGTTTCTACGCTTGAATCTTTTCATATAAGTGTATCGACAACATGAATACAGAGTTCTTTTCGCTCCATCTGAAAGGCATCGCTTTTTCCCGACTGCCCCGCTAGCTGGCACTCGGCGCACACTTGGCTTGCCCACCATCCGCGAGAATGCTTAAGTACTGTGTGTAAAGTCTACCGTTAACTCTTCGACTCCGATCCGCTGGTCTACGCCACACCTTACGCTACACGGACACACGCCTCATGGCTAATCCATACGCAAGGAGGCTATGACCGGATCGGGCGAAGAGCAAAAATGCACAAGCTGTGCATACACAGGAACACAAGTCTTTCATGGTGGACTCCAAATTACTTGTTAAAACTTCAAGTGCTTACATAAGTCCACTCGGCTCACCGAGTGCATCCAAACTTACTCGGCATCCCCGAGTCCCTTACAAACTCTACTCGGCTAACCCGAGCAGTTTTCACAGCTACTCCTCGTATATCTACAGGTTGGAGCGCGTCAGCAGGGTCTCGACGGTAGGCTCGACGATCCGCATCATCTCCGAATGTCTTCATCTAGCAAGTCTGCGGCGTACCCTGTCCCCGATCGCCTCCAAGTCCAGGTCGGGTCATGATACGGCGGCGCCACCACCAAGACCAGGCTGGCCCCCGTCCGCGGCGGCCTCCGCCTCGATGCTCACCACCTGGTCGGGGACCTGGTGTAGCCGCTCGGCGACCGCCGCAACGGAGTCCGGCGCCGGTCATCCGACCAGACGGCGCCGCATGCCGCCTGCCCCGCCTTCGCAGCGACTCGATCATCCCTTGGGATTTTTTCGAGCCGACCCTTCCACTCTGCAGCCGCAGAGCAATACACAACCATCAGGCGACAAGGTCAGGGAAAAACCCCACGGCCAGCAAGTTTAGACAAGCAAAACGGAGCGGTCAGGGCACTTACGGGATTTCGGCCTCCGTGGCGTCCTTCTTCGCGGCCTTGACCGCCTCCTCCGCGTCAGCAGCCCGCTTGGGCCGCCGACTCGGCGTCCTTGCTCTTCGCGGCCATTGGCCGCCCTCCTCAGCCTCAGTGTGCCCTCCGGGCCGCCGACACGGCGTCAAGCTTCGTCTTTTTTCTCTCATCTTCTCCGCCAAGTCTGGCCCGGCGCCTTCTCCGACTCGAGCATCCTTCTCGACTCTCCGGGCCCATTGCTTAGCAAGGTCACAATCCCGGGCCGCGGGTTTGCAACGGCTCGGCTTCACGCTGCAGCTGCGCCCTCCAGGCCTTCTCCGCCTCAAGCGCCTCGTCGAGGTCCCGGCGCGGGCCTTCGCCGCCTCGAGCTCCGCCTTCAGCTTCGACAGTTCGTCCTCTGCGGCTGCACAGAAACAACGCGTCAGCAAGATGAATCGCAACACGCAGAAACCAGAGGTTACTCGCCGGGCTCACCTTTGGACTTGGCGATTTCCCTGGAGACAGACCAGCCTTCAGGCCGTTGATCTCCGCCCCGCGCTTGCGCGCCACGTCCTCCGCCGTCTACCGGCCGCGGTTATCCTGTCTCACTCGGACTTCCGCAGCTCCATCCGCTCGATCACCGGCAGTCGGTCCTGGAGGACGGTGGTCTTGCTTTGCGACCAGCTGGTTCAGGCGCTCTGCTGCAGAAGACAAACAAGTTAGTCCGCCCGGCTGCATCATCAAAACCCTCCACATCGGCCCCAAGGACCCAGTGAGGCTCGGGGCTACACCCTCCGGGTGCACTGTTCGTGCACCCGGAGACGAGTCTACAGATTATACTACATCTACCCTCCGCCCAACTATCCTAGTCGACCGCAGGCTCGGGGGCTACAACCCTCTGGGTGCACTGTTCGTGGCACCCAGAGCAGCAACTACAAAAAAAACAAGGGGTCCCCTGCCCGACTACCTTAGTCGGCAGAGGCCCGGGGCTACTTCCTAGGGATACATCCTCACAAAAGGACAGTACTCACCTCCATCAAGGGCACAGCCTGCCGTTCAGCAGGTTGGCCGCCTCCCTTGACGCTTTCAGCAAGCCGGGAGGATCTCCCCGATTTGCTCGGCGCACTCCGCAGCCGCGCGCCACTCCCGCTCCTCCTCGGTGTCGTCGACCACCACCGCGGCCGGCTGCCCCGGCTCCTTTTCCCCCGATTCCGAGCGTGCCGCGCCACCAACTCCGAGCATGGCTTTGAGGGCGGAGCCCCGCTGATCTCCCGCATTGGCGAGGTCTCGGCGGGCTCGTCCTCACGCACCGGCGAACCAGCCCCGCCCGCTTCTGGAGCCGGACCTTCCGCCGTCGCCGCGTCCCGGCTAGCATCCGTGGCCCCCGTCGGCACCGATGCTCCGATGGAGGACTCCTCTTGAGGGGTAACTGGTGGGACTGCCTGCGTGCCGGGTTGCTCGGGGGTTGGCTCGCAAGCGACCACGATTGGAGGCGACGCCGGCCGAGAGGAGGGAGGAGCAGCCGCTGGCGGAGGCGGCGACGCCCGGGTGTCAGGCGCCGGGGGTCTCCACCCTGGTTGGATCCCGGGCCACTCGGGGTGCCTTCGTGGTGTCCCCCGTCTTTCGCGTCCTGCAGAAACGACAAGATCAACCACGTCAGTATATGAAGACGAAAGAATCCATGAAATCAGTCGGCAGGGCACTTACTTCGCAGACCGAGCGACGACGAGCCTCTTCTTCACCCCCGCGGCTCGTGGCCCGGGTGCAGCGGCAGCCGGAGCTGGCGAGGCCCCCGACCCGTTGGACACCCCGAAGGCTGTGTCGGCGTCGCGCTTCTCCCCCCCGGCTAGTGGGGGCGTCATCGCCAGCTGCTTGAGTAGTCTCACCCGGGGCGGCGGCCGGCACCGCAGTATCAGCGCCGGTGGAAGCGCCGGCGGAAGACTCTTCCGCGACGCCAGATGTGACCACCCGCGCTGGCCCGCGGCCAGTGGGTCATCGCCACGCCGGGGCCGTCCGTCCCCGCACGAAGTAGGCGCCGCCAGCATCCGACTCCTCCTCTTCCTCCTCCTGGGCCGTCGTGTTCACGGGAGGAGGAGGGGGCGTAACAACCGCCGGTCCCTTCCCCTTGGAGGAACTGGTACCCTTTGAGGCCCGACGCCTTTAGCTGTGTCGGCGCCGGAAGAAGGTATCCCCGCCGCTCCCGCGGCGGTGGCTTGCCCTTCGATACATCAGCGTACCGTGGCTGGTTCCAGATCTCGTCCTCCGGGAGGGAGCGCTGGAACAGAAGCCGAACAGAACCTGCAAAGATACGAAGCCAACACCCGAGTAAGACTTGGGCACGAACTTAGTGGAAAGAACAATGTGTCGGCTACCTACGTCGCTCGGCAGATTTGCTCGGCAGAAAGGGGCCGGTCGCCCGGAGAAGTCTAGGCTCGTCCCCCTGAGCCAGGATCTTCTCGAGTCGACTCTGCACCTCGCCCTCCGATAGCTCGTCGGTGGCCTCCCGGGTCGGATCCTCCGCGCCGGTGTATTCGTACATGGGATGCACCCCGGAGTTTGGCCGGCTGCACCCGCCACCGGACGAAGGTAGCAACGACAGCCGCCACCCGGTGACCCCGGCCTCCATCGCTTGCCTCCAGCGTCCCCATCAGCACCGCGACGCTGTCCTGCTCTCGGTCGAGGGGTGGATCCGTCCAGCTTGGCCTGGCTACCGGTGCCTGACCCGAGAAGGATGGCAGCGCTGGGTCGGCATTGGCACAATAGAACCACTGGGCGTGCCAACCCTTGAGGGACGATGGCATCGGCGGGGCCGGTAGCTCTTCGCCAACTTCGCCCTCAACTGGAACCCTGCGCCTCCGACTACGGCCGGGCTGTCCTTGCTCGGCTGCGGCTTCACCATGAATAGGTGCTTCCACAGCGCGAAGTGCGGCAGGATGCCGAGATAGCACTCGCACAGCGTGATGAAGCTGGCGACGTGCAGGATGGAGTTCGGGTTGAGGTTGTGGAGCTCGAGCCCGTAGTAGTAGAGGAGGCCGCGGAGGAAGGGTGCACTGGCACCGATAGCCCCCGCTCGAAGAATGAGCTGTGCACCACTAGCTCGCCGGTGTCCGGGGTCGGACTGGTTTCCCCCACGGCGGCGCGCCACTCGACTAATTCCTTCGGTGGCAGCAGCCCCATCCGGACCAAGATGTTGAGTTTCTCCTCCGATGCGGTCGACTTCATCCACGCGGAAGGAGCCATTGTCTCGGCAGGCGACTCCTCCTCCTCGTTTAGCAGCTTCCAAACCAGGGCGTCCTCTTCGGCTACGCTCGGGTCAGTTTCCCAGTCCGGGGATTGCATCCGAGGGGATCGGAGAGGGGATTAGGGTTTTGGCGGAGCGCGCGAAGCGTTTTGGGGGCAAGAGGAAGACGAAGCGGCGGGCGCTTGGAAAATGCGGAAATGTTTGAGGGCGTGGGTCCCTCCCGCAGCCTCTGTCGATATAAAGGGGAGGGCCGGGCGGTTCGGATTCCCCCACGTTCGCACGTTTCAGATTCACCGCGCCCACGTCCGCGCCGTTTCGGATTCCGCCGTGCGTTTCGGGCGGGCCACGTCGCGCGGATCCTGCGCCCACGACCTGGCCGCGCCGCGATTCGTGCGGTTTAATGAAGAAGAAGATCTGACAGCTGGCCTTCCGAGTTTAATTGCCGATCAGAATATTCCTCTTTTAAAGTGGCGATTGAGGCGTGTTTTCCCGTGAAACCACCAGCCGGTTTACCGACCAGCTCGTAACCGGGCGCTTCGGTCGCAAAGGGTCTCGGCGCCTGGCCTCAAGCAGGAATGCAGTCGCTCGAGTACACCCGAGTGAGGGACGGCGATGGCGCGCCTTCAGTAGGCCACAAGTCGGATGCTGAGCATCTCGGAGCTGCCGAATTCTTCACCCAGACCACCCGGGAGCATGAGCCGGGAGGCCCTGGTATCCGGATCTTCCGGGTTCAGTGGAATGACTCGGCGTAAGGCTTCGACACTCGGGAACCTATGCGCCATGGCTTGTAGACTCTGGTTCTGACGAAGATTTCAGAGGCGTTCCCTCAGGGGACACTAGCTGGCTTCACCCCACTCGGGAAGACCAGACGCTACTCGGGAATCCAGTCGGGATTCATGGCATGCTCCACGCTGGGCTATCAGTCGGTCTCTGTCCAAAGGGATAGACCGGTGCCACCAGAGCTTACCCGTTATTAACTCACCCGCCATAATATTCCGGCCTTTTCAGGTGAATGTTATTCGGCTCTTATTGTCTTTTCCACAGGAGTTCAATCAGCCCTTCGCAATCTCCCTGCTGGCGAGAACCACTCGGGAAGTTGGACCTGAAGCCTCAGCCGACAGCAGCAAGATCGCGGAGGACTCGTGGGCTACTGATGGTGACATGGCACCCGGGTACCATCAAGGAGGACGAATCCGGCCTCCCGGCCACGGGATGGGCCGGGCCGGTTACTTGGAGTCCGACTACCTCACGGGAGCGCCTCACCGACTTGGAGTACAAGACAAGGACTAATACCTGTCCGGCTTACCCGGAATTGGTTGTAACCGAATAGGAAACATATCTGTTAACCCGATCCGGACTCTGTAACCCTACCCCGGCCGACTATATAAGGCCCGGTAGGGGACCTCCGATCGGCAGAACATCTCATCTAGCTTAATCTCCATTGTTTCACAACTCGGGCCCCTTCGAGATCGATTCTCTAGGGCCTGCGGCACTCGGGATACAGCAATACTAGCCACCAAACACAGGACGTAGGGTATTACCTCTCCGAGAGGGCCTGAACCTGTCTAAATCTTGTCTCCCGTGTGCAGCCATCCTGATTTGCTGTGCTCACACCGCCCCGTAAATAGTATTGCCGGAATAATACTCCGACACTCATCATTAGGTGTTGCACTATTAATCCCATAATTGTCTACTGGAGGTTCAATTCTAGAATCCTCAACTGGAGGTGCAACATATGTAGGCGGAGGAACTATAGTCTCTTGGATTATCGATAATGGTACATTAATCCGATTTTCCTCAAGTGTAATTTTCCTTGTCTCAGAACTCCCACTGACATTAACATTCTCTAAAAATTTAGCATGTCTTGTTTCTACAAACTTAGTGGTACGTGTTGGACAATAGAAGCGAAAAACTTTTGGATGTTGCAGAATATCCAACAAAATGGCACTGACAGTTTTGGGGTCCAATTTCCCAATACGTGGATTGAAAATCTTAGCTTCAGCAGGACAGCCCCACACATGTAAATAATTTTATTTGGGTTTCTTCCCAGTCCACAATTCATAAGGTGTCTTGGGTACTGATTTGCTAGGAACCCGATTAAGTATGTGTACGACTGTCTTTAATGCTTCCATCCACAAATTAATTAGTAAACTGGAGTTACTAATCATGCTCCGTACCATACCCATAAGTGTATGGTTGCGTCTTTCAGCCACTCCATTTTGCTGAGCCTCACCAGGCATTGAGTATTGAGCAACTATACCATTTTCTTGAAGGAATAAAGCAAAGGGACCAGGAATTTGTCCATAAGGAGAATAAAGCAAAGGGACCAGGAATTTATCCATAAGGAGCATGTCACCCATAATATTCTCCCCCTCGATCTGATCGCACTACCTTAATCTTCAAATTATGCTGATTTTCTACTTCAGTCTTAAAGATTTTAAATTTATCAAGTGATTCAGATCGATCACGAATGGGAAAAATATATCCATAACGGGAATAATCGTCGGTGAAGGTAATAAATGAGTCATATCCATCCACGGTAGTAACAGGAAAAGGACCACAAATATCAGTGTGGATTAATTCCAAAAGTCCGATACTACGAATAGCTTATTTCTTAACTTGTTTTGCATATTTTCCCTTAACACATTCAATGCAGTGATCTAAATCAGAGAAGTCTAGAGGATGAAGTATCTCTTCCTTAATGAGACGTTCTATTCTCCCCCTCGAAATGTGACCTAAACGACAGTGCCACAATTTTGACGAGTTCTCATGCTTATTTATTGCATCACACACATTCAAGGATTCAGAGGAACCATTCAAAAGGAGTCTATAGAGTTTGTCATGGCGAATACCATGACCAATATCATCATAACCACAATTAATAACACATCATTTGTTCCCAAAATAAGTTTTCAAAACCATCATCATCTAATAGAGAAATAGAGATAAGATTTCTCCTCATGGTACGAACATAAAGAGCATTATGAAGAAGGAAGGTGAAGCCATTTTGAGCACTAATGGGAGATTCCCAACAGCGTCAGCCTCCTGTCCATTGGCAACTCTAAGATTTCGCTTACCCTTTAAGGCTTCCTCACAGTAAGGAATCCCTATAATGAGTTGGAAATGTGCACAATTGCACCTGAGTCAACCCACCAAGTATTAGGGGAAAATTTAACAAAAAGGAATTTATCAATCATGGAAATTGTATCTGTACCCTTTTTGGCAAGCCATGCCTTAAGCCGCTGCAACCGTTCTGCATGTGCCCATTTTTGTTACAAAATTTGCATTTGAGCCCATTAGATGCAGTAGGCTTGGACTTTTAGGCCCCTGACTGGCTTGACTCAGCCTTAGGAGAAAAGCATAACTTCTTCTTGGGTTTAGCTTCACCATTAAATTTTCTCTTCCCAGAAGTCATGGAAGTAAGATGAGCGTAATCTTTCTTTTCAGCCTTAAGTCGCTCCTCTTCTTGAACGCACATAGCGGTGAGCTCACTCATGGATCACTTCTCCTTCTGTGTGTTATAGTTGATCTTGAATGGATCATACTCCGCAAGAAGGGAAGCCATAAGGAAGTGGACCAAAAAGCTCTTAAAAATCTCCATGTCCATGCCTTTTAGTTTTGCGGCCATATCGTTCATAGTCGTGATATGCTCTCTGACGTCGCTTACACCATCATACTTAGTGGTGAGCATTCTCATGATCAACGTACTGGCGTAAGCTTTAGTGGAGCCTCTGAATTGCTCCTCAACTGAGGCCAAGTAAATTTGAGCATCATTAGACTCGGGGATTGCTCCCCTAATCCCAACTGAAATGGTGCTCTTCATGATCATGAGGGACATGCGATTGGAGCGGTCCCATCTCTCTATAGCAGCCTCATAGCCTTAGTTTTCTCAGCAAGGCTTTCATCATTAGGAGCTGGTGCAGGAGGGTTGGGAGCCTTCTCCCTAAGTGCATAATCAAGATCCATAACTCCTAGGACAATAAGAATTTGCTCCTTCCATGAAAGAAAATTTGTCCCAGTAAGTTGTTCTATTCCATTAAGGTATCCAGTAACAGCTGAAGGGTTCATGGCTGAATTTAAATAAATTAAATAACATGGATATCAGTAACAAATTAATGTATATATCCACAAAATAACAATAAACTTTGCATGGAATTAACCCTACGTTGGTCTGATTAATAACATGCTAAAATCATGAGAAAAAATTAACAGTTCTAATTCGTACCACCGTTGGGCAGAAACGAAAAAGAACAAAATATATTACTAATGAGTTCATGATTACAAACAACGTTGGTCAGAATATAACCATGAGCCATTAAAATTAAGTTATTATTCTAAAAAATTATTGGCAATCTCAAATTAAAATTTCTCGTTGGTTTCCATTTTAAATTGAGAAATAATTATGCCCAGAAAATTAACTGACTTTAACACGTAACAATAATTATTGAGCAGTAAAAGATTAAAAGCAATACCAAAGGTTAATGGAATTAAATGCTAAGAAATAAATAAACTACTCTCTCCGTCCACAAATGTAAGGTGTGCACAGAATTTAAGGTTCAACTTTGACCAAGAATTAAACCAATAATATTGAGTTATATGACACAAAAATGATACTATTGGATTCATATTCAAACATATTTTCAAATGGTATCACTTTTATATTATATAATTTAATGATATTAGTTTAATTCTTAGTCAAAATTGAACCTAAAATCCCGTGCGCGCCTTACATTTGTGAACGGAGGGAGTAATGACTAGTACATCACGTCTCAACTTGGTGCACAGGTCTAGGTGGCCCATCATATCGTGCAGTAACAAAAAAGAAAGGAGTGGAATACTAAGAAATAAGTTTTTGTGCATCAATCATCACTGTTTTATGCGCAGGCTCTGTCACCAACAAGAATTAGCTAAGCAATGAAAAATTAAACAACTCAGTAGTGCGCAATGCTCAGCAGCCCAGCACAACACATCATTAATTGGCTAATTAATTGGAACGTCTCAGCACGGCAGTGGCATGTTTACTGTGCGGCCCGTTAGTTACTGCGGCCCAGCAGCAGCAGCCATAACGCATAAGACGCGGGCGTGCAACTATGCATGGCGGCGGCTGCTAATCACGCGGCGGCGCTGATCACGTCCTAACCGTACGGCCGAAAAACGCGGCTCGTGCGCGGTGTGTTGCCGATCTGATGCGTCGTGGCGGTGGCGGCAGCGGACGCACGCGATGGGCGGCGACGGGCGTGGCTAACGCTGCGGCTAACGCGCGTGGCGTCTGATGCGCACGCGGGGTGCAGCTGATGCCGCGGGCATGCACGACGCGGCCCTGATGCTCGCGTTGCCGGCGGCGCTAATCACCCGCTGCGCCTAATCACGCGTGGTGATGCGCGTGGCGGCGCTCGGCGCCCTTGATGCACGCGATAGTGCTGATGCCTGCGTAATGCGTGTTCGCTGTGCCGTGACGGCGCTGATCTAATGTGATTAACCACTAATAATAGAAGTAGTCTCTGATCGATCTAAATGACAGAGATAATCTAGCACGAACTAAGGTAAATCTACGGATTCGATTTATGGGATTAGATCCAACTCACTACTCTGATACCAAATATTAGTGCTAGTTACTCATATTAATGAAGGATCTTCATCTAATCTCATGAACACGAACATAATTAATGTGAAATTAGATAGATTAACGTGAATTTGGCGAAGCCATCTCCGTAGTCGATATAGAGAAAGAAGATGTAATCGATTTCTAATCCGGTGAGCACACCGACGATGTGGTTGATCTTCAAGCCAATCAAAACGTTCTCAAGATTAGTTTTGAGTAATAAAATGTTAGAGGCAGGTTAAATCTTAATTAATTTCGTGGTTAATTAAGTGACAGGACTATATAGCGCTTCTTGATTTAGGACCTATTTAAAGTTTAAACCCTCTAATTACAGATGTATTATCAATTAACCTATTTAATCACATAATAAATCTAACATTATTTTCCTTCTCAAAGACTGCACCAACGCATGTGCATGGTGACGATTCCGAGTGAACGGTGAAGACATAGCGGACGTGCAAATGGATTGACATGATGCATGCTGGCCAGGTGAAGGAGCTCTTGGTCAAGTGTTGGATAGCTAGCGAAAGCGAAGCGCCGGACTGCGACCGGCGATGACGGGACGGGACAGCTGCCTGTGATAACTCACTTGGAGGTTGAGTGACACCACCAGATGCACCCACGGGGGGCAAGGGGGAGCTGCCGTGCGCGGCACACTTGTCCACCCTCGACGTAACGTGTCTTGTTGTTGTCCAGATGCTTCGGGTGTTGCATACGCCAAAATGTTACTGCACTACCTAGTAGGCTACTACTAGTACCTAGCACTAGCATTTGTAGGCAAGAATTCGCGAGCTTGTCTTTTACGAAAATCTTACCAAATTCATGTCATAATTCTTGATCTGACCTTTTTATGAACCAGATTTCGCGTGATCTAAGCCGGCTCAGTATGTATTATTATTGTTTTGAAAGGACTGCATATGTTAAATTAATACCATGTTTTTACCGTCATTGACAACCAATTGAATGAACCGAATCATACAATACATTTATATGTATCAACTGGTACTCCCCTCCGATTGTAAATAATAGTCGCTTTTAATTTTTTATAATCTCCAATACAATTTTTTAACTATAATTTTCATCTTTATATGTTAAAAAAAGGTAAAAAGTACACAAGATAAAAATATTTTACAAGACGAATCTAATGATATTATTTTCATAAAGTGTATCAATATATTTCTACACTTATTAATGGTCAAAATTTTAAAATATTTACTATACATAATCACGATGATCTATATATTTATGATTAGAGGGAGTACAAAATTTATCGATAGCATATGCTGCCCCATTACTTTATTTACTTTCATCGTCTTAACCTGCGCAAACCGCTGCATACGCCCAAGCGCCTCGTGACATAAATCACGGAGAGAAGATTTATCTGTCAAAGCCATAGACAAAAGTCGGTGAACATATAGACAATTGGTTCCCGAAATGATCGGTTTATGCACTTCAGGCGACCAAAGCAGACCATATAAGCAAGCTAAGTTCAGCCTCCTCTACACTCGCGCACCGGCGGAGATACTCCCATGCCGAAACAATAACACCACCACTCGAATCTCTGATTACGACCCCGACACTCCCAGTGGATGTAAGCGTATTATGACCCGTGCTGTTACAGATTGTACGCTTTTTAAGGCCTCTTTAGACTTTAGGATTTTTAAGAAACTTTAGAGGATTTCAATATTTAGGAAATTATCCTATAATGACCCTTGAATCATAGGATTGGAGCTTCAAAATTCCTATGAAATATATTCTTAATTATCTCCTCAATTTCAAATCTTACTTTTTTAGAGGTCCAATCTATTATCTCTATCTCTCTCTACTATCTCTCTTCGTTCCTCAAAATCAATAAAACATGACATCACAATTTTGCGTTTTTCCTACTCTTACATTTTCTAATTCATGCCATCTAAAGACTAATCGATAATTCATATGCTTAATATTATTTTCCCGTTCTTACGTTTTCTTTATCCCATGAGAAACCATTATTAATTTGTGAGAGAGAGTCATTTGACGTCATCATTAATAAATTGTAGTATAATTTGACGTCCAGCTCGTTAGTTAAATCATGATGGCGTTTAATTAAGGCATGATTTCTTTAGAGGAATAACTACCCCGTAAGTGAGCACCAACCTAAAAAAAGTGGCATGGTCTCACGGGATCAGTTCAAGCTTTCAGGGAAACATCCACCGTATACCTAAGCTCACGTATGATCTTTTTCAAGCTAGGACAGGGAATATATAATTAATTCACAGTATTGAAACTAATAGGGAAGAAAGCCATGCCAATCATGATACCCCTAAAATATTAGCAAACACGTACATGATGCTTACATGATCATGCAAGGCGCATATGACCATAAAACATATTCTAACAGCGAGAATATGTCTCAAAACACTATAGCGTACAATTACACATGGTTCTTCCAGGGGAAACAAGGACATTCATGCTGGTCCCAGATACAAGCACGAACCCTTCTACTTATCCATGATGTTACGGTTCTCCGGCCGGCTAGCTCCCTGCATGCCTGTTTTAACATCTTCAGCAGGTTTTTATGGCTGCAAAGAACAAGAGAAACAAGATATCGAACAAGTTAACTGCAAATAAGGACGTAGAGAGAGAGAGAGAGAGAGAGAGAGAGCTCCCTTCAATCCAAGCACGAGGGGAAGATGCTGGTAGGTTCATCTCCCGGTCATGCAAACCCATGCAGGTGCAGGCTATATATCGTGCTGCATGCACCAGAGAGGTATCCATGAACCGGCAGCTGCGTCCGACCACTTACCCTCCGGGATTGGATCGAAGGGAGCTCTTCTACTCTCCTGTATCTACAACCCATCGCATTACATGATCCATCATTGACTTGCTAACCAGAAAATTCAAACTAAAAGTGCAAAAAGGAGTACTAAAACTATGAAGTATCATAGAAAACGAAGTACTGCAAGGCCAGATATGTAACTCTGGTTGCTATGGGTTTCTATGAACACATGAGGTTGGGTACGATGATAGCTCAGGGGTTTGTGGGCATTATATAGGGCTCAGCGGAAAATCTGGGCCGTTGGATCCGACCTGGGGCCCTCACATGTATGGACAGAAAACTTGCCTTTTTCTTGCCATTGTGAGGTTTCTCGCGTGCATCATGCATGCAAGGCAAGTGAGGACACAATCTTTTTTATTTTGGCATCTTTCATGAACTGCCTTGTGCTTAAAATATTTTTGGAATCTTATAGTAGTGGAGGCAGCAATTTAACGGCCGGATTCGACCTTTCAAAAGGCATTCCGTCGTTCTAGAATCCTCCTGTTTAAGCAATTGCAGTAAATGGAAGTTCTGGATGATGAAAATCAATAAGATCTGTGTAATAATGGTGGGTGATATTATTCATAGGCAACTGCTATAAATAAAGCACGCCGATCTTAGTAATTTTTAGACACATGGCTCAGCTGTTGGATTAATTGTCTGCCAACGGTGGATATCGCTTGCACGTGGAGAAGAAAAAACGTTATGACAATGTGAAAACATTTGCATAATGAGAGAGGAAAAATTTATTAAAACTTGCGCAATAAATTTGTCGAACCAATACAACAACATTCATGTATACAACATAATCTAAGATTTTTGGAAAACAAATTTATAATCCCATGTAACAAATCACTAGATTTTCTGCATCGTGGGCTCTTTTTGTTATGTCAACGTAGAAACAATTGCTTAATGAGAGAGAAATATTTTACAAAAACTTGAGCAGCAAATTTGTCGAAACAATACAACAACAGCATGTATATAACACAAATCCTGGATTTTTGGAATGAACTTAGGCATTATTGTTGCATCAACAAACTGTTGCAATAAAATCATTGTATAATGGAAACAAATTTGGTTGAAGATAATTTTCGTGAAAACAAATTATGTTGAGGCACGCAACAATACCCGAAAGGTGTTTATAATAAAATCATTGTAATATTGAAACACTGTTACAACAAGATCATAGGAACAAAATAACTATCTATTTGCAACAGCATCCACCATTGTTCAAAAGAAAAATAACTATGTATTTTGTTTTCTACACAACGGTAATTTGTTTTCATTGACTAGAGATTGCAGCATGGGTTGTCCTCCGCCGCTTCGTGATGCTATCGAGGTCGAGGGTTTGGTCGATCTCGGCTGCCAGGGCAGGGTGCATGAAGAACTTGACGACCGTGAACTACTCCGACGAGGCCTTGAGGGAGGCGTCGAAGTTGGTGGCATTGAGGTCCACGGCGGGGTTGCCCTTCGTAGCAGCCCCCCCGCCCTCCCATCTGCCCCCACGGCGAGGGAGGAGGCCACGATGACAACGAGGGAGAATAGGCGCGCCAGCGCCACCATGGATTGAGCCTGGATCTCTCCTGCACAAGAGCGGGAGCAAGTGCGTGTCCCGGATCCGGCGAACCATTTCGGCGGAGTCTTCTCTAAGGTCACGGCGGCGGCAGTGAGAACGGCGGGGAGGAGGATGTCGAGGTAGGCGTGCTCGCTAGCGGGGTGGGAGGAGGACTGGCACTCCCAGAGGATGGTCCAGTGGATGAGGTGGTGGCGAGAACGGGAGATGGGGGAGAGGCAAAACCCTAATTGGAGGCTCCAGCTGGGTTGGGGACCGGTACAGAAGGGGGGTGGACGGCTGGATGAGTGGTGCGAGGATGAACGGTTACATGCTAAGACGATGAAATTCCTGCTGTAGGCATACCGACGAGAAGAGTTTACCTTATTTATATATAAAGCTAATACATACTTGGTAAGCTAGAGTATATATATAAGTGAAGGAAAATGGTAAATTGACTTGATCATATTTATTCTCTTTGAAATACTACCCCTCAAATTTATTTCTTCCTTTTTTAGGCTGATACTCCAAATATTTGTTAACAATTTTGTGAGATTTCCACCGATTTAATTAATTTAGGTTCCTAGCTAGCTGTGCTGGGTATTACTTGACTGATTTGCTGATTACCAACATACACGACATAGATATTTGCAAATGAAAATAAATTTCAATGATGTTCTCTCAACCAAATCAAGGCTCGAAATCAATAGCTACCACTCACTTATGAATTAATCATAGCTTGTCTCTCTTAAGAAATGATAAAATTAATACTTTATCTGTTCAAGAATATGTGATGCTTTGGATGTTAGCACGGTTCTAATATATAATTTTGACATGTACTTGCAATATACAGTGAAAATGATAAAATGGTTATATTATTTTCCATTGCGAATATAGCGGTATCATTTTTTCATAATCAATCTAGCTATCTTTGGTATATTAGTTGGTAAAAGTTAGGGAAGGCTGATTCACTTTCTAAAATATGAACGGATAGAATACGTCTACAGAAAACCCCCTGGAAGTTCAAATTAGTTATTAATTCTTTTCAGATTTCCAATTGAGAGGGAGAAGGGAGGAAGCGAGGCTAGCTATCGGGCGGGGAGGGGGCACCATGATGAACCAGCCCTTGCTTGGCTTAATGACGGACTTGTGGCTACAACTCACATTAGATAAGAATCAAGCCAAAAATGCAAAGTGTTGTCCAAGAAATTAAGATATTTCCTTAGAATCAACAAGGCACGGTTATATTTCTAGAAGTAAAAAAGTTCACCTGGAAAAAGCACGGTCCATGTCTCATTGGCATCTAATTAAGTCATGGTTATTGCCAACTTTGCCTAGCTTTACAAAAAAAGAAAGAATATAATTATGATTTCATATGACAAAGTGTCGCAAGATGTTTGGTTAGTGCATGCGTGGCTGCTTACCCAGTGATGACTTGACCGTCCCTGGATCCATATCTTCCCGTTTATAGGTTGGAGGACATGTTTAATGCAATTTGTTTAATCGCTTCCTCCATATATTATTCACTTAAACGCGGGTTCAATTGGTTGTTCTAATTCCTTTGGATGTATCTAACCACAAATGCAAGGGCAGGTGCATGCAAGGTGTGTTCCTTAGTCCTTACACTACACAAGTGCAAACTTTTACTCGGACCAAGTTCTTTTGAAATCATCTGGATTCTGGTAGA
This sequence comes from Stipa capillata, assembly GCA_019208055.1. Taxonomy (NCBI): domain Eukaryota; kingdom Viridiplantae; phylum Streptophyta; class Magnoliopsida; order Poales; family Poaceae; genus Stipa; species Stipa capillata. Next base: position 30,651 of record JAGXJF010003410.1, read on the forward strand.
ACAAACTTTGGCAAATTCCCACCTACTACCAAACTCGTATGCTCATATATTGGGGTAAATATCATGTGGAAACCCCAAATAAAGCGCAAAACGCAAAAACAGTGAAAGCTTTACAAATTCTCCATGTTAAATTTCAAGATCAAATTTTTGATCACATTTGAAATATAAAAAGACAAATTATGCATCAATAGTAGTGATTTGTCTTTTTCATGCAGATTTTGTCTTTCTCACATCTTCGAAATGTGATTGGGTTTGTTCTCTACAAGGCTATGGAATGCCCCCTCCCCTTTATCAATGGTTCTTTAAAATAATTTTTAGAACTCTCATGCATGGTTTCTACAGAGTTTACATTACATATGGGCTTCCGCACCGTCTATTTACCCCCATTTTAGCTTATCGCATATATATTGTTTGCACGTGAGACAATGTAAGGGATGGGAGGAAGGATAGCGTCAAGTGCGTAAAAATTTGATATTGTATTCCGCAAAAAACAAATGTCAGTATTAACAGGGAGGAATTCAAAAAATTATCATGATCGGGCAAAAATTAATACACGGTTGAGCGATAATATCTAAGGTGCATCTCTACATAAAAATGCATAAGAGTTTGTGCGAAAAAACCCATAAGAGTTTTTTTTTCTCCTGGGAAGTTTCCATTTTCTTCAACTCTTATAGGTCGTGACCGAGGACAACTGTCCACAACAAATTTATCTTATTTCGTTTTCCCATTTGAACTTGAAATTTGGAAAGGGCTTGACGAATGCAGCACTACCCCCTCGTTCTTAGTAATTTTCCAAGTTGATTTGGTGTTGAACCAATATGTTTTAACTTTTTTTCTTACCAATTTATATTGGCACAACTCTCAGTTCGAATAAACTTATGGTCCAATGCAACCATTTTGTCACGAGCTCGTGCATGCACAGCTCATATGCTTTATCGATCGATTCCAGGTCTGCTTTAACTGCTCTGTTCGAACGCAGAAGTAGGATTCCTTCTGTCCCCTGTTGTGAACATAAATAATATACAATTAAATGCCCTGATGCTTGGATCAGTACTGTAATGAATTTCTTCATCAGTTGGTGGCATATATTTTTTCGGCATTTCACAAATCTTATCTTATTTAACTTTAGTGCGTGCTGTCATTACGTCACCAGGAAGAAGCCCAAGCATCTTCTTTTATGCCGTTATAGCTGCTATGGAAATTGCGTGCATCTTGTCTTGAAAATTGCAAAGAAAAACCCAAATGATTACTACTGATGTTGTATTCGAATTCTGGAGGAGCACATGATGTCATCGACAGGAAATGCTAGCTATTCCACGCATTGCTTGTCGAGGGCTCTATTGTTATCATTTTTTAAACTAGCAGGGTTATTCACGTATTTCAGTTGCTAGATTTGTTACTTATCGACATATTTGTTTCTCGCATATTTGTTACAAGATGCTAAGACCACTACGGCTATCATTAAAGCTCGGGTTGCAGAGCAGCTTACTTTATTGAGCTTTAGAGTTCGAGATGTTAGCGCGGCTGCCAGACTGAGGGGCTGGGCACATCAACTGGCATAAGACAAGAGTGTTTGATTTACATTTTGTATTTTTCTTTCTTGTTCCGCTTGTTTGCTCATCTTTTCGGTTCTTGTTGGCTCTTTTCCAGGTGATTCTGCTCTGTAATTCAGTAAATTTCCAGACTACGGTCTGCTTGAAATATATAAGGTAGAGAGTGATCTACCTTCTTCCTCTGTGTTACAATATAGATCCCTTTAAAATTGTGAAAATCAAACATTTTTGAGTTTGACCGTCCATATAGAAGAACTCATCAACATCTACAACACTAAATTGTTATTACTAGATTTGTCACGGAACGTTATAATATATACTTAAATTTTATTTGAGAAAATATAATTTTATAGAAATTAATGGTTAAAATGTCTTCTTGAAGACCGTATCAATATCTAAAACAATCTACGCTGCGACATAAAGATAGTATTTCAAACCAAAAAAACTCTATTTGCTATGAGATGCTTATGTGCCAGTAAGTAGACATTACACATAAATGTGCAATACACATTATCCATGATTAGGTGTGGTTTATATACAAGCACAAGAAGCACAATCATGCACAGCCACCCCAGCTATATTGAAGGGATAAGAGTGAGACTAGATCAAGTAGTATAAGATGTATACATGTATACGATCAGTAGGCATTATGCTAACCTCTCATCACAGTCTGGATGTCGTTGCCGAGCACGATGCAAAGACTAGACCTAAACTCGTTAAACGTCATCAACGGTAGCCCCTTGGTCGTGGTGTCCGCGAACTGCTGCGATGTTGGAACGTGCAGGATGCGTGGTTCACTGAAAGCCACCTTTTTTCACACGAAGTGTATGTCAAGTTCAATGTGTTTTGTGCATCGGTGATGCACAAGGTTGGTGGACATGTACACCGTGGACATGTTGTCACAGAAAAGGACTGTAGCCTTCTCCACTGAAACGAGGAGCTCACCCACCATTTGCCGAGCAAGCAACTTTCGGCAACGACATTTGCAACGACAAAATACTTAGTCTCCATGCTGGATCGGGAGACTGTCTCTTGCTGCTTGCTGGATCATGAAACCAGCAAGTCACCGAGGTACACACAATAGCCTGATGTCGATCGCCTTATGGTCAAGCAACCCGCCCAGTCCACGTCAGAGTAGGAGACGATGTCGTGGAGTGAGAGCCACACAGCTGCAAGCCATGTCCTATGGTGCCACGAACGTAGCCCAATATCCGCTTGATCAACACGAGGTGACAATCACGTGGATCATGCATGTGAAGACTATCTTGCTGCATGGCATAAGAGATGTCAAGGCATGTCATCATTAGGTGCTGAAGACCACCGGCGAGGCTCCTGTGCTCCAAAGGATCTAAGAGGGGTGTGTCAGTCGATGAAGCCAGCTTAAGCTTTGTGTCAACGGGCGTCGATGACGCCTTGCAGTTGGTAATGGAAGCGCGTTTTAATAGCTCCTCAACATATTGAAAGAAGTTGTGCGACGACGGATTACCTGGATCCCAAGAAAATAGTGCAAAGGACCCATGTTTGTCATGGAGAACTGGGCGTGTAACCGGCTGATGATGTTGTGTAGAAGAGTTGTCAATGAAGCTTGAGCATGATGTCGTCAACGTAGCGAGGAGGAAGACCATGTTCATGCTCCGTTGTAGGACAGACAGTGATGCATCTAATCGTTTGGAGGTGAAGTCGATCAAACTGGCAAAGTTAGCGAACCATGTAAACCATGCCCGTGGTGCCTCTTTCAGCTGGTAGAGGGACTTTGACAAGAGACACATATGGCCTGGTTGGATGCATCGACGAAGCCGACTGGCTGGAAGGAGTACAATTTCTCGTCGAGGATGCCATTGAGGAATGCATTTTTGATGTCATGTTAATTCATCGGCCAACCACAAGAAGCCGCCAGCGTGAGGACGATGCATATCTTGACAGGTTTCACCACTAGGTTGAAAGTTTCGCCAAACTCGACGCCAGGGTGCTGCATGAAACTCTCCACGACCCACCTGGCCTTATATCACTCGAGCTGGTTGTCGGTGTGAGTTTTCTAGCAGAAAACCCACTTCCAAGTCACCACATTAGCACCAAGGGGACATGGTACCAACGTCCAGGCACAGTTGTTCAACAATGTCGTATATTGTTCCTGCATCACAATTTTCTAGTTCGGATCACATAATGTGGCCTGGACCGAGTTAGGCAATGGTGAGATAGGAACAATGGTGGCTACATCAGTGTATCATGTATTGGGCTTGTAGATCCCTGCTTTAGAGCGAGTAAACATGGGGTGTGAAGGACCTGGAGAGGAGAGAAAGGTGCTGGTGCGGTCGGTGGATCGGGAGCGGCAGTAGCAAGCTTGTGTGGCGAGGTTAGCACGGGTGAGGTGCGTGCGTTGCAGGACCCACTAGTGGACGCAGTCGCATGATGGTGCGTGGGTGGTGGGGAGGAGGCACATGGCTTTAGTAGGTTGGTGCATGCAGGTGAGCTGGGTGCGTGACAACGAGCATGAGGGACGTGCATGCTGAGTGGGGCCCACCCCCATGCATATCGGTCATGATGTGAATCAAGCGAGGATCCCGCATTGCACCGTTAGGTAACTCGGATGGCTGGTGGGCAAGTGGAAGGGAATCGTTGTTCGTCAGGTCAGAACAGAATTTGTAAGCGAATTAGATGAACACAACTGCATCCTGAAAAGGGAAGCAAGACTCGATGAACTGCACGTGGGAGGACATGATCACATGTCGTGTAGTGGGGTTGTAGCACTTGTACCCCTTGTGCTCTGGTGGATACCCTAGAAAGACACATGGAACAGAACGAGGTGCTAGCTTAGGGGGCAAAGGGGAGGAGATATTTGGATAGCATAGTCATCCAAAGACGTGCATAGTGCAATAATCTGACGATGAGCCATTGAGAAGCTCAAACAGAGTAGTGAGCAGCTTAGGCTTGCACTGATGGAGGTTAAGGAGATATGTAGAAGTCACTAGTGCCTCGGCCCAGAAAGAACAAGGCATGAAAGCATGAATGAGCATTGTCCAAACACCGTCGTTGAGCCTACGCAAGATATGCTTCACCTTGCCATTATGTTGCATGTGTAAGGGCATGATAGGCAAAAGGCAATGATGTGGGTTGAGAATAACATGCGATTGGAAAGATTGTCAAATTCCTATCCATTGTCCGATTGAATGGTGACAATGGGACGATGGAACTGAGTTGCAACAAAGGCATGAAAAGAGGCTAAGATAGTGCGAACCTTAGGGGGTGTTTGGTTGGGCTTTTCAGCAGCTTTTAACTGGAAAAAAGTTGCAGTCCAACCAAACGGCCAGCTTTTCAGCAGCTTTTGCCAATGGTAGCTGTGGGCTTTGCAATGCAAATTCAGCTGATTGAAAAAGCTGCCTTCTGCCAGCTTTTTCCAATGTGCTAAAACTTCAGTGCTCATTTTTTAAAATGACGTAGATTGTTTGGATCAACCAAAAGCCATATGTTCACTTTCCCACAATCATAGCAGCTTTTACAAATAGGCAGCCAATAGCAGCTTTGTCAACAACCATAGCCCAACCAAATAGGCCCTTAGACTTACGATGTGTGGCGTACCCGGTTTTAAGGCCAGATAATCCCTTGTGTTTACTGTACCGGTCCCATGATCAGTAGCCGGTACACACAAGTTAACCTGTATATCATTGTCATACACACATATTTTAGTATCGGGGATATAAATAGACCCTTAGGTCAAGGTCCTTTACCTATAGCCCAACGGCTAGAAATTTGGAGCGGAAATCAAATGGTGATGAAGCCCATCAATATGCCATACCCGACAGGCAACTGACTGGGGTTACGTCCTAACTTTCGCGAACATAATCGTATCCTTGGAGTCGATGTCTCTCTTTTCTGGCCAAATCAACAAGTCAGGTGAGTACATTGAATGTACTCGCAAGCATCCCGTAGGAAGAGTATAACGGACATATTTCATGCAAGGTTTGTTCAATAAAAAGGCTCTACCCTAAGTTGAAGGTTGAGCGAAAAAGTAAGTTTTCATTTGAAATACAATGGTAATAGATTCAAAAGCATTTTCGAAAGCAAGTCCGTCTTTGATGGGTCAATATCTGGTGCCAGAATTATATTATGACAATCGTCAACTAGAGGCTGATAATCCGTGTATCGCCTCAAACAGTCCTTAAACCTACCTGTGCTACCGCCCTGCAGCACGGGCTAGGTTTCACTTCTGCAGTTCTTTTCTACCAGCTTGTAACTCAAACTGCACACTGTGGACACATCATGCACACGTCCTTAATCCTATTCCCATATTTCGTAACCAAAACTTAATCTAACCAGTGTGTGGCCATTCCAAGTTGTGTCCATAACCGAGAACGCGGCTATTCAAATAGATTTTAACACTCTGCAGAGGTTGTACGGCATTACTGTGGCGTACCCGGTTTTAAGGCCGGATACTCCCTCGTGATCACTGTACCGGTCCCTGGATCAGTAGCTGATACACACGAGTTAACCTGTATATCATTGTCATACATGCGTAAACAATTAAATAGACCGTTAAGGTCTATAATCTGATACCTGTAGCCCAACGGCTATGAATCTGCAGCGAAATTCAACGGTGAGGTGGCCCATCAATATGCCATACCCGACAGGCAACTGACTAGGGTTACGCCCTAGCTTTCGCGATCGTAAGCTTGTCCTCGGGTATTGTTGTTTTCTTCGTCTGGCCAAATCAACAAGCCAGGTGAGTACATGGAATGTACTCGCAAGCTATTCCCACAGGAGGAAATATACCGCAATATTTCATGCAGGGAATAGATCAAGGGATAGCTCTAACCTAAGTTGCAAGTTGTGCGGAAATGTAAGTTCTTATTCGAAATACAGAATAGTAGATTCAAGAGCATTTTCGAAATCCAAACTTCGTCTCTGTCGAGACAACATTCGGTGCTGGATAATCCAGCAAAACAGTCGTCAACTAGAGGCCGGTAGCTCTTTCTACCGCCTCGAACAATCCTTACAACCTACCCGCGCAACCGCTTCGCGGCCCGGGCTAGGTTTTCTCTTCTACAGTTCCTCGCTACCAGACTGTAGCTTAAACTGCTCACTGTGGACACATCATGCCCATGACCTTAATCCTATTTCCCAGCTTTCACAAACAAAACTCAGTCTAACCAGTGTGTGGCCTTACCAGTTCATGTCCGTGACCGAGGACGCGGCTATTCGAATAGTTTTTAACACTCTGCAGAGGTTGTACGGCTTTACCCACACGGTGTAGTTCGTCCTGGGTACACTGTGCACCGTATACTGACAGGGCTAGTACAACGAGACCTTTCGCCCGTGTTCACACTAGAGCCGGACCCGCTAGGTGGGTAACCCAACTTTCGCATCCCGGATGACAAAAATGGGACTCTCCCCCTTTGTGTCGGGCCATGTTCCACGTACCTTGTAGGACTCTACTGAGCTTTACCCCCACGACGTTATGAGGCTCACGAAGAGCTTTACCCCTACGCAGTCCCGTGGAGATCCTCTAGGGATCCCGGATCCACCTCGCACTTCACCCTAACTTCCCACGGTTCCGAGCTCTAGCATTAGACGGGGTACCGAATCAAGTCCTTCCCATAAAGGACATGTGGACGTACGGTGTGGAACTGATTTAGCGGCACTTAGGTTCGGTCCTTAACTGATTCGAGCAAGACTCCATGCCCAACCATCTCATCAGGTAGCAACCGGCTACCCTACCATTACATGCCTCAGGTAGCAACCGGCTACCCTACCCTTTTCTTGCCACAAGTAGCGACCGGCTACTCTACCACCTCAAACACCCTTAGCATTCTTGCCCGAATCCAAATCATCCATCACTTTCATTTGGGATTTTAGTAAACCTTTCATTTCAAAAGATTCCCTCGGAATGTATAATAAACCAAGGATTTTGATCCCAATCCCATCGTATCAATAAAACTTAGTTTTTACTACAGCAGGGCTAAGCACGGCTAAGGCCTATAGTCCTAATTAGTTCATCGGTCGAATGACAACCGACCAAATAATCCTAGGGATACAAGGAATGGATTTCAGAATCTAGCTCATATGCAATTACTCGGCATAACTACCATAGCATAAAATAACGTTGATATCAACATAGCATGTAGGTTTGCAACCAAAATACTTAATGTTCACAAGTATGGGATTCAACATGGTCAAAGTGGGAATGCTTGCCTAGCAATATTAGCCGAGTCTTGATCTTGAACTTGGTACGACAATCGTTCAAATCCTTTGCGCCGTACTCCTAACGTCGGTATCTACACGTCGAGAGAACGACGAATAAATCAACGTTGCGAGGAAGAGCCAAATAACATTAAATCAGAAACTTCAACACATGAAAATATAACGTGTTTGACCAGCTATTTGATTCTAAAGAGCTACAGGAAATGCAAAGGGGTGCGGAAATGGCTTGCTGCCACGGCAGGAGTTAGGCAGCAGTGACCAGGTTTTGCTACGGTAGGAACAATGTGGCGACGGTAGAGGCTTGCCGTGGCAGAAGGAAATGACAACGGCAATTGCCACGGTGGGAGAGATGCTGTCGTGGCGCTGCCACGGTAGGGGCATAGCTTGCCGCGGCGGGGAACTGGCTTGTCGCGGCAGGGAATGGCTTGCCGCGGTGGAGAAGGAGGTTGCCACGGCAGGGCAAGGGAGCTACGATAGTAGCTTGCCGCGATAGAAGAAATAGCTGCCGTGGCGGCAGGGTCTTTTAGAATAATAGAATCGGGTGCTTTAGGTTATCTTGTCAAAAACATCTACCCTAAGTTTCTGTCGCGTTTAGGGTTTCAGGGTTCTAGGAGATTATATGCTTGCATTTGCCGTTAGGGTTTTAAGGTCGTCTGGGGGTTGTAGGCTTGCAACAACTTTTGGGGTTCCAGATATATCAATTATTAGTTATGGTTCAAAGGACGCGACTAGGATTTTAGGTATTAGAGGGAAGAAGGAGGAACCCTAGGTACTTGTCATGTAGCATGAAATATAGGGTCCTGATGAACAGAGGTTTGTTTGTATTTATTGGTATCCTTGATTTACTGAGTTGTTAGGAAGTGTTAACGAGGTAGGGTTTTCTTAAAGGTTTCGGGTTTACGACGTATACGCTAACTAAAGAAAGGAAATAAGCCCTAGCTTAAGGTTGACACATAACTGGGTATAGGTTTTATTTTGAAATTCCTTTTTAACCAAAACTTCTAAAGCATTTTTAATCATTCTGTTTTCAGGTTTCAGATATTTTGGAATAGTCCTCAGTTGAGACTATACTCATAGTCTTTTGAATTCAAATGAACCTTTAAAGCATTGTACTGTTTTAGCAAGGGAAGTTTTGACATTTAAGATTCTGTCTGAACTAAAGGATGCTAAATATTTCTTTGGTTCGAAAAGCTTTTGGGTGCAAGCATATATTGCATGCCCTATAGTTTCCAGGTTGGAGAGTTCGACCTAATGAATTTTATCGAGGGATTATAAATGCCGTTTACGAGGGAGAACCTTGATCAGTTGTCGAGAAATCTATTAAGGCGGTCATATGGTTCATGTGGCTTTCCAGAGGAGCACTAGGTTTTTGAATTATTTAAGCCCTAAGTCAACTATATTCTGGAATTACTCTAAAAATATTCTTCCTCCTAAATCAATTTCCTGGACATTTCTAAACCTCCTCTGTTTAAATCCAATCATCTGAAATTTTGAAAACGTTTTCCTCATGAAAAGGGTAGGAAATGTTGCTTTGAGTTCGGATCTGGAATTAGCTTACCAAGAATCGGATTGGAAGTGGTTGAACCGGGAGAACCAGACTCACAGCGTTCTCTGGACCGGAAAAACCCATTTTCTTTAGACTGACACGTGGGTCCCGGCCGTTGAAAGGTGGTTAGGGTGTCTAAACCGGTATTTGCTTAATTAATGAGCTCGGTTAGATGGGGAGGTGGAAGCCTGCGGTAGGGGACGGTGGAGCTTGCTGGTGGCTGCTCGGGGAGCAATGGGAAAGGGAAAGGCGGACCCCGCCGGGGCGGCGCTGAAGGGCTGGAGCGACTCACTGGAGCTAGAATCGGCCGGCGGCGGACGGAGCAAGGGCGGATGTGGAGCGGACCTCGGAGGAGCAGCGCTGTGTGTGACCGGGCGGAACGACCTCGATGAAGCTCGGAGTCGTGGCAACCGGTGGCGGCAAGGCCTCACGGCGGCAGGTGAGCTCCACGGCGAGTGGACCTCGGCGGCGGTGTCTCAGTTCGTTGGTGAGGAATGGGGGAAAAGATGGAGGGGACGGGCGCCGGGCTCAGCTCCGTGCTGCCTAGAGGAAGAAGACAAGGGGAGATGGAGGAGGGGCTCGTCGGGGCTGGGCGTCGGGGCCTTACCGGTGATGGACCGACGACCGGTGGCTGGCTGGCACCCGGATAGCGGTGGCACGGAGGCGTCGTTAGTGGCGAGGAGAGGCCAGGGCACGGCGGCGGCTCGGGGAGCTGCTCGGGGCGGGACCGGCGGACCAGGCAGTGGGGTCCCGCCGGCGGTGACTATTCCGGCGGGCGGTAGCGATGGGGGCTGGCGGCGGATAGATGCGGTGCTCGGGAGCTTCTCCGGCGGCGCGTGGCGGGCTCACCGGCGAGCAGCTTCGGCAGACGGCGCGGCGTTGGGCGGAGCGAGGGTGGCGTTGGTTTGGGGCTCGGCCACGAGGGCGACCGCGGGCGCGGAGGTGAGGAGGAGTCCGGCGGCGGTGAGCTCTGGAGGTGAGGCTTGCGACCGGCGCCACCGGAGTGAGGCACAGTGGCGGCTGCCTCGGCTGGGTACAAGAAAACCAAGCGATTAGGCGAGGCAAATCCACGGCAGCAGCTCGGAGGCTCCAGATTGGGGAAGAGATTAGCAGGTGAGAGGAGGGTGGAGCTCGTTTTGTGTTGGAATTGAAGAGACAAGCAGTAGAGGAAGGAATGGGGAAGGAGCTTGGGTGGAAGGGGAGCTCGTGTGAGCAGATATACCAGGGGGAGTTGAGCTCAGGTGGTTGGGGCAGAGAATCAGGTGCTGGGAAGCTGCTGTGGGAAGAGAAGAGAGGAAGTAGGGGAGAGATTTAGGGAGGAGCTCGGCCGGACTGGTGTGAAGAGCTCGGAGGTGTAGAATGTTGATGGCAGTGGCTTGCTTGTGCTGGTGTTTGTGAAGCTCAGAGAAGGGAGTAGCTTGGCAGGGAAGAACATGGGCAGCTGGGCTTTAATTGGCTCGGGGAAGAGAAAGGAAGTAAATGTGGTGGCAGTGAAGTGATGTGTGAGAGTGAGGGAACGTGAGGGGAGGGATTCGGCTGCACTGGCATAGCAGGAAAGGTTGTGTCGCACAGGGAATTAGGCACTGCTCGGTGCGTGTGCTGGCCTGGGGAGCAGTGAGGTTAGGCACTGATTTTCAGAAAATATGAATACGTGGCTTAGTCCAACAGACAGGAACAGTGTTCAATGGTACGAGAAGTAAATGGAAAATAGGGAGGGGAAATGACTGCATGAGGAGAAGAAGTTAATGAAGATACTGTAGAAACACTGAGAAGTTTGGCACCGAATACTATCCTCTGTCAGGTCCCATTTTGCTACAGTGCATGCTGAACTGGGATATTAAATGAGATGAGACATTTCATGATACTTGCCAGGTGATTTACTGAGTTAGGTATTTCAGGGAGACTGGGAGGGTGCTTCACGAGATTTTCTGATGAGCTTCGGTTAGGGTTAACTCATGATTTCATGCGAAAAACATTTCGAGGTTAAGGTGTTCGATGCTGTTCTCTCGAGATTTCTGGACTAAACATGCCTATGTTTTTGCATATTTGCGGTCCCTGGGGAAGAAAGGATCATTGGGCGATTTTATTAGAATTTTTGGAAATTTGTACTAGGGTGTGTAGTTCAATGTGACTTTCTGTCCTAAAGTTTTATTAATTTCATATGCAATTATTTTTGTATTGGACATCACTATTTTGTGTTATAATCGAGTTAAGAATATTATTAGGTTGTCCCACAATTTATCTCGGAATTTCTGGAAAGGCCGGGGAGTGATGGATCTCGCGATTAGGGTTTTGGAAGGAACTGTGTTTAATTAGGGAGGAATGGATCGGGGTTGGAATTTAGGGTTTCGGGATGCGGCAAGGGGTGGAGAGATTATGGGAACTCTCGGAAATCCTTTCACCTTGGTTTGGGTTACTTGCTGGTAAGGTGCCGTTGGCACATCAGCGTATACTGCGCAGGTGTTGAACTAGGGTATTATTGCGTTAGGGTTTTAACGCTTAAACCAAAAGCAGTATATATGTGCATATATTCACGATATGGCTTGGCGAGGTAGGTGGCAAAAGATTATGTCGTTCGGAGCAAGTTTAGGGCATGTATATGTTTAAATTTAGCAAGGGTATCGTGTGGTAATTAGCCGTAATTGCGGTCTAGGTTATTCCGACTAGGAAGGAAAGGGGATGAATGCCGGAGGTGCATTTGTGGCGGGAATGCAAGAGTAAGTAACCACATATGGAATCAGGTGTTGAACGGAATTGTCCGCGTTGTCGGACGAAGTTTCGGGGAATTAGAGTTTTGGCAAAACGGAGATCGATAGAGATAAAGACAAAGGTTTTCGTGTTTGGTATTTAGCTTCATCATGATTCGAACTAAAGTTTTAATTAAGTGTATTTTCAGTTGACATTATTAACGAAAAAGTTTTTGTTAGCCCTAATTTTCAGGTTCCGGAAATTCGGGGCGTGACATTTACCCACAAGATGTAAGTCCCCCCTTGTTGCTATGGCCAAATAAGCACTCTTTACGAGGGGTGCCGGCAGGGTTATTACAACGAGACCTTTCCCCCACCTTCATACCAATGCTGGACCCACTAGATAAGATCTACTCAGTCTCCGCTTGTGCTCGGCAACTCCCGACCCACAACCCGAAGTGGACTTACCTTTGTGTCGAACGACTCCCTACGTAATCACGCGGAGGTCCTCTAAGGATGCCAATCTGTCTAGCGCTCTCTTCCTACTGCCCATGGGTCCAGGCACTAGCACTCGACAGGGTAATTAGCCAAGTCCTTCCCACAAAGGACGTGTGGACGTACAGGGTGAACTTGGTCGAGCGGCACTTAGGCTCGGTCCTTAACTGATTCGAGCAAGATTGCACATCATCCCCTCTTAGCCATGTCACTACATGCTACAATCATTCCTCTGATCTCCACTTACTGCTCTCACCCGAACCAAATCATCCTCCATTTTAGTTTAGGGTTTTGGCAAACATCACTTTGAAACAATCACCTCGGAAGGTACTCGCCTTCCCGAGGGTTTTAATCCCATAACCAAAGGGGTTTCGTATGAATCGAACAAAATTAGGTTTTTCTCTATAGCAGGTCCAAGCATGGCTATTGCCTATATCCTTAATATTCTGCTGGTTGTGCGTTGACCGACTAATTATTACTAGGGTTACAGGGATCAGATTTTCGGACCTATGTCATATGCAACTATTGTGTATATCTAGATCTAGCACAAAATATTGTTGATACACACATAGCATGTAGAGTTGCAAATAAAATATTTAAATTTTGACATATATGGGATTCAGCATGTTCAAGGTGAGAATGCTTGCCTGGAAATATTGGCCGGGTCTCGAGCTTGAGCTTGATACGTCAATCACCCGGTATCCTTCGCGCGATAACTCGTAACGTCGTATCTAGCAGTTCGTGGTTCTGATCCTAACATGGGGGTGATTCCGGATCCTCCTGGCGCACGTACCTCACTCCGTCCGCTACACGTCGAAAGAACGCCAAGTAAACAACCAAGCGGAGCAATTCCAATTAAGACCCAAATAATATGCTATGCTTGATGCTGAGATGACAAGGTGCTAAGTGTTATTGTTTTAAACAAGTGTGAGGTTAGGGTTTTGGGAAATGGACTCTCATATTGACCTTCTAGTTTTAAGTTTATGATTACATCCAGACGGAGCCTAGAGGGAAAATATATGTATGCGATCGTGAGTTGGCCATGGGTTTATAAAGTTCTGGATGTTAGGTTAAAAGGAAGAAAAGGAAGCATTTTAAGCCACCGAGATATACCTATTTCTTGCATTACTTAGTAGCTAGCTCTGGTAGCCCTGATCTATGTCTAAAAAACAGATGCCTATGAAAATGAAGATCCTATGGTACAAGGGAACCTACACTCCCTAACTCTCATTTCAAAATAATTTTGCCCTATTGACTTATGAAGTATTTTAGACATTCTGATAAGCTGGGAAATGTCTACAATCTATTTTAGGTTGCTCTAGAAATGACATAAACTGCATATACATTGTTGAAAGAAAAGGAAAATAAATCCCTATTCCAATTTTTCTCTGTTTCCAATGTGTAAACTCTAAATTTTGAACTTTGTTTTGAACCTACAGTTGGAATTTATTTTTAACTTTAGGGAACTGGAAAGATCTCCTCATGAACCGGCCGGGAGGGCATTGAACCGATCGAACCAAGAACAAACCGATTCTAGGATAAAAAGAAATCTAGCTTCCGAACGGATTGCGTCTTCTATTAGACAGGAATACGCTTTCCTCAGTTGGAAATGAGGCACAGCACGGGCGTGGTCACTTGACCAAGGTGGGCCTGGCCGTAGCCCAAGGCCCATCTGTCGGTGGCGTGGTTACTTACCTCCTCGGGTGAGTCGCTTACCCGTCGGCTGGGTTGGTGCCCCCGCTACTCGGGATAGGGAGATACCGTGGCTGGCGACAGAGCTCCGGTGAGCAAAGGGGATTTGGGCAGTGTGGCTCGGATCGAGAAATCGGAAGAGGGTTCTGGTGTGGAGGAATGAGTGCAGAAAGATGGTGGCCATGGATGGTTTGCTGGAAGCTTCAATTAAGTCGGCATTGGCAGGTTTGAGGCGGCGGAAAGGTTGAGCAAGGGAAGAATAGGAGAATCACGGGGATAATTCTTAGGGTCTGCTGGCTTGCTGGTGGTGAGTAAAGCAAATGCAAGCGAGTGAGGAGCTGGTTGGCCGGTTGTGGTCGGGAATGAAAAGAGAAGCCAGTAGGGAAGAAAAATGAGCTAGGAGAGATAGTAGTGGCGGGAGCACTTGGGGAAGTCAGAGAGGCGACGGGGAGCTCGAATAGCCTGGCTGAGCTCGGTTGTAGCTTGGAGTGGATGGAGGGGCAGGGAGCTGCTTGTTATAGAAATGGGGGGAAATGGAGCTTGGCAGGGAGTACATAGAAGAAGGAGAAGAGGGAATTTAAGCGAGAAGAGGGTAGCTAGCTGTAGCTCTTGGAGAGTAGTGTTGTTAGGCACCGCATTAGCAAGTGTGGGTGACGGTGCTGAGCTGCCATGGTTGGAGCAGTGCTTGGCAGAGGAGGGAGAGAGGAGTTGAGGAGGAAGAAAAGGTAGCTCGAGTATAATGATTTGGAGCAGCTTGGTTGAAGGCAGAGGGAAAAAGAATGAGCGGAGAGGGGTGCTTGGTGCTTGGGTGAAGAAGACCAAGGAGTAGCAAAAGAGCCAAAGAAGAAGAGGTGAGGAGGAATGGCAGCTCAATGAGGAAGAGAAAAGAACAGCGACAAGAAGAAAAGAGAGGCTCGAACGTTGGTCCTATAGCGTGTGACGCCCCGAATTTCCAAAACCCGAAAATTAGGGCTTTCAAAAACTTTTGGTTAAATAACGCTAACCGACATGCGTCGAAATAAAACTTAATGTCAAACCGTTCTAACCCTGAAGTTAATCAGGTCAAAACCATTCGCCCTCGCGTCCCCGCCACGACAGCCTGAAGCAGCCGTCGCAGCCAATTTGCTCTGTCGCGTCAGCCCACGGCAGCCAATGCCGCTGCCACGCTCTTGCCACGGCAGCTACCGCTGCCCGTTTCCTTTGCCGCGGCAAGGCCGCTGCCACCGCCGTTGCTATCCATTTCCTGACGCAGCAAGCCGCTCCTGTCGCGACAAGCTCCTGCCGCGCCACCGATTCCCCTGCCGCGGCAATGCCACGCCACTATTCTTTCCTGCCGCGACAGCCGACTTCTACCGCGGCAACATTTTCTCCGCTGCAACTTTGCACCTATACATGAGCGTATCAGTGTTTTTCCTCAAACCCTAACCCACCACGACCTCATGTGTCTATTCTACCTGCGTCGCAACCCTATATGTGTTGAAACTCCAAGTGTATGTGTACACATGCACTCCGAACTCTATTTCGAAGTAAAGGTGAAATCCACAACCCTAGCTCTTTATCCTCCCTTGGGCCTCTGTATCCGTCTCGATCATATAACCCTGAAAACCAATGCCAGTAACGGAATGTTGAGAACAATGTTCCTAAAGCATTTACAGATTTCCCCGAACTTGATTTCGAGCATATCATCGCATGTAGCTAGGGCATTTGCATTAATCATGATCTCAAAGCACTGAAAACCTGCACACACGCACTCCAGCCAGATAAAACCCTAATTCGGCAAATAACATAAAATTGTCACACGCACCGTATTCATCGGAGCACCCGCGGTACCTCACCACCAAGCAACCCTAAGCCGAGACGGATGACCTGCCGAGAGTTCGGTATACTCTCCACCCCTTGCCGCACCCCCGGAACCCTAATTCCAGCCCTCGATTTTCCGTCCCATTTAAACCAATTTCTTTAGAAACCCTAATCGGGAAATCTATCACTCCTCGGTCTCTCGGAAAATTCTGAAATAAATCATGGAACCACTTAACAAGATACTTGACTCAAGTATGGCATAAAATAATGGGATCCAATTCAAAAATATTTATATACAAAATAAATAAACCACTAAGATTAAAATTAGCTTTTAGCTGCAACCCATTAAATTGAGTTTCCAAAATTTCTGATAAAATTACCACGACGATCCTTACATTCCCTAGAATTCAAATATATAAAAACATGGGTATGCCTAGTTCAAAAATCTGAGATGAACATTATCGAACGTTTTCGTTAAAATTACCGCGGCGCATGAGATCTTGAATAAACTCCCAACCGATCGCTGTCAAAAACTTGGTAAAGTGTTTTTACCATCCTCCCAACCTAGCTATCTCTTTTATTTCCCCTGGCAGCTCACGTCTCACTCAGTGAATCTTCGGTCATTTCTAGCGTTGGCATGCAAGTTCTGCAAAGGAATCAGAATCCTGTCAGTGCCTAACTTCTCCTATTTGCTTGGACACATTTCCCTCAACGCCAGTGGCATGGATCGACAGCCCGGCCACGTTTCATTCTTCCCTTGACATGCCCTTGCCACCCGAGAGAGTCCTGGCCACGCACTGGGTGTGCCTCAGTGCCAGCCAGCATGCCACGGTCAGCATGCACAGTGCCACCATCATTTCCATCCCGTCCACGCCGGTGACAACTCCGCCGGCCATCTCCACGCGCCACGGCCTGCCCTTGCTTCCCCATCAGCACAGTGGCACGGCTGTTCCCCTCCCCAAGTTATCCCGTCGCTGGCACAACTTCAACTACGCCCCGTCGTCGGCCACAGCAACCGCCGCACTATCCGCCGTCTTGTCCCCCATCCTCCGCGGCTCAGAACCCCGACCACCGCGCCGGGTTGCGCCACGATCCCTTGTACCTCCTCCAAAGCATTTCGCGGCACCAGTGCGCTTGGAATCAACCCACCCCGAGCTCCAGCAATGCCCAGCCGAGTCACATCGCCGGCCCTGTGGCCGAGCTGCGGCCGCGCCAGCTAATCAAGCTCGCACCGGCTATATAAGAAGCGGCCAGAGCGCCCCGGTAGCCATCCAAGCCGCAACTCAACGCCCCATAGCCGAACCTTCCCCAGGTATCGACCTCAGCCCTCATTTCCTCACATCCGAGCTCAGCGCCGCTGCTCTGGTTCGAAACCCTCCGAGCTCCACCAACAGAGTAGCTGCACCAGAGCTTAGTCCACTCACCTGAGAACCAGTGCCCCCCAAGCCTCAGGTAGAACCTCGTTGCTCTGATCTCCAGAGAGTCGCCGAGGCCTCCCCGAGCTCAGGCTGCCGCCAACCACCCCATTTAGCTCAACCGAAACACCCTTGCCCGAGGAACCCATTCTACGCCGAGCTTCGTCCACAAATCCACTGATCTCGGCCTGATTTCCATCTTCTTACATCCCCAAGACTTCCCCAGCTGCTACTAATTTTCCTCGCCGCCGAAGGATCACCGGGACGCCTAACCGCTGACGGCCGCCACCGTTGGGCATTCAGATAAGCCTAACCGCCCCGGGGTAGGTCACAGGTGAGGCCGGTACAGACTCCATGCTTTGACTGGCCCGTTAGCCGTGCGGCCCATCCAGTCGCAGTGGACGCGCCCCCCCTAGCCCCGCTTCTCCAGTTTGAAAGCGTAATCTGAGCTAGTGCAGAAAGCGTAGAAGAGACTAGGTCCGGTTTTGACCCAGAACCGGTCTGCCTCTGGTTCGGCCAGTTCATGAGGTGGACCGCCGGTTTCTCAAGCCTAGATTCCAGTTTCGGGATCCTTAAACCATTTACAAACGTTTGGTTCAGAAAATATTTCAAGTTTTAAATGTATTTCTATCACGAATTAAGAAAATCAATGTTAGGACTAATCTTTTGATAGTATACATTATGAGTATACATACATGAGATTATTTTTCTTTTAGCAAACCAAGATGCACTTCACTGAACCAATACGTTCACAATATGTTTAGTGTTCGAAGGACCAAAAGGATAGAAGAATTAATAAGCACAACTTTAACGATCTGAAATTACTACAACCGAAACCCGTCATTTTATGTGACGTATACGCGCATACCCAAAGCATAGGGCATACCTTGTGCTCCTGGACATAGGCCCTAAAACCTCGTAACTCTACCGCTAAGATAAGCTCACACGAACACTCTTCCCCAACTCCGTCTAAAGTTGTGTTCAAAGCTAACAACTTCCAGGAAGAACAGCAAGCGATCGCCCCAAAACCTAAAACCCTAATTCCTACCAACCTAACGCCGGAACCTCAAGAATAACATTTACGTTTTGAACATGCATCTGTTGTTTTGTTTGGAGTTATTCTGAAGTTGGTTCTTATTCGCCGATTTTCCGACGTGTAGTTGACGGAGTGAGGTACGTGCGTGAGAAGGATCCGGAGACACCCCCGCATCAGGAACAGGAGCAAGAACTGCCAGGCAAGCATTCCCACTTTGATCATGTTGAATCTCATATGTGTGAAATCATAATTATATTATTTGCGAACTCTGCATGCTATGTGGTTATAAACAATATTTTATGTAGGAATAGTTATTCCCATTAGTTGCACGATAATTAGGTCTGAGTATCCGACCCTTGTAACCCTAGGTATAATAGTCGGTTGTCCCGCGACCGACAAAAGTATTAAGGTTATAGGCCTTAGCCGCGCTTAGACCTGCTGTAGTCAAAAATAAGTTTTCCGTGACTTATAAAACCCCATTCGGGATATGGGAATAAAACCCTCGGATAACGTGTGTTATTCGGGGTGGTGTTTAAAAGAATGTTTGTCAAAACCCTGAATGAAAAATTGGAGATGATTTGGATTCGGGCGAGAATGCTAAGGGCAGCCTGGGGCTGTAGAGGAATTGATAATGGCACGTTCGTCCGGGACGATCGTGGGTTGAGGAATGGAGTCTCGCTCGAATCAGTTAAGGACCGAGCCTAAGTGCCGCTAAACCGGTTCCTCACCGTACGTCCACATGTCCTTTATGGGAAGGACTTGGCTTAGTACCCCGGCAAGTATTAGGGTTTGGACCCGTGGGAAGTAGGGAGTTTGTGCTAGGTGTTTAAAGTCCTAGAGATCCACCTACGCCGGGCGTGAGGTGTTGATGCGACACAAAGGTGGGGAGTCCCATTTTTGGTCCGGGACGCAAAAGTGGGTCAACCACCTAGCGGGTCCAACTCTGGTATGGAAGCGGGCGAAGGTCTCGTTGTAACAACCCTGTTAATATACGTCGCGAAGTATTCCCAGGGTGACTTACATCTTGTGGGTAAAGCCGTACAACCTCTGCAGAGTGTTAAAAACTATTCGAATAGCCGCGTCCTCGGTCATGGACATGAACTGGCAAGGCCACACACTGGTTAGACTGAGTTTTGTTTATGAAAGCTGGGAAATGGGATTAAGGACGTGGGCATGATGTGTCCACAGAGGGCAATTTACGCTACACGGTTGGTAGTAAGGAATTGCCGGAGAAGAAGGCTAGCCGTGCTATCCGGGATACCATGGGCTGAGCCAGGGGCACTCGCTGAACTATCCGGGATAGTGTCAGTTGAGCGTTAAGTCGAGAAGCTAGTCCTACTGCCCGGGGCGGTAGGGACTGAGCTGTCTCAATGGCTGAGATGATGAGGTAGCCGGGTCTACCTCGGGAGAAGTTTATGTTGCTATTCTGATTTACCAGAATTTACAAACCGTTTTGGAATCTACTATTCTCGTATTTAAACTGAGAACTTACATTTCCGCACAATCAGCAACTTAGGTTAGAGCTATTCCTTGATTAAACCCCTGCATGAAATATTGTCGTATAATCTCTCCTGTGGGAATAGCTTGCGAGTACATTCAATGTACTCACCTGGCTTGTTGATTTGGCCAGACGAAGGAGACGTCAATTCCGAAGAAGAAATCACGATCGCGAAAGCTAGGGAGTAATCCCCAGTCAGTTGCCTGTCGGGTATGGCTTACTGATGGGCCGCAACTCCGCTGGATTTCCGCTGCAAGTTTATAGCCGTTGGGCTTAAGGTATCAGATTATCGACCTTAACGGTCTATTTAATTGATTACGCATGTATGACAATGATATACAGGTTAACTCGTGTGTATCGGCTACTGATCCAGGGACCGGTACAGTAACCACGAGGGAGTTCCCGGCCTTAAAACCGGGGGCGCCACATAGCAGCAATGGGAGGAGAGGAGCACTACGCGGACAAGCACGTAGAGGCACAGTACCGCTGCAGGGCCTGGCAGCGAGGTGTAGCTGCATAGGAATAATTCGGGTGCCTTTTACTGCTAAGAAAGGAAAGGTGGTGTGGTGAATAGGAGGGAGCTGTAGATGACTAGAGGTGTTAGGCACCGCTTGCTGTGGATGGAAAAGAGGTGGCATGGAGCACAGGAGGTAGCTGGCCGAGCTGTGCAGCGAGAGAGAAAAAAAGGAAGGGGAGGAAAAAGGAGTCGAGGAAAAAGGATGACGTGTGGGGTTGGTTTCACATGGCAGTGGAAAAAAAGTATTCGGTTGGTACACAATGGGTAAGCCTAGCAGAATCGAGGGAGAACATAAATAGGGAAGACATAAGATATTTGAGAACCTTTGCTCAACAATCTTTGCGTGAGGAATTTGCACCATAGCAACATATTTTTATGCCAAGGATGGATCCAAAATGTCTAGAGGTATCTCCACGAAGTTTCATGGAAAGTTTAGAGCATTTAGATTAAGGGAAATTGAGCTCGGTTTACAACCAGGCCAATATCAGATTTTGATGTTGGTTGGAAATTTTCGAATTGGAATGGATGAGCTTGAACTTGAGCTAGATAGCATTAAGGGCACCTGCCATGATCTTATAGGATTTTCTCGGAGCTTAAAACCTTGGTACTTTCCAAATTTCAAAATCATCTTTTTGCAATATTTTGAACATCTAGACTAAAGATCCGGATCTCATTCTATGGATGGACTCGTATTAGTACAAGAAGTTCTGTGAGAATTTATGCAACTTTTTGGGGGAATCAAATGGCCACATGCGAAGATATGTTGGGGTTTCAAGGTGTATGTGCCCATATACGCTTGAGAAATTCAAGCATATATAGGGTAGCGACGAAGTTAGAATAGACATAAGAGGTCGTGGTGGGCTAGGTTTTGGGGAATATCACCGGTATACTCATATATATGCATAGGATTGTAGCAGAGCCGAACGTTGAGTTAAGGTTTTGATCCGTAGTTCGGGAAGAACGGGTTAGGGTTTTGCACCCACTCATGATAGGACATGGCGTAGTAGATGGCAGAAGATCACGTCATTCGGAAGAGGTTCATGACATATATATATGTTTCAATTTCACAAAAGTACCGTGTGGGTACTTAGCTGCAGATGTTGGCTTGGGTTGCACCAATTAGGAAAAAGGGGAAAGGATGCCGAAGGTGTGTTCGTGGCGGGAATGCAAGGACGAGTAGCCAAGTATGCAGACAAGGTGTAAAGCAAGGTTTATATACCTTGCCGGACAGAGCTTCGACAAAGCGGAGATTAAGGTAAATAGGAACAGGGCTGGAAGATTTTGGCTTGCCTTGCTTTAGGATTTAGCAGAAGCATGATTTGAATAAATTTTTTAAACCGGTGTATTTTAACTAGCATTATTAACAAAAATAAAATTTATTAGCCCTAATTGTCATGTTTTGAAAAATCAGGGTGTGACATGATGCAACGGGAAAGTCCAGAAGTAATGAGTATAGTCATCCCAAATAGCAAGATAATGTTGGTAACTGGGGATACTCAAAACCGGAGAGGTCCAGATGTCCAATGCAAAAGTTAAAAAAGGAAAGGTAGTGTGAGAGGTGGACGAAGAGAAAGGTAAGCACATGTGCTTGCCTAAGCTATAGGCTTGAAAACTATTATACATTCAAAGTTGAAATATTTGGAAGCGCTAAGGAAAATGTCACGGCCAGGGTAGCCAAGCCACTGGTGCCAGATGTCCGCAAACATGATAGCATGGAGGTAGTGACGATCAATGACTTTGGTTGAAGGATGAATGGGGTAAAGCTCGGTGTAATCACAATGGAGGATCTCCTTCTTGCTTGCTTGATTCATAACAAAAAATCCATAAGGGTCAAATTCAATAAAAACTGAATTATCACGAGTGAGGGATCTAGCTGATATAAGGTTGTTGATAAGATTAGGAGAGATGAGGAATGTTATAGAGAGAGAGGGGAGAGGAAGTAGTGGGAATGGAAGCTGATCCAGTATTCGTAATGGGCAATGAAGCACCATTACCAATGACGATATGGTACGGTGGAGAGGGTGGGTTGGCAGAGGAAGCAATACCAAAGTTGTTGCTAATGTGAGATGAGGCGCCAGTGTCGAGGTACTATTCGTCACTACCACTGGGGGAACTGGACTGCATCGACATGTTGGTGAGGGCAATGATGAGAGGAGCCTAACTGAGCTCATGGTACTGGTGTGGGTGCTAGGCACCGACGCCATAAGAAGTCGCGCAAGCTTGCTGTGGTGGCTGAGCAGGCATGTCGGGTCGTGACCTGAGTAGGCTAGGACCCGGGGCACGCCATTGGCTTAGCCAGGCGTTGAGGAAGCCAGAACACGGCTAGGAATTGCCCTTCTTGCCTTTTCACTTGCCTTTCTTCCCACCGGAGCCGGAGCCGCTGGTGGTGTTGCTAGAGGAGGGTGATGCAGAGGCGCCAGGTGATGCTTGGACGGACGTGCCATAGGGCGTTGGGGCAGAGGCAGTTTGGTAGTAGCAAAATATGGATGGAGCTGGCGTGCCGAAAGAGATTCCAGCATTGGAAGCATGCGCCATGAATGCGGATGCCGCCTACATCAAAGTTGTTTGTGCATGCCTGTGCTCACCAAGAAGAAATGACCTAGCACGCAAGAACGAGGGAAAATGAGTCATCCTGGTGAGGGTGGGGATGGCTTGGTGCAACTGCGGATTGAGGTCACAAAGAATATTGAGCATGAGGTTGTGCTCCGAGATTGGTGAGCCAAGCTCACGAAGCGTGTCGGCCATGGTATTCATGTTGGTGAAAAATGCCATCACAGAGAGATCACCCTGGATGAAGCTTTGAAAGGTGGAGCAGAGATACACATATCATGTCTCCTTGTTATACCGAAAACGAGACTTGATGTTGTGCCATATCTCGATCGACACCGTAGTGTAAAGCCACGAGATGATCGAGAAGTAATTTTCAACCTAGTCGGAGTCACCCTTCATTGGAATGGAGCCGTTGGTATGGTCGCCGAGGCCAAACTTCTCGAAGACAACGTAGAAGAACTAGCTCCACTGGCCGTAGTTGGATTCCTAAAGATCAAGAACAATAGGAACATGTGTCTTGATGTTGATGGGCTGAATTTGAGAGGAAGGGAGTGGAGAGGTGATGACCTCTGCACCGATGCCCGTCATTGAGTTGGGTTTTGAGGAGGTGGTGCTCATGGTTGTGGAGAAGGATAAGAGTTGGAAGGCAGCGAAAGGTTTGGATAAAGATTAGGATTGGAAGTTGACTAATACCATGTCAGAGCGAGAAATGTGCAACACATGTTACGTATTGATTGAGTGTGGTATATCTACAAGTACAAGAAGCAAAATCGTGCACAACCACCCCTGCTATACTCAAAGGATAAGAGCAAGACAAGATCAACTAGTGTCACATGTACACAATCAATAGGTGTTATGCTAACAAGAACTTCTATTACATTCTCAAGGTATTAGGGTATCAGAGACATATTACTCAAATTCACCTTAGTTAATACTATTTAAAAGCACGCTCCTGATGGTTATTCTTATATATTTAAATGAATTTTTTTTCCTTTACCTCGTCTCCGTTACATGCTTGTGTGATTTAGTGTCAATAGTCAATTAGGAACCAAGGCAAGAGCACCTCATTGAGTGTCGCTAAAGATTGATGAGATTGAATGGCATGTAAACCTTAAGATGTCTTTACTCTATAATTTCCCTTTATACGTCTACTATTCTTCATCCCTGGATGATTATCATTATATCAGTTGTACTGAAGTGGAACATGCATGACTCTTACCAGCCATTGCTAAATCATGCCATCTTTCTCCATACACCTCATCACTAGCAGCACTAAAAATGTTGATTATTTGATTCACACAACATCATGCTCCCTAGAAATGTGGCGATCAGCAAACTTTCGTGCACTCTTATTACTCTATATGACTCTATATGACTCTATCGCGCACCCATCTCGCCACCATCGATAGCTATGTAGATGCACTCGTTGTCCCTAAGTTCAATCTGGACACTCCAACCATGTAATGTGGTGCCTCGACATTGATTCTAGATGAATTCAACCGGGTGAGCACGTTTGAGGACACCAAGACAATATGGAACACGCTCATAAAGATTCACGAGGGAATCTCGTCCATCAAAAAGCCCAAGCTCGACGTTCTAACAAGCAAGCTCAACTGCTTCACTATGATGGAGAATGATGATGTGAATGAAATTTTCACTCACCTCAATCACAATGTGAATGAGCTCAAGTCCCTTAGGTGCCTAGAGGTCAACGACCACTTCATCCTCAAGAAGATGCTACGAGCCCTCTCTCCCAATTATGAATACTTGGTGATACTCATCTGTGAGACGGACGACTTTAAGAAGTTGACTCCCACCGAGGCCGAGGTGCTTGGAAGAATCATTGCTCACAAGATAGCAAACCAAGACAAGAAAGAGCTCGTGGCCTCCAACTCAAGTCTCAAGAACATCGCTTTGGAGACCAAGCACGTCGTCGAGGATAATCCAAGCGGCAACGAGGAAGAAGAAAAACTTGATGAAGAGGAAATGACCCTAATTGCGAGAAGATTCTCCAAGATGTTCAAGAAGGGCAGTGCCGATAAGCTCTTCGGCAAAGGAAGAATCCACAGGACTTGAAGGATAGAAAGAAGAAACTAGGACATGTTTAGAGTGCGGCAAGACATGACACTTCATCATCACTTTTCACAACAAGAAGGACAAAAAGGATGATAAGGAGAAGGGGCAAGAAGAAGGAGCACCATAGAAAGGCTTAAGCTCACATTGGCCAAGAGTGGGATTCCGATGAATCACGCTCCAACTCTGACTCCAATGGTGAAGGAGTCACTGATATCGCCATGGCAAGACCCGCCAAATCCCTCTTTATTCACTCAAACAACGTAGAGAAACTCATGGTAAAGGGGTCAAAGTTATCACAGATCACCAAGTCTCCTACCTATGATGATATTGATGATTAGCTTGATGATTTGAGTATGCCTAGCTATGATGCTCTTGTTGCCACTCTTGAGAGGTAAGAGAAGTTGCTTGTGAGGGAGATAGAGAAAAATGATGTCCTAACCCTTAAGCATAAGTAACTTAAGGTCTCCTACGTTCGACCTAAAAAGTCTCATGGGGAGTTTAGGAGTGTTCATGAAAATCTTAGACTTGAGAACATCAAGAACAAACGAGATTATAAAACTCTTGAGATATCTAATGATATCCTCAACGGGAATCATCTCTCTCTTCTTGGTAAGTAATCTACTTCACACAAGAGAGTGTTGAGATACCATGTCCCAAATGTGCTTCATCGACTAAGGATTCTCCTACTATTTCTCTAAATGGTGTTGCTAGTTTCTCTAACTCCATATATTGTAAAGCAACATTGTTGAGTAAGAATATTAGGTTGAAAGCTCGACTCAATTAAGGGTCACTCAAGTGCTATGAAGGTAGTGACACCCTCAAGGAGATTTTGAGTCATCAAGTTGTGAACTTCAATCATGAGGGTTTGGGCTTTACCTTATGGTTCAATGATAATGGTAAGGCATGGACACTTCTGAAAGTACACTAAGACTAAGTTCATGCAAGCAAATGAGAAGTAAGTGCAAGCTTCCATCTTCGAGAGTCATCCGGCTAAAAGGGGTCATACTAACCTTGTTGGGCATTTTGATGCTTCTTATGTGCTTAGAAATGACAATGATGGTAAGGTCCAAACCATACTTGTTAGTGCTAAGATTGGTAATCATGTAAGGAAGAGTTATCTTTGGTTCAAAAGTCTCTTATCACTAACTCTCAAGGACCCAAGAATGTACATGCACCTAAACAAGCTTGATTCATTTTGTAGGACTACACCTCTAGTTGGAAGAGTTGGATGCTTGTAGTGGATGCACCAACCACATGACTGGAGAAAAAGAAATATTCACATCATTTGATAGTAGAGGATCACCATATGAGAACACCAAATTTAGAGATAATGCAAAAGGAAGGCACTGAGATTAGATAAAATTACCATATCAAATAACCTATCCATTTACAATATCTTGCTTGTGAAATCTTTGAACTTCAACTTACTTTCTATCTCACAACTTTGTGATCTTCATGTTAAGTGCAAGTTCACCAAGCATGGAGTTATTTTGACTAAGAGCGGTGATCACTATTTGATATTCAAGGGATTTAGAAAAGGTAACTTGTATTTGGTAAACTTTTCTTCTAACAACTCATGTGTACAAACAAGCTTGTTGGAAAAGTATTCTTTAAGGTGGCTATAGCATAGGAAGTTGGCACATGTGGGAATGAGGAATCTTTACAAACTTCTCAAGGGTGATCACATATTTGGTGTCAAGAACATGACATTCAAATATCACCTTTCTAGCACTTGCGAAGCCGGAAAACAAGTGGGAGGACACATACCGTCAAAAACGTCATAAAAACTACCAAGCACTCGAGCTATTTCACATGGATTTGTTCTATCCCATCACCTATATGAGCATAGGAGGTAAATCCTATAGGTTCCTTATTGTTGAGGATTTATTTTGCTATACGTTGGTGTTTTTCTTGCATGATAAAGGAAACACACAAGATTTTTGAGAAATTTGCAAGAAGGGCCCAAAACGAATTCAAGATGAAGATCACGAATGTGAGGAGTAACAATGGAACCGTGTTCAAGAACTTCAACATTGAAGAGTTCCTTGATGAAGAAGGTGTCAAGGAAGAGTTCTCCTTTGGCTACATACTGCAACAAAATAGAGTTGGGGCGAGGAAGCCCGCACGCCTTTTCAGATGGCAAGGACAATGCTTGATGAATATAAGACTCCTGACCGTTTTTGGGTGAAGGGCGTCAACACCTCTTACCATGCTATCAACTGATTGTACCTCCATCGACTCTTGAAGAAGACGTCATGCGAGCTCATCTTCGGGAACAAGATAAATATTTCCTACTTACATGTCTTCAGGAGGAAGTGTTTTATCCTTAACAAAAATCAAAAGTTTTCTAACTTTTCTCCCAAATGTGATGAGGGATTCTTTCTTGGTTATTGTTCGAATGCACACGTCTATTAAGTATTCTACACTACTCCACGTATAATTGAAGAAACGTGCGACATTCAATTCCATGAGACTAATGGTTCCCAAGTGAAAAGTGTTTCCAAGGATGAGTTGGAAAATGCCATCAAGAACATGTCACTAGGAGAAATGATGCCATTGGAAGTCAAGGAAAGCATGTCATCAATTGAAGTGGAGCATCCAACACTGACACATGACAAGATCCAAAGTGCGGAGGCGACCCAAGTTCAAAATAATTGTGCTCAACCTCAAGTCCAACCACAAGTCTCATCTCAAGTCCAATACCAAGAAAAACCGGATCATTCGAGGATACACAAGAACTTGCAACGAGATCATCCGTCGACAAAATTCTTGGCGATATGCATAAATGCACTCAAACTCGCTCTCGTAATGCAAAATTTTGTGAACATTACTTGTCTATTTCTTCTTTGGAGCCAACCAAGGTAGATGAAGCTCTTAGGATCCGGATTGGGTGAATTTCATGCATAAAGAGCTCAACAACTTTGAGTGAAATTAAGTTTGTACGCTTGTGGAGAGACCAAGCCAAAACATTATTGGCACCAAGTAGGTTTTCGTCAACAAAAAATATGAAGACGAATAAGTTATTGGCACCAAGTGGGTCTTCCCGAACAAGAAAGGAACAAGAGACTTGTCGCCCAAGGGTACACATAAATTGAAGGTTTGGATGTTGGGGATACTTATGCCTCGGTTGCTAAATAGAAGCCATTAGAATCTTGCTTGTATTTGTTAATCATCATAATATCATGCTTTATTAAATGGATGGCAATAGTGTATTTCTTTATGGTAAATCCATAAACTAGTCTATGTAGAGAAACCTCCCATTATTGAAGACTCTAAATTTTCTAACCATGTCTATAAACTCCATATGGCACTATATGGCATCAAGCAAGCTCCTAGAGCATTGTAAGAATGTCTTAGGGAGTTTCTAATCAAGAAAGGGCTTCAAAAATAGAAATATTGATTCCACATTGTTCATTAAGTTCATTTATTATGAGCTTATTGTTTTTCAAATTTATGTGGATGATATCATATTTGGGTCAACTAACAATGCATTTAATGAGGAATTCGGGAAGAGATGACCGACATATTCGAGATGTCCATGATGCGCGAATTGAAGTTCTACCTTGGACTTTAAGTCAAACAACTACAAGAAGGGACTTTCGTTAGCCAAGGCAAGTACATTAAGGACGTGCTCAAAAATTTCAACATAGAGAAAGCCAAGCCAATTCGTACTTCAATGCAAAGCCAATCCGTACTTCAATGCAAACCAACTGGCACCTCGCCTCGACCTTAACAAGGAAGGTAAATCCGTGGATCAAAAGGTATATCACTCCATGATTGGCTCTCGTTATACTTCTCTATACTTGTTTCCTTACTTCTTTGGATTACTAACATGTTAAGTTTTGTTTAGTGCTATTGAATTTCTTGTGTAGAATTTACTTTTGGTATTAGTTTTATTAATCTCCTATTCACCCCTGTCTAGTCGATAATCTAGATCGTTTCAATTTGTATCAGAGTCTAATCCTCTCATTTCTTAGCTTTCACCACCTAGAGACATATGATGTCTACTAGTGATGAGATGCATATGAAGTGATGACCATATTTGGATGGTTCAAACTATGCTAGTTGGAAACACAAAGGCGCACAACCAGCGACCCAACATAATTAACACAACATCACAATAATACAACATATCGGCACAAACTTTTTATTCTTTGCAGATGCCCATTGGAAACCCAAGGATGCTATTGGCACCTATGCTCAACCAACGAAACACATGGGTGTAAGACGCTATACATGCCTATCTTTATTGGGCCGAATATCTCTAAGTGCTCAGACCTATGGATGAAATTGTCGTCCCCGACCAAATGTTCTAAGAAAATGTACCTCAAGACGCATGTGACGTTCAAGATCTATTAGGATTCTTTGGCTCGTGTAAAAGTATTGACGTAGAACAAGTCCAGAACCTACAAGACAAGCCGAGCCGGTGGTGGCAAAGGGCATGAGGTATAGAAGAGTAGTTCACTTGGATTGGACATGACACTTCGATTGGACATGACACGAGACGAGCCGAGTCAAGCGGAAAAAACCTGTGTGATGCCATACGTTGCACACACAGATTTCACAGCAAAAACTTCGGTATGATTCTTTCTCTTCAGGTGACTTATTCTTTTCTCTTCAGGTGACTTGCCTCCTCGTTGGATTCGTGATATCCATTTGTGCCTATACTATCGATCTTCCTTTCCTTGAGTTGTTAAAAGAAGAAAAAGAAACCACTTGAAGTCTCGATGTGGACTATACATAAAAAAAATTGATAGAAACGCAAGTGCCAAACATAATATTGTGAAATATAGAAAAATATTGTTTAAATTAAAATAGGAAAAATATAAAAAAATGTATCGATTCTACGTGAATGAGTGAAAAAGAGTTTGAAGAGGACGTTAATATTCCTATAAAATTGAGATATGAGAAAGTAATCTACAGAAATCTAGTACGATCATTCTTATGTGCCACTAAAGAAAAATTTTCTAAAGATCAAAATCTTATAAATATGCTATGGAATTCCTACCATCCAAATAGGACGTTAAGCCGAGATCACGATAAATCTTCAAGAAAAAAGTATGTCAAAATTGCTACGTAGCTCCATGAGAAAATTATGGGGATGACTTGGGTATCCGAGCCACCTACCTGATCAGTAAGTTCAGCTTTGGTCAGATTTGTTAAACTACACCTAGACTGCAGGCGGATAGAAAGTTGCAGCCTTGAGGTCCGCCATATCCCATACAGCCGGCCGGCCAAAAGACCGAAGCTGTTCTGAAATCTGAATTCTGATGCACAGCAGCTAGCGCGCAGGTCACTCCCGGCCCGTCCGTTGCGCTGATCCTGCCAGAGATTTCGTTTCTTTTTCTCTCCCTCGCTTGTGCAAGGAGCTAATGGATCGTGTGAATTGCTTGCGGAAAGAGATGAAAGGGCTCTTATGGCTTGATTGGACGTGGAGTCGAATGGGATTGGACGTGGCCTCCAGTTGCAGTGCCCCTCGAGGAATCTTTAGGTGTGGAAGCGGTAGATGGCAAAGTGACAACGAATAATCCCCGATTCACACTCTCCATTTTCAAACTACAAATAGTTCTAGGCAGGAGTGACAGGGAGTTCTTTCTTGTACGCACCGGTGGTATCGTGCTAACATATCTACTCTTCACTTAGAAAAATATATATTATCAGGTCTCTTAAATTCACAAAATTTTAAAAATACAGAAATATGAAAAACAAAATATTGTAAAGCCACTCGTTTGATTACACCATATAAAAATGTAGCAACTCATGACTCATATGAACTTTTGTAAAAAAGTTAGACTCGACAAAAGTTTCTTTCTAAATCGAGCACAAAATGGCCCATAGGACAAAATCAAACCACCACTAGTCTTACAAATCAAACCACCACTATGAAAGAATTTGAAAGCCCGACAAAAATCATCTGAAATTCGTCTGAATCCACTAGGCCGGCCCTAACCGCGGCGCCGGAGACACACGGGTGGTTGCCCGGCCGGCTGGCAGGGGCAGTTCGGTGGTGATTTGAGCTGTCGCTGAGGTTCGCTTTCCCAGGCAGGCAGGCGCAGGCGGCAGAGCACCGTATATTCGCGCACTGTTTCGCCTGCTCCGAGCCCTCACGTCGCCTGTCATTCCAACCGTCCCTTCACCAGCAGTAGAGCCAGCGGTGCACAGCCACGAAACGCCTGAGCCCGTACACGTGACACC
This sequence comes from Stipa capillata, assembly GCA_019208055.1. Lineage (NCBI taxonomy): Eukaryota > Viridiplantae > Streptophyta > Magnoliopsida > Poales > Poaceae > Stipa > Stipa capillata. The sequence goes on from JAGXJF010003410.1 coordinate 61,906, forward strand.
ACACCTCCTCGCCCTTTTTTACACTGCGGAGTACTACCAAGTACTACTCGGGAAGGGAAAGGGATTCCATGGCGCAGCCGAGCGAAGATCGGCCGACATAGGGTTTGGTTGGTGCATTTCCCCACAGCGAGATGACTTTATTAATTCAGGCTCTGTTCGATTGGACGTGGCTGCTAGCCCGCTACTGTGGCCTGAAAGCGTGGTTGGTACTTGGAGTACTACCTGTCTTACGCTCTTTGATTCTCCCGACGTAAGAGATTCCGTAACAAATGGTACGGCCTAAAACAAGAGTTGTGTATCATATCTAGAGGTAATTGCACCCAGTTACATAAATTTGGTACACGGATTCACTTCGCTACAAAAACTTATAAAACGTGCACACCGCTACAACAACTTGGCACTGGCGTTCACTTCGATACAAATTGTACGAGCGTCGCCTCGGGTGAAACGCCAGCGTCGCCTCCACGGAGGGCGACGCTGGCTAACGCCACCCACCGTGGCGTGTGACTGGGTGAGCTAACGCCACGGTTAATGGGGTTCAGCCCCCCGGTCCACGATCTGCCAACGGGGAGAAGTACCGAACGCCACGGTGGCTGGCGTTTGCCCGGTATGCAAACACCACGGTCACTGGCGTTTGCCCGGTTAGCCAAACGCCACGGCCTCTAGCGGGCAAACGCCAGTAACCGTGGCATTAGCTCACCCAGTCACACGCCACGGTGGGTGACGTTAGCTAGCGTCGCCCTCCGTAGAGGCGACGCTGGCGTCTCGCCCTCCACCGAGGCGACGCTCGTACAATTTGTACCGCAGTGAGCGCGTGTGCCAAATTGTTGTAGCGGCGTGCATGTTTTCTAAGTTTTTGTACCAAACTGAACGCGTGTGCCAAGTTTATGTACCTCTGGTGCAATTACCTCTTATATCTATAAACAACATTTAAGATTCAAGTCCTCCGTCTTGAGAGTTAAAAAATTCTCACATTAATCAAAAACTCTAAAAAAGATCACATTAATCAAGAACAAAAGAAAAGACTCGCACCGTGTATTTTTGTGGAATCATATTATAACTGTATAGATTAATCTCATGAGATAAAGAAAATCTTGGAAATATAGAAAAGATGCGTCCTAATTAGCGACACTGTGATGCATGAAAAGAGATGGACTCTTATTTGTTTGTCTACGAATCATATAGATAAAGAAGGGATGCCACCTTTCTAACGTAATTAATTTGAACCCATGCAGGGCTTTCTACTATGCTTGTCTTTGTCCACCAATTGTCAAGGAGAAAGAGGTTGCGTTTTCTGATAGAAAAGAGTCGTCGCCGGAGGCTTCTGTTTGCTCGCCGTAATTTGACGCGGGCGGCGTTGAAGTATGACTGTACGAGAGCCCGCTCGTGAGTCCATCAATTAGTCCTTCGCGATGCGGTTAAGTTGCAAATTGCGTTTTTTTAGTATGCTGCGTATATATGTTACCTTACATGAGTATGAATTGGAACCAACGCGAGTCAGGTTCCAATTACTTGAACATGCGCGTATGAATCAGAATACATCTTGATTTGCGGTATCTATTGCTTAGATGTCCAAGTTTTATCAGACTCAGAATGTCCATTAATTGGCCGTGGTTTGCTAATGTTCATAAACAGGATCTGCCAAATTAACGTCTACATTGTTCTTTGACTATTGAGAATTTCGACGGACATTTTGTGCAAGTCATGCAAGGTACATTAAGATAAATAAAATTAGAGAAAGCAAATAGCATGTGTTAAACGAATATGGCTGATGTCGAGGCTTTCGCCCACATAGAAGCTAGCTTGGGCTTCGACTTACAAGGACTTGATCGAGGGGAGATCACCAATCGACATCCCTGATCGCACTAGATCGTCTTTAGTACAAAAGGATAAAAAATTACTCATATTATAAGTCCATTTTAGGATTTTGGGTGTCATTTTTTTAATACAACTTTAGGTATCATTTGCAAAGTAAATTATTTAGATCGACTTTTAGAAAACCATATTCTACCGTTTTCCAACCTTATAATTCGAAATATTTGTATTCTTTTGATCTTAGTATAGATTTTACGAGAAGTTAGAAGTCAGCGAATTTAATAGAGAACCCACAAACCATCTACTCCAAAACTCCATTGCACTCGCGACATACCATGAAGTTGATGCCCGTGCAACACAGCAGAGTTATAACATTTCAGTTTTCCGTTTCGAAAAAAAAAGACATTTTATGTTTCCTCCTTGATTAATCAAGTATATATCTACTTGCCTAAGCATCCGTTGTCATCAACCCTATGCTTAGAACGAACTTTCTTGCACACTTTAGCCACAAACAATACATGGAAGGGTTTATGCTATTTATGTCTACACATCCTGAGCAAATACATGTCTAGATTTAGTTATAGTCCAATCCAGTTTCAACAGAAACGTGAAAATCGTTCAGTTCCAACACCCGATGCCATATGCTCTATTGCTTTGCAAGACAAAAGCCTAAAGAATTAAATACAAACGAACTGTCGAGCAAGGTATACTTACGTGCATGTTTCTTCATTTAGGTTATTTACTAACTACTAGCAAACAATAGGTGTAATACACGTAGGTACTATAGATGGTACTCTTCACAGGTATTGTTATGGGATCAATGGCTCAGATTGCTTGCCAGGTCTAGTTTAAATTTGGTACACTATATAGTAGTATAGATATATAATTGGTCTATTGTTATCATTAAAATAAATAACCGTAGGGCCATGTCTAATCCGGGAGGTAAATTATTTTTATGACTTTTATCAAGCAGTAGGTTTATGTGATATTTTACGGGAGTATCGACATTACTTGAATTACATGCATGCATATTCCATCATGATGCTACTTTGTATAGTATTTAATATAAGCTTTAAATATAGCACTCAGAGGTCTTTCCATCTTGGGGAATTTTTTATTAACACAACAAAATTACGTCAAGACAAACAGTGCAATTGTGTTAGGTAATCAACATGGACATATTAAGAAAGAAATCAAAATCCTATTAGTGTTACGTTGACAATCCGGAGTTCAGACTTTATTCATCTTGACTCTGGTTGCAGTCGTCATGAATACGTGATGCAAGAAACTCCGGGATGGCATTGTGCCAAATTCTCCGGGTACAATCAAAATCGGTGATCGAAATTGAAAGACTTAATAGGAAAACACTAAACAGAAATTCACAAAAACTTTCACATAAAAGAACCCAGCAAGTACAAGACCAAAAATATAGCCGAGCAAATTACACGCACCACTTTGCTAGTTATATTTTAAAACCAAGTGACACTCGACTAGAAAAGAAGATACAAAGCTAAAAATCACAAAATAAAGCAAAACATCTTTTATTCATCTGATTAACCCTTATTATTTAGACCATAATTAATATATCTTCACAACATTTATTAACCATCACCAGTCATTGATCTGATAGATCCTTATTATTAATAAGCCATAACTGATAAATGTGCACAAATATACATAAACATTATCCAGACATTGATCTAATGGACCATAATTATTAATGAACCACAACCGATAGATTTTCAAAATTATACACATCATACGGCTAACCGAACTTTAATTTTATGTGTCGGTCCATATAATACTAACAACTCACAATCGGAACATTAAAGTCCACTTACTTATCAAATATCATGATGAAATGAGTATAAAAAATATATCACGTACAAACGATTGGCTGGCTCACAGCCCGAACTTTAATTCCGTGTATTGGTCTAATGTCACACACAAACAACCTATCGGCTCGGTAGGTCTACCGGCTGAAGATTGAAACTTTAATTCCACATGTTGATTTAATATTATGTACAAACGATTAGCAGTCTAAAATACAAATCAACGGCACTAGATACGACCAACTTGCCAGCTCTGGTTCCGTATTTTAATTTTGCATATTAATCTAATATCATATACAAACAACTGGCCATCTAACGTACAAACCAGCTGTCGACTAGGCAATCCAAAATTTAAGTACGCATGATGATCTAAAATCAGGTACAAGCGATCGGTCGCCTCGTAGTCTGAAATTTAATTCCGTATATTGATCTAACACTATGCAAAACTAATCCGCCAACTCAATACAAACGACGGCTCTCGATTCAAAATTTAATGCTCCATATCCATGTAATATCACGTAAAAGTAACCTGACGTCTCATGTAGAAACTACCGTCAAGCTCAATATACTTGAGAACTTCTAGATGTGGTATGCTACATTAATTCTACATATTGATATAGTACCACGTGTAAATGAAAAAAATATTAGTGATCCATACCATTTTAACTCCATTCACAGATCTAATATACATACGAAAGGAACTATTAACTCACGTACAAATGTCCGGTCGACTGGTTCGCAATGAGAACTTTAGTTATATGTATTGATCAAATATCATGTATAAACGACATATCAGACCATTAATCTAGAGTTTTTAAAAATAGCACGATAACATGTTCAATGGTCAAGATGTCAGCCTAGTGGGAGGGTTGAATAGGCCACTAAGAATTTTATCCAATTTTAAAATTTCTTGTAATTGTGCGAAATTTTATTGTCTAATGCAAGAACTATATGAGCACTGCTAGATATTAGTCACCACATAAGCACAATGAAATACAAAGATGAAAGCTTCCGAAAGTAAATGGTGGATCGAAATAACAAAATGAGACACAATGGTTTATTGCCGAAGCTCGGATCCTTGGGGGAATCCTACATCTGTGTCTTTAATCTAGAGTTGGCTTCCTCTAAGCCTTTATTCCTCTAGGGCGCACTTTGCATCCCCTCGATCTCTTGTTAGTGATCCTTCCTTTGACGCTCAACATTCACAAACTTCTTGCGATTTACCGCAACTTGCTTGAGAGCTCTAAAGGACGCCTAACCGTCTAGAAGCCCTAAGCTTCAAGAGTAAAATGTACGTTGAAGACTTGGAGATGAACTCAATACTCTAGTGCTTAACTAGCAACAACCTTACACTTAATCTAGATCTATCTCACAAGAACCAAATGATTTTGGCTTCAGGAAGGTGGGAGAAGCTCTCTTGAGTGCATCATTTTGGAGTGACAAAGAGTTATGCTTGAATGTCAGAGTGAGGGTATAAATAGCTCACTTAAGAAAACTAGCTACTGACCGAAGAAATACACACCTAGAGTATACAGGTCTAAGCCTAGAGTATCCGGTCATTTAAATCCCAATGGCTATAAAATCTCTCGTGAATCCTCAGACAGTGTCTGGGCTCGCTAGCTCACGGAGTATCCAGAAAGAGCCTGGAGACTCCAGACGTAGTAACAAATACAGCACAACTCCTAGAAGCAAACCATATACCTCGGCTTGTGCGCCAGCCCGGACACTTCGGGAATTTCCTGAACACTCCGATGGGAGCAATAGAGAGCAGGATTTCCCTAGAGTATCTAGCCCAGAGAATCTGGCTGATACTCCGGCCAAAACCAAGCTTCTGTTATTGCCCAGGATACATCGGACAAACCCATGTGCACTTCGGCTAACGAATTTTCTCACATTTTCGCTTGAGAATTTTGGGTGGGTTACTTCAGGAAAAGTATTCCTAATTGAGCATAAAGAACACTAAAAAATTCGTTCCAACCCAAGAGCACATCTCTCTTCATAGAACGGCTTTTCCTATGCTCAAGGTGACTTTCTGAGTCACTAAAATTAGGAAACGAGGCATACCTTCATCACATCCTTGCCATTATACATTTCATCTTATTAGGGGTCCCAATACCGATAGGATCAATCACATGGGACTAAAACATGTTAATATACTCAACAAGTGTATTAGTCTCCTAATTGTTTATAATTAACCACCAAAACCCAGTTAGAGGGCCTAGGTGTACTTTCACATGTAGATACCTATATGATTAATTTTCTTAAAGACGATTAAGTATGTTTTTCACATAATTGTATGGGACACTATGGTAGCCAATGTATAACACTTTTTTATTTACTTGATAGTATTCTGTTTGGAATACATGAAATTTCACAAGTACACGATATGATTTTAATATGCTTTATATAGACTTGTCATTCCATGCCATCTTTGTTTAGAGGTACAATAAACGATCAACAACCCATAAAGGTATTGTTGTGAACACAAAAAATTCCAAAGAACAAACTAAAAAAATGATATAAATTACACGGCCACTAGTGGTTTAATATATCGGCTATGCATTTTGCAATCGCTAAAAAAATTAAAAAAATCACTGCTCGAAAATTGATGAAATCATAGTCGATGCTTACCCCGCTTCTCCACCCAGTCTTTCCATCATTTTTGGTAGTGGCTTCATCCTTTTCGGTAACGACACTTTGAGATTAGGATTAGGGTTTAGGTGAGGGTTCGTTGTGCTTTATGGGAATAGAGAGAAGGTCGACCAAGGCGAAGTTGTGGGTGGGTCTCTAAGGTCGGCCTTAGACATCGAAAAAGACAACCTCAAACAGAAAAAAAAATGCTAAGGTCACCCATAGCCTAAGGCCCAGGCAAAATAAAACAAATATTTCCTCTCTTCTCTATTTGTATCACACAGTTTGGGATGATACGACTCGAGAAATTGCTGCGAGCTCAAGGACGCACTGCCGTACGTGGGGACAATAGCCCCCATTGGATAACCACCAACAGAGCACAGAGATAAGGAGATAAGGGTGCGATAGAGGCTAAGCCTTAATGCAACCATTGTAGGCCCATCATGAGGCCAAGGAAATCACCACTTGCCAATCGGTGCCACAGAGGCAGTTGACAACGATCGAGTGCCGCTTGCAATGCCCTACGCAATGGCAGTCAGGTTAAGCGTGGCTAGATGAAGCTCTACATGGTGTCAGTCTTGACCTCAGCGGTGAAAGGGGGAGAAGCACAGGAAGAGGATATTCGACTGTCGGAGATGGGGAGTGCCAAATCCCATTGGATTTGTGCTCAGGAAAGGTGAGGAGAGGATGATTCGTGAATAGAGGTAGGCGATGATGTTGCCTAGGATTGAATTGGGCAGTGCCATGGTAGGGTGCAATGCGAAATGATTGAGCGCTCGGGGAAAAAGAAAAACATATGACATGTGGGCTCTATTTTATGGCCCAAGGGAGTCTTAAACACCGTGAGACTTTTAGTTTGCTATAGCACATGAGGTGGGCCCTGTCTTAAGTTGAGGTTTAATTATTGGAGACGCCGTAATTAAGTAAGCACCTGGAGCAAATAAACCAACCACTTACCACAAGAAGAGAGAATTCTAGCTACCAGCACAATATTTTGAATTGTTATTCTGTTAGGGCGTGTTTGGTAGGTTGGTTTCACTCAGCCTGTATCTACTCATACAAATATAAGGCTGTTTGGTAGCCTGTTTGTTGACTTGGGTCATGCCCAGCTGGTACCCGAAGAACCCCTCAGCCACGCCCAATAGAGAACCCCAAATCCATGTTCTGAGCACAGCCATGCCCGCTCGGTCACTCGCTTCTCCTCTCCCTGCGCCCTCACTTCTCCTCTCCCCGCGCCCGTGCTCTGCGCTCCACCCGTCGAGCTCCGCTGCGAGCTCCCGAGGCTCCGCCACCCGTCCCCGAGCCCCACCGCCCGTCCCCGAGCCCCGCCGCCCGTCCCCAAGCTCCTCCGTCTCGGCCTCCCTCCGTGCTGCCACCTCTGCCGCCACCTCCCCCACCGCCTCCCCCCGCCGCCCGTCCCCGAGCCCCGCCGCCCGTCCCCAAGCTCCTCCGTCTCGGGCTCCCTCCGTGCTACCTCCTCTGCCGCCGTGGTTGGCCGGAAGCAATCATCCCCGGCGAGGCGGTGGGCATGGGGCCCTCGTCCGCCTTGGCCCTCTTGCTCGCCGCCGTCAGGATACGGCACGGCGCTGGCGCCGGTGCCGGCTGCTGCTTCTTGGACCCGAGACTGAGCCCCAGCTCGAGCTCTTCCTCCTCCTCCTCCTTCTCACCAGAGTTCTCCTCCACCTCCTCTGCCGGGGCAGGAGGCAGTTCGCCGGAGGCGAACGCCTTCGCGGTGGGCCTTGCTCCTCCTCCTCCCCCTCTCATCGCGCTGCTCTGGTTTCTTGGCTCTGTGTGAGTGAGACACCTCGAGAGGGATGACATCCACAGGCTACCAAACAACATCTCAACTCAGCAGGTCTCAGCAGATGCAGGCTACCAAACATAGCACAGTGGTATCTACTTAGCATGTTTAAGATTATGCATATCTCACGAGAGATGATCATGCCAGAGACATACACACTACCAACACACATCCTTAGGGTTAGGCCTTTGGACCCTTTGGTCGGCCCTCGTGGTTTTGGCTTACGAGCAAAGGGAAAACCATGGAAATGACACAGGGCCCGGCCTTGGCCAACTCTCACTATTTTTATACATCTTGCTTGTGATGTGATGTTACACCTTGGCCTCTATTTAATGGTCTTCTCCATTCTCTTCTCTATGCCTTTCTCCTATACCCATCTGGTACTACTACTCATCAAACGGTAGCTCCTCACAAGATCCACATGAAAACTTGCCCATGGCTCCACGAGAAGCTCTCAATCTTTTTGGGGTGTGTTTATGTTTGTTTTGCGCCCTTTTTGTTGATCTTGGTTTTAGCTTTTCATTTTGATGGAAGTGTCGGACGGAAGAGAGCGTCCTTCAGTCCACTCAAAGGCTGTGCTAGAGTCGAATTAGCTGCCGACTCATTCATCCACATGCTGAGCAAAGCCTGTGAAAAGAGCTTAGCAGATGAGTGAATGAAGCGGGAGGTAAAGTCTTGATCTTGCACCGTCGTTGCTTGGACTGAAGGGTGCTCCCTCCTCCTTTTAGCCATGCAGCAGCCTGATCTGTTCGTTTCTTCAGCTAGCACATATCTTGATCTGTTTGTTCTGAGCTTTTTTAGGCATGAAATGATAGAATCAGTGATTTTCTCGCCTGTCTAGTGCTTTACTGTTCTTCTTTGGTTGTTATTTAGTCCAGGCTTTTTTTTGTACTTTTCTTAACCCTGACCTTTTGTACTAAAATCCTTGATCTGCTCACTGAACCTTGTTTTCCTTGGAAGTACAGCTGCTTTACTTGTGATGACCTCCTAGATGCCTAGATGGCCCATGTTTGTAGAACTCCAACTCCATATTTTTCTCTCTCTTTTAACTTGCTCTCCTGATGTGTGATCTGTCGGAGACGGTGTGCACTGTTGTGGACTAGGACAGCAAAATACGATGCTTTCTGGTGTGGGTAACCGGGAATCACATCTTTCGGTTCGTGCAACAGTGAGACGTCTTTCGATCTCCCTGTTTGCTTTGGAACTTGGCATGCAACTAGTGTGATTGGACGTGTCCTGGTCTATGCTTTTGGAGCATGGCCACCACTTGGATCCGATAGAGTTCCCCAAGCATTTTTTCTGATCTCCCGAAAGAGGAGATTAATTTCCCCGAGGGGTCTTAAGATGCTAATTAGCCTGTTAATTTGAGATTAATTTGTGATGTACAGGTGTTTATGATCTACTTATGGTTTGCATGATTTTCTATTCTCACATGTTCTCCACAAACTTTGATCTGTGGAAACATGTGAGCATGCATGTTGGCCTAGTTCCTTCTGTGAATACACATTCAGAAATCTAATTATTTTCACGGAATTTTTAAGAACAGTTTGAGTATTGACTACTAGTAGAGATGCATGTGGTAGAATACACATTCAGAAATCCCCCATTGTTTGGCAATAGATTAGATCCCGTTTGTGCTGCTAGCTGTAGTAGTTTGTGTAATACTCCCATTGTCCAGAAATGTAAAACGTATTTTGATTGAAGCGTATTTTGATTGCTTAAGACAAGGTTTTGACCTAAAATTACTCTATTAATACGTGATTTATGTGACATAAAATTGATATCATTAGATTTATATTCAAAAGTAAGATTATAATTTTGTATTACATAAATCGCATATCAACAAAGTAAATATTTGGTCAAACCTTTGTCTTAATAAATCAAAATACGTCTTATATTTCTGGACGGAGGGAGTATGCCATTAAGATTGAAAATAAGCACCAATAGGGCAAGTATTTACAAAATGATTTCATATGTGTATTTGTGAAGCTTTAGGATGAGCTTGTTTTAGGCTGTTAGATCACAAATTTATGCTTTTCAATCAGCAGTTGTATACTTGTTAATACTGTTCTTTAGGGGACTTTGCTGATACTTACAATTATATGTTTTGTTTGCTGTGTTTTACTTTTTCCAATAGAACTTTTGTAAGCGGAAGTATGTGTCGTCCTGTTGAATATTGACATATGCAATATTGCAGATCTTGCCTATTAATGTTGTTTTGCATATATAAATTAATTAAATTTCCTTGATAAGTTGATTGATGCAAATAATCCATCATATATGCAGCCATCAAGTTCAATACAATTTGTTTTTCTAGCTTGTTCATTAGTTCTTGTTACCAACATGTTATACTCTCCAAATTCATAGTTTTAGCGTCATTTTTCTGTCGACCCTTGCGATTGCAGCTGGCGACGATACTTGTATATATTGCCAAACAAAGTTTGCTACACGTGGAGGGTACTAGCAATAATTTCCTTCCGACATTACTCCAATATGTTATCTGCAATGAGTATTGTGCAACATTACTATACTCTGAAGGTTTGCGTTTGGCATTGGACTGGATTATAATAATCTTGTTTATCCAACCGGTTTTGTTTGTCTAACTTATTTTTTTCTATTTTCGTGGCTATTTTTTCATAACAGATTATAAAATATGTTTAGCATAACATAGTTCAGGACCCGAAAATTGAGTTGAAGTTTGATTTCATTAGATGTTCTAAATCAAATTTAGGATCTGATATAGCAGATCTTTGACAAGTCTGGTTTGTTATAGCAAGCGTGCATGGACTCTGCTTGAATTGATGACCAAAGCATATGTTTCCTGCAACAGTTTGCCATAGGTCGGAGAGAGAGAGATGAAATATCCCCGAAGGGCGCTCTGGCCATCAAAGTTGTGGAAGGGACTTACTTTCTTTACATGTCTCGTTTCCATTGCAAATGGTCTATGATTGACTGCCTTGTCATATTTCTCTTTTTCATCGCCAATTATCTATGATCCACTAACGAAGGTGGCCATCGATGTGCAGACATGCATGCTTCTTGGGAATGTAGCAACGAATTAATGTTGCAGCTTTGTATATTTCCTATGCAAGTGTATGTATTGTTGGTTATAATCTAAGGATTTCAAAAATGCAGGAATAGAAAAGATATAAGAATTGAATGTCATAACATATAAAATTTTACGGGAATAGAAAATACATGAATAAGTAGTAGAAGTTGATTAGTTGTACCGGGAAATTTTCTTACAGGCTTATGTGTTTGTCATAGTTGTCATAAAAATAAAGAAAATTTTACATGAGGTTTGACTTAATAGAAATTTTCTTTTTGAACTGCATGTAGAATAGTCCACGGGGAAAAATTCTATGGTTTTTAATCCTGTAAATCAAACAAACTCTATAGAAAAATTACTAAGTAATAGAATTCTACCGAAGAGGTCCGAAGATATGTATCCTCTAAAATTTCTATATTCTATAAAATTTCTTTGAATCGAAGAGGTCCAAAGATATGTATGATACCGAGAGTTTGTGGTTGAGTGGCAACCAATGCATGAGGTTTTTGTTGCAGGTGTAATTAGTGGCCATCCAGTCTTTACAGTTGTGACATAAGCCTAGATCTTAGTCATACTGAATGACAAACTGAGATTCTGTTGTTTCAAGTTCAAGATGGTTAATTCCATCAGATATGCATAATAGATTGGCTACCACTAGCGCTTGATTTGTTTGTTCAGACGCTTGCATATTAGATTGGTTCCAAGTTTTCTACTTTCAAACTGAGCTTCAGTGATTGTTACCAGTATGTTAACAGGGCATGTCCATGAATTGACTACAAAGGGAACTGCATGTCAACTTTTACCGGGAAATTTCTTTCGAAACTGCACGGGGGAACTAAGATTAACCCATGGCTATAAATTGATCACATGACAAACATGAAATCAGCTATTTCAAGGAAAACTAACGAACTGGCATGGAGCTGTGACTCACATTTAAGGAAAACAACTGCAGAACACTGCCAAGTGCGACAAAACAGTTAGAACTACCTCAGATTGGTCTATGAACAACGCCATCCATTTTCAGACCCTGGAACCTGAAAAACCCTGCAATTTGCCATTCTTCTCACTCGTGTGCCATGCTTCCGCAAGCAGTGATTCACTGCAAGTCAGGGCTACCTTCGCTGCTGCTGTTCATCTCTGAAATCTGAATGCCCTCTTACCTTGGATGCTTGCAGTGGCAGATCTGCAAGACCGCGACTTGTCAACAAGATAAGACCAGATTCCTGTGTGTGTGTGTGTGAGAGAGAGAGAGAGAGAGAGAGATATTTGGGGCGAGTGGCGCTTGTCATGGTGTGAAACCCTAACCCTAAAGTTGCCGGGGGGTGGGAACTCACAGTGTGCATGTGGGAGGCCTGCCACCTCGTGTTTGCAACCTCGAAACCCCATATCTTAACCACTTTAAACCCACATTGGACGCACATAAAAATTGCCTTCAGATGTGGGCGCCTCCAAATTCGAAGGGAGGGCTCCCTTTCCCAATGTATGGCTCAACCCACACTTTTTAATTAGGGCTTTTGGTAGTTTGGTCTTGCAGGTCGCAAGTGCAACCCGTTTTCGTTTCGCTACGAGAATGGTACATATTCTGTTGCCCAGGAGGTGTTTCTCCGTTCTTCTTTTTGCCACGGAGAGATGCATCTGGAATTCGGGACTCCGGTGGAGGCTTCGGATGAGAATTTTGTTTTCTTCAATCAGAAATGCATGGTTTATATATAACTTTTGTATAAAAGGAAACTTCCTCATGTACAGGGGTGGAAGTGGTTAGAATAATTACTGAACCAAACCATTTTTCTAAGTCCGATGATATATGGTGTGTTAAGAAATTATCGGGGCACAATCCACCCCAACTCTGAATCCAGTGCATACGATATAGTGTTGTTAATACACGATGGAATATGATTATCCAATTTTCTAGCCGGATTATTCGACAATCCTAACTAGGATTTTCTAATTTTCTGGTAGGAATTTCAATTATGGATAGATGTTATCTTTCTTTATGAGATAGGTTGTTATGTGCATAGTCCTAGTGCTGTCTACTATTATTTTATTTGTGTATCTTTACTACCTTCTAATGTTTATGTGCTTATTGTCTTCTATTGTTTACTGCTTGCATATTTATTATCTATTCTTTTAGTTTTGTAACTTGTTGATTGTTATGTACTGGTAATCAATGTGTGATTTGTGGAGTGAATAGTACTTAATTTACTCACATGGTTTTGTTGATAATGTATTTCTCAATATATATGCTCGTGCTATTCACTTACTTTTATCCATATTCGGACTGAGTTCACTCCGTTTCCATACTATGTCCGACTCTGATATAATCCGCATTTTGCATCTGCATCCAATCACTATCCGCTCCGCCTTCGGATTCAACAAAAAAGTGTGGCATAGGGTGTTTGAGCACTTACCGATCGAATCCGCTCCACTTTCACCTTTACCCGTGTATGTAGGAGTTGTTGCTAATTTACTAAAGCCGACAGTGGAATCTAGCACTACCATTGTCTTAGCGCATGTACACAGACAGAGTCAGCTACCGAATCCATGTCATCTAGAGCTAACACAAGTGATAATTTGTACTGGTTTGACTCTTAAGCTATCTCTAAGCTAGAGTTCAGCAACTAGTTAATAGATAGCCTTTTACAAATGTATTGATGTCGACTATGAACCTTCCCTTCGTGAAGAGTCAATTTCGTTGTCGCTTGTTCAAATTAGTAAAATCCTATGTGGCAGAATGAGAGGGATTACTCCTTTCTGCGTGCCTTTCTTAGTTGGTCCAACATCAACCGGTGGTTGGCATAGGACATAAGTTATAATTACAGTTTTCCTCGTGTGGTACCATGGCTGTGGATTTGAAAAGTGCTGGGCTCTTTTAAAATGTTATTGCTTATGGATTTGCTTTTTGTCAATAGTTTGAAAAATTGTTGTTTCTCAATCAATCAAGTCGCATATTATCAAACCTATAGTTGCATAAAACTTTTTATGTAACTCTAGATTCAGAAATATGCAACTACTCAGTTGCACATCTTTAGACCTGTAGTTTCATACAATTTTTTTAAAAAAATGTAAATACCCAATTAACTGTCCGATAAAGAATCAATGTTCAAGATCGTCGACTTATAAATAACTACCTCTTGATCAACTGAGAAATAGACACTTTCTATTGTTTAATAACAAGATAAAATGGTACCATGGTTTAGCTCTTTTCTGGGATTAGTTGGTGAGGTTTAGCCAGCTCTGGTGAATGAAATGGTTTAAAGTTGTCAAATCGTCGGAGAATATTACAATAGAAGTACTGTAGTGATATTCTTTCATTGGTGAGGCCTTCCAGTGCCAAGGATTGTGCCGGACAATTAACACTATTCATGATTTTATAGTCTTCTTTATCGCACACTTGTCTGGAAAGTCTCTTGTTTATTGCTACGCATCAGTACATCCACGACATTATCCTCTTCATTTCTCTATATGAATTTGTTCGCAGTGGCAGATGCCATATGTCATTATGTCGACATGTGCAACAGTACAAGGTTCACATCTTTGCACATACAAGGGTATATATTTTGGGCCGTGCTGGTGCTGGGCCAAATTAAAATAAAGCTGGGCCGAGAGCATATCTACTCGGCCGTGCAGGTCACACTGACTTGGATAAGGCACCCGCAAAGCGAAGGATTACATCTTCTTTGTAACGCTCCTCTGTTACGTTCCCCGTGCATGGACGCCGACGAGCTCGAGGTCTTCGACGCCGGCCGGTGCGCCGACGGGTACCGGCTGGGCCTCGCCGTGGGGCAGCGGTTCCGCGAGACGATCAGGAGCAGGATGCGCGGGGACCTCATCCTGCAGGAGCAGCTGCTGCCGTTCGCGTCCACGGCGGCGGCGCAGCCGCTCCTCGCCGCCCTCCAGACCACCAACAGGGAGAGGTACCCCCGGTACTGGGACGAGCTCGTGGGCACGGCCGACGGCAGCGGGGTCCCACTCCTACATGTAAAATCTCTCCGTCCTATTATTTATTTTCCGGTTTGTAACGTGGGAATTTTTATGGTTCTATGGAGAACCGAGAATGGTCGTAAAAGTTTTTGTCTTATTGTACTGCGCATGTATGTGCGCGTCTGTCAATTGTACTTGGTGCTTCTCAAAAGAAGTCTATAGAATTCCCATGTTCTAACTTCTAAATATGCCTTAGCGATGCTGGTAAGTATGTGTTCTTAATACTCATTGACAGATCATTAGCTCAAGTTGCATCTTGTCCATGCTAATTATCGCACAATGGCTCAGTACTGACTGTCTCTTGAGCAGGTCATTCTGGTGAACTTCAGGAAGGAGATTCGGCCGTTCCTTCCAAAGGAGGATCACGACCGGAAAGAGGAGCCCGACGACGACTGCTCCGACGTCCTGATCGTCAGCGAGTCGACGGCGATCGCGGCGCACAACGAGGACGCCAACGTCGCGCTGCTCGGCCACACGTACGTAGCCGCGTCGCTCGTTCTCATGCAATGTCCGATCGATGCATAGCTGTTCCTGCATGTACCGAGGCTTCTCCATTTCAGCTACCTGGTGAAAGCGACGTCGCCGGACGGCGCCTCATCCTTCACCGCCTACACCTACGCCGGCGAGCTCCCGAGCTGCGCCCTCGGGTTCAACAGCAACGGAGTGGTACGTACGTCAGAGCAGCAGCACGACGGCTGCGACATCTCACGATGCTGAATTTCCATTTCCAGTACTGCCGATGACAAGTTTCTGGCACCGACCCATCTTTCTAGGCCTTCACGCTCGACTCGGTTCCGCCGGTGAAGGGCGAGATCATCGCGGGAGCCATCGCCGTGAACTTCGTGTCGCGCGACCTGTTAGAAGCAAGAGACCTCGAGGACGCGATGCAGAGGGTGTGCTCGCCGAGTGTCTCGATCGGGCACTGCTACAACCTGATGGATATCAGGGGCCGGCGGATTGTGACCGTCGAGACGGCCTCCGGGAACCGGTTCGCCGTCCACGAGGCCGGTGCGACGCCCTTCTTCCACGCCAACATGTACCGGCATCTCCAAGTGGAGCAGGTAGCTAGCTAGACGAATTCTCTCTGAATCTCTCAACCGTGGTGAGATCGATGAGTAAATTCCAGTGCACTGTGGATTTACAAAGGTGCAGGACGAGAACTCCATGAGCAGGGAGAAGAGAGCGGCGCAGTGTGCTATGGACTCCAAGGAGAAGGCGCTCTCGGTTCTGGGAGACGCAGCTGATGAGAAGTACCCGATCTTTATGACAGGTGATCGATGTGTTTTGATATTTTTCATATGTTTCTGGGTACAGAAAAATTGGAATTTTGCAACAGGAACATGACTTGTTTCAGCTGACGACTTGTTTTCAGGTCCAACGTTGTACACACTGTGCACAGTCTTGGTTGATCTCGACGAGGAGACGATGACAATTTACAGGGGACATCCGAAGAACAGAGACGCAGTTCGAGTAGTTCTTCGTATGCTGTAAAGCTAACCAGATTAGCTTAGGAGGTGTTTGGTTCGCAGTTCTTGGGGTGAGAACTTAGTCAGTACTCCCAATTCCTATTTGTGACCGTAGCTGAAAGATGGGTTCAGATTTTGGATAGTGTAACCATTTTTTGCCCTGCACGGTTATTGTCGTAAAAAGTTGCAAAAGGTACAAGGCAAACTCTGATCTACAACATTTCAGCTTTCTGCTGTTCTTAGCACCAGTGATATCTGGTCTGGATGAATCGTGGCAACAATTGTTACCTTTTATACTGTAGGAAGATGAAATGCAGTAGTGCAATACTGTACTTGACTGAAACAGTTCAGTACGGTGCCTTAGATTTTCTGGAATGACACCTCGGTATAGTTCAAATCAGTGTGTTTTCCCTCCACAATGCTTTGACTGATATGTTGAAGGTAAGGAAAGGTTAAGGAAAAGAGCTCCAGGAAATTTACAAATTTTTATCCTAATCTCACATTCCACTCGAACTTCTGATGCGTTGTGAGTCTGAGTATTAATCATGCTGATGAAGTGATGTTGTGGAAAAGGAGGCAGCAATTCTTGTCAGCAACAACAATAGAAAAATCATCCGATGCATGCTAATGATGCTCCATACGAACAATGAATTTCCTGTGGACGATCAAGATTTTCAACAGATCAATGTATCACTAATACAGATACAAATATCTAAATTGCTGATTTTTCTGCACTGAAGTAAAATAATGTAGCAGCACCTTGTCACTAAATGCTGTATCTGATGCACACCTTTCCTGTACTTTGTTGATGAATCTTGAAACACCCTCTCTGGTCATGAACTCGCGATCTCAACTAGTGTCACAGCAGCAAATGCTAAAAAGAGGCTCCCTCCAATATATCCTATAATCTGCACAGGATAATGCTTCTTTACAGTGACAACACGGCAGAATTGTTGAAGATGAATGGTGCGAGAATTTATCTTAGTTTTATCAGTAAGCCAACAGTCAGTTTTTCTATAAATTTCGAAGACACACATCAAGCATTGATGTCCACAGCTCGAAGAAGTCCCTAAAGTAGACATTATTCACCATACAAAAATGGAGACAACAAAATACTACGATATTTTCTATATTAAATATGAAGTTCGTGCTTAAGTAACCCACCTTCTCCTAATGGCTTAAACTTTTGGGTGAGCTCATTGCCTGATTGGTGCATGCAATTCAACAGTTTGTTAAGGAAAAAGATCCAGTTGATATTATATTAGCAACTTATATGTTAATAAATGGCTGCTCGAATGACAAACAAATGGAATCCAAGCCACAAATCTCTAGCAATTTAAACATGGGAGTGAAACCACGAAGTCAGATTCAGTCACATGGGGAAAGTCATATTCCCTCGGTACTTGGTAGTACTTCTTTACCTTTTCAGACAGGAATGTCCCCAGCAAAGAGCCACCAAGAACTGCAATCTGTGGGAGGAGAAATAGGTTAATGCCAAATCTCCAAACCATAGCCAAAAATCTGAAAATGAGCAACGGAATAACTGATTGGTATGTATTTGCTGATCATAGTGTTTATGTCCATAAACAGAAGTTATTTTCGTGAAAAATCGGAGGAACTTCAAGAAACCTCTTGTCCCAATTATACACTGAAGGGATAAAGTTAATTAACACATGCAAAAATAGAAGAACAAGAGAGGGCAGTTGCAAAACACAAGACTGATGCAACGCCAGATCAAATAACCAATCGACGATTGGTGGGACGTGGATTAATGATCAAAGCACTAAACAATTTCCAGTATTCCCTTAATTGTAATGATTGAGTATGTTCATGACAATATGTTATCATGAGAACGATTATTCATATTAGGATCATTTTGGTGTGAATTTTCTCATTACTATCTCTACTTATCTTACCAATGTTGCAACACCATGACCAGCAAGCGACCCTGCAATGACACCCGGTGGGGATGAAGCTGCAGCAAGTGCTGTAAGAACATAGGAAACTAGTGTCAATGTTGGTTGTGATAACATAAATCTCACCCTTGTAAGGAATGGTAGTAAGAAATGTACCAATAGTAGAGAAAAATGATTTATCACCCCATTCAGCAACAAAAACCAAAACAAATGTGCTAGCAACAGTACTGGCAGCAGACATTATTCCCGCACCATTACCAGAAAATTTTGAAACTGCTAGCTCAGCCTGCCATTGTTCAGCATAGTGTTATAAAGGAGTTTCACTATCAGATAGAAATAGAGTCAAGCACAAGAAGATCATCAAGTGTGCCAAGAAACTGCTAAAAGCTATCAATTTGCTAGAAAATACAAATTTCGTAGTATATTTCTCAAAGTCCACCATGATCTTGCACGCATGGCCATTTTGAATACTTCTTTTGAAGACTACTTGCTCTAGTAATCATGTAGCAGAAATATCAAATTACTCTTAAAAGGGTTTGCTATAAGCAAAAAAAAAGGCTAAGAAGAATGGATTATTATGCATATTAATATTTTTAGTATATTATGCATAAAACAAGACATTAGCATACAAAGATTCGATGAATAATTTTTTTCCTAGAGAGTATGATATTCACCAGTAAAAACTTGGTTGATTAAAAGATATGAAAGTGGTTTTTCTTAGATCCATATCATGAATTTTGTAACTTGGAACTTGACAATATACTTGACTAAACCTAAGAATTTGAATTGTGAAAATTGTGAACTTCTACCTCCTCTTGCTCTTCATTCATCTTTTCTCCATCACCTGATGCTGCATCAAGTAATGTAGTAACTCCATAATAAACCTAAAATCCATTGAAGTTTGTTAGGAATGATAATGTTTTTTAAACCCCAAATAGGAGTGCAAGAGTAATAACCATGCACACACTTGAATTTCTTTTGAAAATTCTGCTTTCTGAGTACATATTTCAATATGTTATATGCAAGAGATACACACAATATGAGATATTTTCCTTACCAAGAGACACACAGCAAGGATGTCATCAACTGGGAAATCTGTACCGCCAAAACTGCATATGCCAAGAGGTACATTAGATAAGAGCAGCAATTAGAAGGTCCTTAACTAAGAGCAGCAAATAGAAGGTCCTTAACTAAGGGTAGCAATGAGAAGGTCCTCTTCAAGACTTCAACAACAAGTACAATTACCTGAATGGAATGACACCATCAACGTAGTGAAATGCTCGACCAAGAACTACAGATATAATTGTCATTACCCTGTTAATCATTAAAAAAATCAACCTTACTTATTTGTAAGTCAGATCTGTTCAAGTAAAAGTGAAACTTTATGATTCACTGTCCATGCGAAAATTATGTACTGACAGATATTCCTGTAACTTCAATTTTGTAATTATAAGCAACTGAGCATATAGAGGAAAGCATGAAAAAACACAGTTGTAGTACTTACGCAAGAGCTCCAAATGTACCAAGAAAAATGACTCCTCCAGAATTTCTAGCTGCTAAAAGTGCCTATGAAACACATGCAACTGCAGCATTTATCAATGACTCATTTTAGTATACATCACTATGCAAATTACTTCTGTAGCACAAAATGAGAAGTACATAGCAAGCCATATAACTTGTGAAATGGAACACTTCTCACTGAAATTTCATAGCATTCACTAACAGAACGAAAGGCACCTTAAACAACCAATGGCTGTCTGACCCCACCTGTCAGTGGGTCTAGCAAAATTTCTTAGAACATTGTGACGTTCTTCAAATATTTGGCATAGTGGCATGCTTACAATTTTTGTTTTCTTAGTTCAACATTGCAAGATGGATAAAAAAGAACAGGTGAGCTAATCATCTACAATCTTCAAAATTTTGCTTCCACGACAACTAAACTCCGCATCTTCTAGTAGGAATACCACATAACTGTTAGTCTGTTAGCACTTGTGTAAATTCCATGTTTCCTTTATTGAACATCTAGGTAAGTTCGGCATAACCACTTAGTTTGCGCAATTGAACATGTAGGTAAGCATAGTATCCAAAATCCCTATCAAATCTACTTACCGCAATGAAAAATGTCCTGTCCCCTAGCTCAGAAAAGAAGATGAGCAGAAAAGCCTGAAATGCAAATTTGGTCACGAAGATGGCACCAGAATGGTACTCAAACTTGCCGGATTACTGACATAGTACTTTGCAGAGAAATGGGAATAAAATGAACTGAAGAAGCATCAAATTAAGGGCAGAGGCAGTTCTCCTAACTGAAGCAAAACCTGTACTAATGTCCCCGAGATCCCCCAGCACGTCCGCCGGCGGCTGCAGGCCCATGAACTGCGTGCCGGCCAGCGCCTGCTGCGACCCCTGGAGCATGAGCACCCCCGCCGCCGCCGCGAACGCGAACCCCCACGACGCATCGAACGGCAGCACGGTCCCGCCCCGTTCCCGGCCGGCCGGCTCAGCCCCCTTCCCGTCAGAAACCCCACGACCTCCGAGCAGAGGCGGCTCGCCCGCCGAGTCGCGTGTCGGAAGGCACCTCAACACCTGCAGAAGATTCAACTCACGTCAGGTGCTCCGGCGCATCGTAGTTAGAGCTCCATCTTCCCTCCCACCGTTTGTTTGGCGCGAAGGAGAGGGACGGGACCGGGTGAACCGTACCGGGCGGCGGGGAAGGCTGGCGCGGTGCGGCGGCGGGCGGAGAGACGGACGAGGCATCCTTGTTCGGTAGGGTATGGAGGAGGCGAAGATGGTGGAGGAGCAGGAGGCGACGGAGGCCATGGCGCCGCGGTGAGGTGGCTGCAGTGCGGCGCGGGGCGAGGCGGACTGGCGGTTGCTGGTCGCTTCCTCTTGGCCGTTGGGAATGGATAGAGTTCGAACGGGTTGTTGGCTCGCTTCTCTAAATGGGCTCAAATGGCTGTGGTTTTCTCTCAATTCGGCCCGGCCCGTTAAGTCGGCCCGGACCGCTAAGTCGGCCCGGCCCGTAATCAGGGCTTTGCTTGGGTTCACGCGGCACAGCGCGCGCACCCGCTGCGGCAGGCACTGTCTTCGGCGATCGTTGGTTTCCCCACGAGGGAAGCGACGAGCGAGTGAGCACCCTTCGCCACATACAATCCTGTATCGATGCCAAGAAGCCAAGATTTGATCGGGCTGCTTTTGCGGCGGTTCCCCTGCGAGGAGGGGCATCGTCTCCACCCTCCGCGAATCCCGGAACGCACACCAGGTGCTCGACGTTATGCTTGTGTGGGTCCTCCTGCTTGTTCTTGCTTAGCTTTTAGGCTGATCTTGTTTGGTTTGTACTGGCGCGCGTTTTCTTGCGTTTATTACATGATGTTTGTTGTGTGATTTCTTGGGCGGTGAGGGATGTAGGTACAGAACAGATGCCTTCGATGATGTAGTCTGATAGTGTGTCAAGTTCGCTTTTTCAGCGTTTAGTTGAATGGATGCACTTGGTTATGAGCTAACTCTATGACCAATAAGAACAAAATTAGCATCAATGGGAAGAAGTGCAAACAACTCGCACCATACAGTTTGATTGATTGACAGCGTCATGTTGACCACCGGCAGACAGATGTTGTCTTAACGAACTTCCCCACTTCATTTTTCTATAAGTGACTCCAAAGAAATAAATAATTCTGATTGTTCTTATCAGATTAATAGAGTGAAACTAGCCATGATTGCTAGATAGATGGCACGAAAATATATTGCAAGTATATTTTCTATTGCATTTGCTAGCTCCACTGACAAATATCACTAAGTAAACACACTGTTTCCCTTTCTAGTATACGAAAGAGTTAAAAAAAATAGATCAGTGGATGCTTTGGGTAGATAAGTAAGCATTTAGTTCTATAGCCTGAAGTATGCTAATCTTTAATTTGTCAGTATCATTGAATGGTTAGCTTCCAGCCTGCTGCTTGAACCTGGCCATCTGGGCGAGCTTCTCAGCTGCTTCAACCAAATGATTGAGCCTAGCAACAAATTCAATCAGTAGTGATGTGAAAGTCACAAGCGATAGCGCTGTGGTACTTTCAAGTGCACGCATCCTCGGAATCAGATCAGAAACGACATTTTCCTCATCTTCAAAACCATCCACCTCCCTAGAAGGCCATGAATGCAGCCTCCTCTGCTGCCTTTTCATCATCTCATGGTAGGATTCAGGTTGCACTGGCCCAGCTAATTGTGTTGTATTTTCAGTTATCTTACTTTCTTGGTCGTCAGATTGTTTGGTATTGAGGTTGAAAGTGACAACCCTGGAGGTCTTCGATTGTGGCTTGACGGAGTTGTCTTCATGACTTGCAGTAAAGAGGTACGAGTGCAAGTCAATTGAGTGTTGCAGACGCTCAGTTGAGGCATGTACATGCTTGAGTAGGCTAGTTTGAAGGCTCCACTTCATGTTGTTTACATCCTTTGCCAAACTACGCAACAGCTCTGCAGCTTGGTTCGTGGCATCTAAGATCTCAGACTGGAAGGCACACCTTAGGTTGTATGGTGCCTGCAGAAGGCAATGACTAAATTTAAATGCACATTAAGTTTAAGAGCTTGCTGATTATCTTATTCATTATATAATTTGCTAAGATGATATCTAAACTCAGCAGAAAGTATGAGAACACCAAAGTTAAATGAACTCAATACATCATGAGGAAACGTGCACTTTTCAACCATTTCTATTCTTCATTGTTTTAGACAAGATGGACCTTGTTGCGCTGTGCTCATACGCTTTGGTCTGTGTCATAGTTACTTAGTCAGTCTTACAGCACAAGGCATTAGTTGATTTTGAAACAAATATGCATTTATTTTCCTCTCTTAATTGGCATAGTTTTGCATTTCCCTACACCGTTCACAAACTGAGTATATGTTAGTTCTCTTCAGTTGAGTTGACAGTCTCAGGTACTTGCTGTGTTATTTTTACCAGCTAAAGTATTTGGCGTTTAGTTTATTTGGTCACTGATTATGTTGCTCCTCAGGTGTTTTTCTTGCATATGCAAGAAACCAGTAGAAACTTCCCTACTGGAAGTGAACTACAAAGAATGTTAAGCTAGTGTTTAAGCGGGATGACAAATTTGATCTGTACAAGATATGAACTATGACAAAGGTGTGCTGAGCATTTACTACAGAGATGTCCTTCAAAGGACACATTTTCTCACAACATCCCTCAGATTTTAGGTACGCTCCTTGCTGGCCCTTTGGTGAAGTATCATTATTGCTTTCTCGAGTATATTATGTTACATTGTATCATGGCATAATAATATGATGTTTTCCACTACTAGGACAAAGAACTAATAGCTTGCATGTAAAGGACCCAATGAAGGTATCAATTCTATTCTCAAATCAAGGAGCACAATGTTGCCACTTGTTTCCTAGGATCAGTTCAGATAGTTCACATATGCATCGAAGTATCATGTTTCTCTTTATGACTCTTCTATACTGTTATTCTATTATTATGTTTGCATCAAACAATTTCGCTGAGAATTATATATTTGTAAATAGCTGCTGTAGCTCTGGATCTGTTGCTAGGCAGAGGAAGGATCAGAGCAAGTCTAGCACATGGACTTGCGATGCAGGGAGTATCACTGTGGTACCTGAATCTCTGAGTGCACGCAGCCATGTAAAGCCATCACCTCGTAGGCACAGTGCCGAAGAACATTGCCAACCTTCACGTACTCTTCCCATGGGTAGAAGAAGTGCTTGAATCTCCCATGTGGTGGCTCCCACTTAGCAGAGTTCGCCTGGACAATATTCACCATATCAGTAGTGAAATGTTGTCTGGTATGCAGTTGTTTATAATAGAGATTAAGCATGCAAAACTAAGGTTGACTAGTTACCAGCGAGTCAAGTTTTGCTGATGAATTTAAGGTAGCTCGGCACTTCCTAAATGCCGGTTCGTCAGGGAAGCCATTCGTGACCGTCTTAGAGAACTCTGGATGTTCAGAACCGTCGTCACTTAGATACTTGTTTACGCACTCTATAGCAATAGAAAACAAAAGGATATGTGTTACAGGACCTCAACTGTGATTGGCTTAAACAATGTTATCTCGAGGACTAGAGCAAAACCTTCTAAGGAGTCTGCCAGAGAGTTGAAGTTGTTAACTAGCTCCTTGTGCAGTTGTTCCCCTGCCCAGATTGGGCAAATAGTGACATTCACAAGTACAGCTATGAGGGCTCCAATTGCAATCGAGTAGAGTCTATCCATTACGGTCCTGATGGGGTTTCCCATGCGGTAGCCAGATACAATGATCAAGCAGTAGGTGAATAGGATAACTCGGAAGCCATACTCGTATGGAACTAGAGATGGCCATAGCTTCATAAAGGATGTTACAGCCCCTACATATCATATTGCACAGTAAGAATGTTGAAGAAAACCGAAATAGCAGGTAATAAAAAGAAAAGTTCTAGCTTGGATTTCTTGTCAATACAAATGAACATTCATGGCTTATATGGATTTCATATATGTTGAATGCTGATCAATTGTAGGACGTACCAACAAGAAAGATGCTGAAACCAATGATGTATGGTTCTGCCATGTGGCTACTAGACATAGCCACTTGAATAACGACTATTGCGAATACTCCAGCAAGTACACTTCCGAGAGCCCGATTGAATCCACGATTGAACGTTGCACCTACAGATGGCTAGAACTATTAGGACTGCCAGTCATAAGTATTTACACATATTGTTCATCAATGCTCATGAAATGAACATATCATATCCAATTTTCAAGCAACTGTTTTAACTAGCTACTCTTGCATAGGGATGGTACTTACCAACAGTGTACTCGAACATAATAGCAACAGTGAGGATGGACCATATGATGTTAGTCCCAAAGATATCATAGGGTGCACGGAAGAGTATGAGCAGTGACACAAGGAGGCAAGCAAGGCCAACTTTGAGCGCAAAGGTGACCCTGTTTGTGTCCTGCCTAGCAAAGTCCCAGACATCACGTAGCCATTTCCTTGGGGACAGACCTCCTTCAGTGATTGGCTTCTTTACACCTTCTGGCACCACATTTTTTGATGGCAGGAAAATATCAATCCTTATACTACCCTTCTTTCCATTCATTCTCCAACTGAGTATGTCTTTTACACAATAGCTCTAGAGACTGCACAGAGAAGCTCAAAACAAAGTCAATGTAGCTGTTATATTTATGCTTCAGTCGAGCTGTTGAAGTGTAGAGTCTTATGGATGGACAGAAGGTATATATAGCTCCGTTGGGAGGTTAAGGATGATGGGGCAACCGTGCAAGTAGATAAAAGAGTGGTGTAGCTGGCATAGCGTCACATAAGGAGAATAAAACTTCTGGAAATAATTGACGGTAATATTAATACAGGTGATTGTTGAGATGCTCTCACTCAATAATGTTGGTATTGATAGAGAATTGGAATCTATCATCTGAAATAATGTTATCTTTTCAGCGTTGATTTGTAGTTTACGGTGTATCATTTGCCAGGTTCACGACTTCATGTTGCATGAGAATGGACATGTTTGGAGCAGATCATTTGTAGAGGGATGACATCTTTATTTTGGATGGATACTACCATGAAATATCATCAATGGAATTATCTTAGACTCTCCACCACATGCATATATTGAATTTCTAAATGCATTTGCAAAGCAGCCTACTTGGTTGCTTAGATAAACTTTTTCTGTGATCAGAGAATCTTAATTGATTCATGGACATAATACGGAAAACCCAAAAGTTGAAGAATTTCTGCTAATTTTTTCTTACTAGCATGATTCTCGATGTTTGAAGTTTAGGTTTCAAGATAAATTAACCGTGTTCCTTCCAAGCTTGGCATTGTGTTAATGATGTGTTTTATCTCTCCAACCTTCTCACTAGCTTTAAAAATAAAGGGCAGCAAAGACTGCATGTTAGAAGGATAAAAAGACTTGGTATTTTTGCAAGTTACTACTCTACTACTCTCTCTAAAACATTGTTATGGTACAGAGAGGATTTATTAGGCCAATTAACAGGGTTTATAATGGTAATCTGACAATCATTCCTAATCTCTGTGCCATTTGCTAAAATTTCACCTATTTTGTAACAAGTAGTGTAATTTTAAGCTGCAAAAGTGTATATGGCATATCACATGCTTGTACTAGGCACACAGTGATGCTCAATTTTATGATCTACGATTTACACACTCTTTATGTAACGCAAAGATTTGTGTATGCGCGCATGCGCAAGTATGGTTTGATTTTTTTCTGTACCTATGTGTTTTGGCAGGACTAAGGGACCTACACATTTCAGCGACTGAAAACATGAAGAGATAAGATTCTGCAAAGCTGGTGATCTCATGCTGCATGGTATCAGATTCCACATGGCCTGCTCGCGTAAGGAACGATGTGGGGATTAGAGTTTGCATGGGAGTAATGCTATCAGTGAACCTAACATGAATGGATGAATTATGGATCACAAAATCTTCACTGAGCCAACTGTCTATGGACACGTCAGATAAAGGTGTGGCATCCTATTCCTTCCAAAAGCATCACCAGGAATAATTTGCAATGCATTTCCTTGAATTTAGCACTTCGTTACTTCTAACTGCGTATCATCATTTTTGTACCTTAAAAAAGGATTGAATTTACCTTCACTGGGAAATGTCCCGTGTGTTTTTGTGCAGTCAAAACAACACTATATGAAAATTAGGGACTGTTGGACCATTGAACAAAATGATTAGGGGTAAATGGAGGACTTCCGTATCACAATCTCAAATTAGAAACTCTAACAGTATTATTAATTTTACAAATTACTTCAGTTTTGCAGTTTATGGGATGCTGGATTTAGCAAATAGTTAGAACTCACTAGTCACCACCCACCACCTCCCTTGTTATATGGTGTATTTCGTAGTAAAGGTCAACTTGTACTAGAAATGGTTGACCTGCATTATCATTATGAAGCATTTGAAATATATGGATTTTATTTTTATTTTCAAAGCTAGATTTATGAAAACCGTAGACATATTAATGAACCAATATTAATACTATAACAGACAAGCAGTCAAACTTGCTGATTCTTCCCTGTCCACCGCTACTGCCTTGCCGCGTACTCCACTGCCTCTAGTCACCATTGCCAACTTTGCTTGTGCCATAGTCATCTCCCCATTCACCACATGGTTGCCACCTCCCTACACTTGTTGCATAAATTTATGCCAGTTTAACGGAGCCCTCAGAAGGGCATAAATGCAAGACTGTTATGCCATGATATATATACTCCTTATAATTTATAAATGACATTACTGACTTCTTCAATCTACAAGACAAGACTTTTACTATTATCTCTATAACTAAATGTTAGCGTAAATACATAGAACTACAATATTATGAAATACTTTCAATGATTGTCCAATGTAGGCACTTTTACATATATTTCTGGTCTAAATGTTTGACCATGGGATTTTAAACATCAATATAGAAGAACGGAGGGAGTACATGATGTTTCATCTTTGTAGAGACATTTTATGCAATTCTCAGTTTATTTTGGTCGTCAGATAGCCCTTATTAAAAATGTGAAGGAAGTCTAGAGGCGTCTAATGAAATATCATATTGTTCTGAGTTGAAAATCAAAAGCGTGGACAGTAGCTAGTGAATAACATGAGGTGTTTACTGAGGAACTTTAAGTAGGGCAGGTGCCATTCAGAGCTTACGCTTTTCTTTTATGCCTATTGATGACAAACATCAGAATGTAGGAATGTTCCCTTCCTGGTCCGGTCCTGCTTGTGTCTTCCCCTAAACAGTCTGCAGAAGTGTTGCTTCTGCATAACAAGTAGCAACTAGCTGATGTGTGCATGGTCCACGAGCCTGATAGCACTAACTGAGGCTTGGCCTGATTAATTCCACTATTTCTTAGATACACAAGGCCACACAACCACAAGGAAAAAGAAGTTAGGTCCCGATTAAGGTAGCTGAGTTGAGCAGCTGGCTGGGCTGGAATAAAATCTCGGCATATTCACAAGTTGTTCATGGGCAATTCTTTTTAGATACATAACGTATAAGGTTACAGAAAGCATATCTGGGGGGCAACTTGTGGGGTTTATGGCTGCAGGAAGGTTGCCAGGAATTGCTTGTCGTATGTCTTACTGCAAATTATTGGCAGATCATATTCCTATCGAGAATGGAAATATTATTCCTACAGCATCTCTTGGACATTAGGAGCATGTGCTCTGTTATCAGAAATAAGGAAGGAACAAGCGGGGTATGAGAAACGTAAAGGTTTTGTAAGGCCCCAGATGTTTTGTCCAATGACATGCAAGAGGGAGTGGCCACAAGCCAAGTTTCATATCAAATACGTGGTTCCTGTTTGGGTCGAATTATTCGGTGTGACCATTTTAGCTTATCTGGTTAAGCTTGAACATTTTGGACCAGCAACATGTGGCTTATAATTTGTCAAGCTGAGTAAGCTTATAAAAGTGCAAAATGTTCCCATTTCCAAATCAAGCTAAATTTTGTAGACTGCTTGCTTGCTGCTAGACATCTCAAATCATTTCTACAGATTGTATATATTGGCCAAAATATCGTTTTGGGCCTGGCCACGAATAATATGAAAGATATTAGGTTTCCCGTAAGATTATCAGTACTGGTATCAAAATGTATAATTTTGAGGCACCAGTGTGAAACATAGTGTTTCCACTTGTAATAATTAGTAATGAACATATAGATTAATGACCATTAATATTTGCTTTTTCTCATTCTGTTTCTGGCCCCTACGCATCCAGGTGGTATAGGACTGGTGATTATTTTTACTGAATTTGGAAGTTTGAGGATTGATGTCTGAGTCCATGGTTGAAGGTAAAAGCTGACCTTTTGTGACAATTGAGGATGCCTAATATACTCTCCTAAAGAATATGAGTGGTGCTAGAATTCCATCATAGAACATTAATGTTGGTTGCTTCAGATGTAAAATTTTGATACATGGATTTGGAACATAGTGTGCCCGCCTACCATAACCGTTAACAAACTCAATTAGCCGCTGATATTTTTTTTTCTTAGAGACCGATTTTGCCGTTGATCTTTGTTGGCTTCATTCTGTTTTTGGCTTTTTGCCCTGTGCGTTCATTTATGATTGGTCTTGCACTATCTCTGTCTCATAATATAAGACGTATTTTGATTGGTTAAGATAAGACTTTGATCATCAATTATTCTATTAGTATGTGGTTTATGCGATATGAATATGAATGTAGTATTATCAATTTATGTCGCATAAACCACATACCAATGAAGTAATTGTTAGTCAAAGTTTGTCTTAACCAATCAAAATATACATTACATTATAGGACGGAGAGAGTACTTGGCTGTTGCGGTTCTTGGTGTAATGCTACTTGCACTTGGCATATTATTTTGTGAAATGATTTTGTGCGAGAAGGAAGCATTGCACCTTTGTTCATTCTGGTTAACTCACTCAAAACATTCTATTTGGGATGCATATAACATCTTTTTCTGTAACAATATAAAAAGCAAGAGTTACGTTTGATCCAATCAATTCAGACCATCTAAAAAGAATTGATCTAATAAAATAAATAAAAACAAGGTGGAACCTTACATCCTACAATCACTAACACACTAATTACCATCTTAATTGCATAATTACTCTCTTAATTGTCACCAAATAATTGTCCTTTACATCTTTTGATGATCCAAATTTCATCATATTCTCCTTGTTCCATTTGCAGTCTACGTTGTTGCACACGATGCTCTCACTGGTTATTTATCTTGATTGCACATGTTAGTAAATATTTCGTGCAATATACACATTTCTTCTTGGTTGCGTATGTCAACATAAGTTTTATGTGATATATAATGTGTAAAAACGTGTATTGTACGTATATGGTTCCTAGTCTTTAAAAAACAGAGCATATTTAACATTGCAAATAAGATGCCGTCTTCACACAAATATGGCCCTTGGCCACAAAAGCACTGCTCTCGATAATAGGAGTAGAAGCATTGTCAAACTGGCTTTCTGATTGATGAATTTTACAGCCAAGAACATAAGCAACACTGCAGATTATACAGCTCAATCAAGAGGAACTCTTATTCTGTATAAATTTATCACTGTACATATATACAGCAGTTATGATTCAGTACTACTCATTAGTGACTTGGTACACTACAATACAACGAAAAGCCAAAATTTGGAAGCATCATGCTAAACCCATGCTATCCTTCTCCCAGATTTCCTACGCAAAGCATATGGCACAACGAAACATAGCATCTGATCCATGCCAATCTCAAATAAAACGGCGCAGTGCTCAAAGATTGAGATGAAGCCTCAAAATAAGTTGGTTTTGGAGTGGATGGGCAGCTAATTGATCTGATTAACTCTTGGACCGACAGGACCTTGAATTTTGTCGGTGGATTCGTAGCGATGTTATGTACCTTATGCTCATAGATCTTCCCATTCTTGTCAAGTTTGTATACAGAGGCACCGTCAAAGCGGCCATGGCCCTCCCATGGAACTCGGGGAATGCCATGGGCAATCCAGCGAATCATAATAAGGTTCTCAGCAGGCTGCCATATACTAACTATATCAACCCACAATGCTTTGAAGAAGATTCGGCCAGTAAAGCGCAATCCCCAGAATATCCTTTTATAATTGTCAATGCCCTCGAATTTATTGAAAGGGTCTTTGAAGACAATATCATCTCTGAAAACAGCAACAACCTGAGTTAGGAAAAGATCGCCAATAAGACTTAACAGTACATGCTATACAAGAAAATGCAACCTTCACGTACTGCACCATATAAACAGGATTAGAATGGGAGGCAGAAATATATCCACAGTTGAAGGGGCCAACTTCATGAGTACGACATTTGCACGACAATCAAAAGATAAGCAGTAAAAGGCAACAATGACAACAGAGATACTTATAAAGTGAACCCAAAAAAACAAATGCAAGTTACAGTATTTTTAGGTGTATCAAGAATACGATACTACAGCAAAGAAAAGTATAAAATGAACAAGGGATGTTTATAAATGTTTGATCCAAACTGCATTGTAGATTAGACAACACATCAAATGGATAAAGAGAGGGTGAAGTAAATGTCATATTGCTTGAATTAATTGATAGTACTAAAACAAGATGGCAGTAATATGCTAATGAAAAAGGACGCAATGTCCCAATTGAACTACAAAGTACATAAGAGCCAAGCGAAGGTTGTATCTTAAAAAAAAGAACATGCAGGAGAACTGCATGTCTTTGCATTAAGAAGATAAAAGTGTCCGAAACACAATACAAAGCGACCACACAATGAACTCGAACAAGCATGATGGAATGGCCCAAAAGACAACCATGATACTAAGCTATCGCCTTAGATGAATGATGATCGACCCAACCAAGACGGAGCCTAGACATTATAATTCTCGATAAGCCTGGTTCATCCCTTTCACCCCAACCACTGATGGCTGTCCTCCTTGATTGCCCATGGGTTCATTTACAGACTAAGGCTGTATTACACTTATTAACGTAGAGGTCGTAGTCAAGAACCAAAAAGTCTAGCAACAAAGAAAAGAGACAAATAGAAAGTTAAAAATTGCCGCACACATGAAAAAAGAAGAAATTAGATGTCATACCATCATAAATCCTAAGACATGGGCCTAGTGCTACTAGGTCAAGCCTAAGGCACATAACCTCTCCAGTCCACATTTCAGTTCATTGTACCAATATTTGACTCAAAATAACACTATGGTGTCATCACTCAAAATAATATGAATCTCTTAGACACTAACAACTAACGAATCCATTGCGCAACCTACAAATACGAGGTCATATTCATATCCACAAAACAATCCATATCCTAATTAACACTATACAGGGTTAAACTTTTTAGCTTCATTTCTGAAATATGATTCTTCTGATGCTTGATAGAACATTAGCAGGCAGGTCAATAACTAGCTACGCTGCCCAAGTCATCCATCCCAACTGCAAGAACCTCAAAGACTAGCCACTACATAGGTGAAGACTAGTGCAAGGCTGAGCTACACTATCATTTCAAGCTGGAAGAGATGCAGTATTACGAGACAATCTAGGCATTTCTATTAGTCCGCAACAAGCACATAATTACTCCACCGGTGCAACTACTTAACCGAGATAGAAGTCTGTAAGCTATTTGGGGAAGGCAGCATATATACAAACCCAGCAATTCGAACTCGAATGCTGAATATACACATGTATCATGTTCTGGTTGGAAGCTACTATCAGTCTGTCCACATATCTTTTCCCTTGAACTAGGTACAAACAAGTCGCCGTGCGAGTCAACTTAAACACTCACTACTGAAAAGGATCATATGTTTACCACTAATTCACCCGGATTCCACCTAAAAGCTGCTCAATTGACCCAAAAGGATCAAACCTTTCCTGAAATCAAGAAAGGACCAATTTAACAGCCGCACGGACCTGTAGATATCGAAGCTGGGCTCCTTGTAGAACACGTTGGGGATCTCCTCCCTGAGCGTCCGGATCGCGTATCCCAAGTTCAGGTAGTACCTCCGCCTCTCCTCCTCGTCCTCGTCCCGCCGTCTTGTCGCAGCCGGCGACTCCGAAGCCGGCGTCACCGGCACGGAGAAGAGGGGCGGCGGCGGCACCAGCAGCCTCCCCTCCCGCACGGGGTCCGCGGTCCTGATCACCCGCCCCTTCCCCGCCTCCTCCTGCTTCACGCGGCCCCCCGCCGCCGCGGCCAAGACCCTCCTCCTCCTCCCCCGCGCGGAGCCGGCCGACGGCGGCCTGGCCGCGGCGAGGTCCGGGAGGTGCAGCAGGTTAGCCATGCGAGCCTGAATCCCGCTCGCGCTTTTTTTTCTCCCTTGCTTAGGTTTTGGTTGGATATGGAGGAGAGGAAGAAGTGTGAACTGCGTGAGAGGAGAGGAGAGAAGAGTCATTTGACTTTGTGCTGCTAGTGAATGGAGGCATTTGTTTGGGTTCGTTGCCGCTTTTTCTGCGGCGAGCGTGGCATCAAATGGCGCTCTTGTTTGTCCGGCCGCGCGTCGCTCCCTCTCCGGAGGCTGACATGACACGACTAGAAGAAGAAGAATATATCTACTCAAGCCTTGTTCCTGCGTGTCACTGTATGCGGGCCCTTGATGATAATCCAGCCCAACTCATGTGCTGTGATCATAACTGGTGTATAAAGATTACTCTCGAAAGACATCTCAACAACAACAAAAAGGAAATATTACTCGAAACGAGTGATGTATAATCAAAGTATATGAGCTAGTATTTGAGGGTGAAGGATGTTCTCTGCCCCTAAACTTGTTGCGCATGATCAAATAGATCCATGACTTAGAAAGCGCAAATCTATCTCGCCAGAATTATTTGAGTGGGTCATAAATGTCCCGATATCTCCACTCAGCATGTTTCCGCTGACATGGAGTGTGGATATTTTTAGAATGGACGTGGCTTGCCTTCTCCTCCGTGTTCCCATCAGTGCTCCCGTGCATGTGGCGACAATCTACGGGCTTAACAATCTAATTACTTCAGGCCCTACACTTTAATGCCTCCTGCACAACCTCGTCGAGCCACGGCGGCGGGCCGCTGCCGCCCTCGCCGCACATGGTTGGTGTGTGGAGAAGCGTCTCAGCTCTGAGATCTAGGACAACGAGGAGACCCTTGCTCTGCTCTGACGGAACGAACAGCTGACTGTGCAGTGGCATTAGAAGAATGGGGGCAACGGCACTTGTGGATGCATTCCCGATAGGCTGATGGAAAAGCTCCAATAAGCGACATAAAGTATTACCTCGTCTTGCACAAATTAATCAACAGGTGAACTAAAATCACATGGATATTTTTAGCCCACGACGTGATGGTGCCGGTGGCCCGCTCGCGGAAGCAATGCAGGCGGTGGCCGTGTAGCAGGCTCAGCTCTACGTACTCACCGCCGGCCGCCTACGGATCGCGGCTCCCTCTTGCGGCTGACCTCTGCATCGCGAGCACGTGCGTGTGCTGGTACGGATCTAGAGCAACGCAACGGTGACCTCCGTGATGGGAACCCCGCTGGAGATCTTGGTCTTGCGCGTGTAGTTGCAGGGAGGTGAAGATGTTGTGTTCTGACTGTTGCGAGATTTAATCCGAGAACATTGCAGAATTGGCAATGAGAGACACGACGTTTTTAACGTGGTTCGGCTATGAGACCTACATTCACGGGACTTGACTACGGGCGCCCCTCCCCTTGTCTTTATCTCTTTGTGTTGGCTTGGTTACATTGTGTGGTGTCCCCCTCCTTATATAGGAGGCCAGAATATATGAGTTAAATTCCAACTCTACCCATATCCTACTAGGACTCCCCTCGTAGTACCCTATTATAATACTACGTCTTCTCTAGTCCAACTTGTAACCTACTCGTACACATATTCGACACAAACTCAACAAACTCCACCTTGGCGAACCTCCGTGCACCTTAGACTTTGAGATTTACCTTTGCAGCTCAAAGACTTGAACCGTCGATGAGACTCCATTGCTACTCCCTGACTCCACTATGACTCCACCTGCATCTGTACTTCCTTCTTCATCTTGAAAAAAATCTTTGCAACCATATCCCGAGTCATCTCGCTGAGTCAAATTCACAATTGCCTCATCCTTTCCTTGGACAGTCTTTCCAGACCATCTTTACCTACCGTGCGCCTTCAGCCGCACGTCTCGTCACAATTCCTGTGTCGAGCCTCCACAGCCCTAGTCAAAGATCTCCTGGGTAGCTAGCCCACACCTCTTCCAACCCTGTTATTTTTCCCTCCATCAATTTGTCCACAATTGACGCTGAGTCACACGCCTTACCTCCGGACCACCGAGTACTCTTCTCCTCCGGGTCAGGTGTTCTTGAAAG
Source organism: Stipa capillata (assembly GCA_019208055.1). Taxonomy (NCBI): domain Eukaryota; kingdom Viridiplantae; phylum Streptophyta; class Magnoliopsida; order Poales; family Poaceae; genus Stipa; species Stipa capillata. The sequence goes on from JAGXJF010003410.1 coordinate 97,232, forward strand.
ATCGAGGTTTATCGACTAGAGGGGGGGTGAATAGGAGATTATCAAATTTTATCAAATTTGTCCTTTAATATGCAATAAGTGAGGCAGATTAAGGTGAAGCAACAGAGAACAATCAACAAACAACTGTAATGAAGAACAATCACAAAGCAATGAACTGAAAAGAAGAACAATAGGATTTAACCCGAAGTTCAAGTTGTTGGCAACAACTCTACGTCTTCGTTGGAGGGGCTGAGCACTTAGCTCCGAAGACACCCAGTCTTCACCCTTTTCTCCTTGAGCTTGTGTCCACAAAGGAGCTGCTCAACACTCTTGGTGGATCTTGAGGTGATCCCCGGACCTTCACAAACTTTGGAGGCGATTCCACAGGTTGGAGCTCTACCAAGACGCCTAGCCGGCTAGGAGATGCCAAATCTCCAAGAGTAAAAGCTCAGATCTGCTAGGCTCGAAGAAGTTCTTGCTTCAATGCTCAGTCCAAAGCTCAAATCTCTCAAATGCTTTCCTCTCGCAAAGGGGATCTCAATGGAGTCAAAGAGGAAAGGGAACTCAGTGGGAGAGAGTGCTTTTTGCGCAGAGAGTCCTTTGAGCCCGCAGGGGGTCGGGGGCTACTTATAGCCAGTCTGCAGAAAAGAGTCGTTGGACTCAAAGATTCCATTCCGGTTCAACCGGAAGACGAACTCGGTAGCACCGGAGTTCAAACCAACGGCTAGATCTGAAGAACGATTGAAGCACAGCGAAAGGCTTCACCACGAAGGCGGTAGGTCCGGAGGAAACGCGGTCACACCGGGATGAAGAATAAGCTCAACGGAGCAACTTCCAGAAGCGAATCCCGGTTGTGCCGACTTTGAAGGCGGTTGTGCCGGGTATGAAGAAATAGCACATTCTTCCTCACAGAGAAGAAGAGCGGTCTCAACCGGAAGCATACCCCGGTACATCCGCTTCAACAAAAGACCTAAGTCCAGAAGATGTTCTCGGTGCAACCGGAAGACAAAACCGGTGCAACCGCAGACACATGAAGAATAGGACTTAGTCTGAGACAAAACTTGGCCCTAAGTCCAGAGGAGATTCCCGGTGCAACCGGAAGACAAACCCGGTGCAACCGCGGACAACTCAGAAGCGACTTAGACTAGGGCTTCAAATTGACCTAAGTCCAGAGAAGATTCTCGGTGCAACCGGAAGACAAACCCGGTGCAACCGCAGACAAACGAACAGGACTTGGTCTAGGTTACAGAAGCATATCCCGGCAGCACCGGACTCCCAAACCGGTCGTACCGGTTTCCGGAATATGAAACTAGGGCAAACCCTAACCGGCAGGGTTCCCTAACTCCCCAACACAGAGGCCATTCTCGGCAGCACCGGATTCAAGACCGGTTGTGCCGCAACTGAAGCTCTTCAAGGCTGAGACCACAAAGTCCTCAAACCTTGCATCAGAGGCCAATCCCGGTACAACCGATTCTTCAAACCGGTACAACCGAGAATCACTGACTGTGTTTAAGAAGGAGATTTCAAAAGGATTTCTTCGAGATTTGAACTGAGCACTTTAACAAAATCCTTCTTAGAGCTTAACCTATCTGACCCCTCTTAATAGGCGGCTTGTCCTATGGACTCAAATGATCATCGATCATATAAACACTAGAAAATCTCCACTAATCTTCTAGGTCCAAGCCTTTCTTCAACATCAATTTTTAGGGGTCGTCATTCACTGGTTAAACAAATCACTTGGGGACTAATCACCTGTATACACTTAGTAAACCATTAGTCCCTTAATCGTTTGTCATTAATCATCAAAATCCATTAGGGGCACTAGATGCACTTTCAATCTCCCCCTTTTTGGTGATTGATGACAACACGATTAAAGCTTCAAATTGTATATAAAGAGTTAAGTTTTGGGTTTCATGATATAGAGACAGCTCCCCCTAAATATGTGCACTATTGAAATCTTGCTTTGAATGCAAGTGCACATCTTTGAGGAGTTTGAGGAGCTCCCCCTATATCTTGAAATCCATGACAGTGCATTGTATAGGAGTGAAAGATAATGAAGCAATGCACAAGTGGTGATTCAACCAAATAACCATGCATGGAAAATAATCAGAGCAAACCAATCATAGCATGGAAAATAGTCAAAGTATGAAGAACTAAAAACTGAAGAGTATCACCACTTAGAGTTTACAAACCAATACAAGAATAATCAAGTAAAAACGAGGTTTGTAACTCTTCTAGTCCTAAAAAAACTTCAAATCTTCTTCTTCAGCTCTCCCTTTATCTTGGGTTGAAGCTTCTATCACTCCCCCTTTGTCATCAAAGAACCAAAAACTTCATTCTGTAGGGTCAACTGCAGAAGCAGAGGCATGAGGAGAATGCTGAGGAGCTGAAGCTGTTGGAGGTTCTGCTGGAGACGTTGCTGTTCCTTCTGGCTGGACAGTAGAGTTGGTAGGACTTGGGGTTACTCTGTATTTAAGTGAAGACATAGAATGAGCACACCAAGGGTAGGTTTCTTTGATTCCATGTGCTTCAAGCTCTTCTTCTGAGTAGTGTTTCTTCAGGAGTACCCAAGAACGTTTCAGCACTTCTCTGTCAGCAAATTGAGACATAGTGACCATGTTGAAGAGGGCATTTAAGTCATGCCTGACTAACTTCTGCTCCTTCCTCATGTGGCGAAGCTCTTGAAGAATAAGGTCTGTAGGAGATGGAGCTGCCTGATGTTGAGCTTCAGGCGATTGAGAGTGGCCTTCAGAATGATGGAAAGCTGGATCATCACTGGCCAAGGGAACTCTCTCTTCACCTGCCTGAGGAATTGAGGTTTGAGGAGCTTGATCAGCTGGAGCTTTACCCTTGCCTTGGACAGATGCTTTCTTCACCAAGTCTTCATATAGCGAAGGAGAGAACTTGGTATGTGTGGTGTCGCAATGGAAAGCAATCTCTGTCTTGTTCAGAATGAACTTCATGAGATAGGGGGCATAGGGGAGCTGTTTAATGTGATCTGCATAAGCTTCACTCATGAAATTTCCAAAGTAATCAGCTATGTTGAAGGGAATGTTGGACATGATCTTCAGAAGAAGGTTTCTTGCTCTGTAATGAATTTCATCTTGATTTCCTTTCTTCGGATCAAGTGTCTTCCTCAAAATCTTTAGAATGGTCCTGGCACCATATGTGAGATCTGCTGTTTTTCCAAGGACAAATTTTCTGTCTTGAAGGTATAGAGGAGCCAACCCTTCTTTTGGCAAGATGTCTTCAGCATGGATCTTTGCATCTTCAGAGTTTATATCCATTCCTAGCCCTGTCCTGGCAATGAATTCTTCAAAGGTTGCTTTGTATCTGGAAGTGCCTGTCATCCACTCAAACTGCCAGGTATTTGTGTGTTCAATACTTCCTGAGATGTACAGGGTGGCATAAAACTGAAGAATGAGCTCTTCATTCCAATCTTGCTTGAAGGTGACAAATTCTTCAAGATTTACTTGACGAAGAGCATCCAATACAGGGGCAAAGCATCTGTGCTTCTCCAAATAAGCCCTATCAATGTACTGATGCTTGAAGACTCTGTTCTTTTTGAATAGAGTGGTCTGATAGAAATCTTGCTGGGTCCTAGCCCAGAATCTGGGATCTGAAGCATCCCTTGCAAACTCATAGGGATTCACATCCCATCTGATTTCTCTGAGTTCTTCATTTGATAGCTTGTGGTATTCAACCACTGGTTGAGGCCTTCTGCCCTGTCGAGGAATCATCTGAGTGGGAGCAAGCACAACAAGGATTGCATTGTCTTCAAGGTTCTGCTGCTCCTGTATCTCAATGTCTTCTTCATCCATATGAAGCCTTGCTTTCTTCAGTGAGGACCTTGTCCTTTGACTGGGCCTAGGAGGCAATAGATCAGCCTTTTTCTTCTTCTTCTTCTCTGCTGGAGGTGTTGGTCTAGGAGTGACAGTTTGTTTCCTCATTCTTCGCACATATCTTTGTGTTTGATCCTGACCTCCAGTGGATTCTGATGCTTCAGCACTGCCAACAGTAGCAGTAGCAGCAGCATGTTCTTCAGGAACTGCTCCTTCAGTGAGCTGCTGTTCAGCTGGTTGTTCAAAGTGTACTTCTTCCCTTTGTTCCTCAGAATGTGCTGGTTGATCTTCAACAAGATGGCCTTCAGGCACTTCAGCTGTTGGAGCTTCAGCTTGAGGCAATTGTACTTCATCCTGGGATTCCTTTTGCTGGATTTCAGCACTTTGGGCCTGAGGAATCTCAGTGACTTCCGCAGGCTGCTCTTCACCTGGAGCTGCAGCCTGTGGTTCTACTTGAGCAGCAGTCTCTTCAACTGAAGCTGCTGTAGTTGCTTCTTGTGCAGAGGTCCCTGCTGGACTTGCTTGTGGTGGAAGGACTGGAACCTGAGGTTCTTCAATGGCAGAGCTGGAGGGTTGAGAGGACATGGCCAATCTGTCTTCATTTTCTTTTCTGATCCTTGCAGCCTCTGCTATTGCTTTCTTCTTCCTTGATGTAGTGAGGGCAACCTCTTTGGCTAAGGCTTTGCCTCTCTCTTCTTCAGAGGCTTGTACAGCTATAAGAGTTTTGTATCTCTGGAAACTCTCCTTACTTTTGCCTTGAGCAGCTTTCAACTTCTTCAACTCTTCATCTCTCTTAGCCTTTTGCTCGTTAAATGCATCAAGTTTTGCTTGGCTCTTCCTGGCCTCTTCATAAATTGCTAGCCTTTCCAAAGCAAGAGCCCCTTGTCTGACCTTTTCTGCTTCAGAGAGAGGGACCACTTGGCCAGCTTGAGGTTGAGCTTCAGCTCTCTCTTGAGCATCCAATTCTTGAGCAACTTTTCGAGCCTTTTCAGCTTCCCATTGTTCTGCTGCTTTCTTCATCCTCATGGCAGCCCTGAGCCCAATTGGGATCTCATCCCCAATGTCTGAATCTGATTCATCCCTAGGAGCAGCTGATGTCTTGGGGGCTGGAGATCTTGAAGCCTGAGCTCTGCTCTCACTCATCTTTCCTACAACTCTTCTCTCCTTTGGAGGAGACTTCTTCTGCTGAAGAACTACTTTTGAGGCACTGGCAGCCTCTTTCCTTTTTCTTACTTCTTCAAGGGTTGAAGAAGATGGTTTCTTGGGTTTGGCAGGGGTCTGTGCAGCAGTTCTTTCTTCAAAGACACTTTTCCAATGAGCAGTCACAAATTTTCCTTCCTTTTGTTGCTTCTCCCAGTACCTTCTGATTTTCTGATGTCTGAGCTTCCTGTCCTTTGCAGTTTCATGAGGAGGAGTGTACAGCTTCAACTCCTTAGGTATTTCAAAGGCCATATTGTGCAGCTTCTTCCTCTTTCCTTTGGCTGCTGAAGAACCAGCCTGAGACTTAGACTTCTTGGTTGGAGGAGGAGGAGGTGAGCTTTCTCTGGAGCTGCTTGAAGCCCTATCTGAGTCATTGTTGCTGAGTTGAATATCATAACTGCCCTCAGCATTTGAATCACTGGGATCAGAGCTCATGTTGATACCTGTGAAGCATATGGGATAAGTAGAGAGAAGATAAGATCACAAGAGCACTCAGCAGACACAATTTTGAAGAAAAGATTTTAGCTGAAGAATGAGTTGTTTCTTCAAAGTCGGTGCAACCGGCTTCACCTCCGGTAGTGCCGGCTTGTGCGTGCGGGCTGTGCCAGCGTTGCAGAGCACAAACGCGGAACTACCGGTTTGAAGACTCGGTTGAACCGGAGAAGTTGAAGACAAACAACTCACTCTGATTGGCGCAGAGATTGAATGGAGTCTAAAAACGCGCCAAAATTCGAGGAAATTTGTGATTTGACAGGTACTAGATTTTGGAGGGAAAAATTTACCGAGGAGATTGAACTCGCGCGAAGAGATTTGAAGAGGAAATCGCAGGGTTCCACTGCCGTGCCCTAACTCGGCGGCGGCGGTGCTTCTACGGCGGCGGCGGAAGTGAAGAAGTCCGGCGACGGCGGTGAGTCCGGTCGGAAATGCGGTGGCTCCGGTGGTCGGACGAAGAACAGCGGCGGCGCTGAGAGGCTTTAGGGTTTTTGGAAGTTCAAGCGTCGGGGGAAGAGAACTGGGTCTATTTATAGCCCGATTCCCGGTTGAGCCGGAGATTCGGTTTGCGAAGAAACCGGATCTGCCGTTTTGAGTCTTCAAAAGCGGTGGTGCCGGAATGAATCGCGGTAGCACCGGTTTTGAGTACTGGAACTCGACTCTTCATTCTTCAGAGTCTCAACAGAGAGTGTTTCCGGTTGTGCCGGGTGGAAAACCGGTTAAACCGTAGGGTTTACTTTAAAATAGAAACTGACTCTGAGGAATATCACGGTAGCACCGGAAGGGGAAATCGGTGGTACCGGAATAGGTTTCAGCAGTGCACTTGAGAAGAATAGCATGAAGACTTTGGATAAGATGAAGATAGATTAGAGATTAGGGTCCTTTGTCATCCACTTAGTGAAATACCAGCTGAAGAATTAAGCTATAAGTTGGATGAACAATAGGACTAAGATCAAAACTATATCTAAGTCAAATGTGGTGGTTTGAAGCCACCATGTATGAATGTATAGATTTAGAACCACATCCAAATTTTGTAAAGAGGGTTCTATGAATCATATTCATCAATAAGCATATATATTACTTTCTTCACATTCTTAGATGTACACATTCATTGAGAGAATGATACCTTCTTTTAATGTGTTTACATCTAGATCCTTATCATCAAATCATGGTATGAACATGTATGCATGGTTTCAAGTTACGTTTCGAGAATCCAAGATATTTAGCTCACTTCGCAACTCGCAAAATCTATGCTCATCTAGGGGTTTTGTGAAGATATCCGCTAATTGATTATCCGTTCTCACATGGCTAATAACAATATCACCCTTTGCAACATGATCCCTAATGAAGTGATGACGGATATCTATGTGTTTTGTGCGGGAATGTTGAACTGGGTTATTGGCTATCTTGATTGCGCTTTCGTTGTCACATAAAAGAGGCACTTCTTTTATAATAATCCCATAATCCTTCAAAGTTTGCCTCATCCACAATAATTGAGCGCAACAAGCACCTGCGGATATGTATTCGGCTTCGGCGGTGGATAGGGAAACGGAATTTTGTTTCTTGGAAGACCAACTAACTAAGAATCTACCTAGGAATTGGCATGTTCCGGAGGTGGACTTCCTATCAACCTTGTTTCCTGCATAATCCGAATCCGAAAATCTAACAAGATTGAAACTAGCCCCTTTGGGATACCATAACCCTAAGTTGGGAGTGTGCACTAAATATCGAAGAATTCTCTTGACGGCCGTGAGGTGGCACTCCTTAGGAGCGGCTTGAAACCGTGCACACATGTAAATACTTAACATGATGTCGGGCCTAGATGCACAAAGATAAAGCAAGGAACCGATCATAGAACGGTATACCTTTTGATCAACGGATTTACCGTCTTCATTTAGGTCGAGGTGGCCGTTCGTTTGCATTGGAGTTCGTATTCCTTTTGCTTTCTCCATGTCGAACTTCTTGAGCATGTCCCGGATGTACTTCTCTTGGGAGATGAAGATTCCATTTTTGAGTTGCTTCACTTGAAGACCTAGGAAGAACTTCAGCTCCCCCATCATGGACATCTCAAACTTTTCTGCCATCATCTCTCCGAACTCTTGGCTGAAATTGTGGTTAGTTGATCCAAAAATAATATCGTCCACATATATTTGACATACGAAGAGTTCACCATCCATTACTTTGGTGAAGAGAGTGCAATCAATTTTTCAGTTTTGAAGCCTTTAGTTAGAAGAAACTTCTTAAGACATTCATACCATGCTCTAGGAGCTTGTTTAAGTCCATATAGAGCTTTGTGAAGTTTGTACACATTATTAGGAAATTTTGGGTCTTCAAAACCTGGGGGTTGTTCAACATACACCAATTCTTCAATTTCACCATTTAAGAATGCACTTTTAACATCTATTTGATATAGCAATATATTGTGATGATTTGCATAAGCTAGCAAGATTCTAATAGCTTCTAGTCTAGCTACGGGTGCATAAGTCTCACCGAAATCCAAACCTTCCACTTGCGTGTAGCCTTGGGCGACGAGACGTGCTTTGTTTCGCACCACTTGACCATCTTCATCTTGCTTGTTCCGAAACACCCATTTTGTTCCAATAACATTGTGTTCTTTGGGGTTCCAGGACTTGGGCTGGGGGTGCCGGCGCCCCGCTCCTTGGGCCGCTGCTGTGCCATGGGCTGCCTGGCCACGCGCGCCTAGGCCGCCCGAGCTGGTGCCTGGGCCGCGCCGCACCAGGGCCATCACCTTGCGCCTGGGCCGCCACTGCAACCCCCCTCAGCCTAGGCCGCCTCCCTCGCCTCGGGCCGGCGCGCCTGGGCTAGCGGTTGCGCGCCTGGGGCGACCGGCGTGCCTAGGCCGCGCCCCCTCAGTTGGGCCACCTAGCACCCCCAGCCCAAGTCGCCGTGCGCTTGCTGGGCTGCCTTGGTGCGCTTGGGCAGTTACCGCCCGTGAACCACGGTTCCCGCCGCCAATGCTGCCGAGCCGCCACCACATGCTGCCGCGCTTCGCCATTGCCGCCATGCGCCGTCTCCTTTTTTTTCTTTTTCCTCGCTCCACCTTGCGCCAAGTGTTCCACAAAAATTGTAGAAAATACCTGCGTCCTTTTGAAGCAAAATTTTCACGACGTGCTCCAGACTCCACCTCGCCTTGTACACACACCGCCGTCCTCTGTCTCGTACCTGTCGGATTCTGTACAGCCTCAAGATCTACCTGAACCTCACTTTGATACCACTTGTTGCGAAATCACGAGGCCACACGTGAAAGCGTAGGTCTAATCCGATGACACCGCAGAATTGGCAATGAGAGACACGACGTTTTTAACGTGGTTCGGCCACGAGGCCTACATCCACGGGGCTTGACTACGGACGCTCCTCCCCTTGCCTTTATCTCTTTGTGTTGGCTTGGTTACATTGTGTGGTGTCCCCCTCCTTATATAGGAGGCCAGGATACATGAGTCAAATTCTAATTCTAGCCGTATCCTATTAGGACTCCCCCTGTATTACCCTATTACAATACTACGTCTTCTCTAGTCCAACTTGTAACCTACTCGTACACATATTCGATACAAACTCAACACTGACGTTGAGGAGGACGACAGAAGCCGAGGTAGAGGCTCTTGGAACATGGGAGGGGTTGGGGAACTTTGGGAAGAAGTGTATACTGGTGCCTTGCAGTAATTGATAAAACCAATAGATGATTGCCACGGATAGGAGTATGAAGGGGGAGCAAGCAAACCGCATGCTTTTACAATTAACCCATCGAGCGCCCAACCTAACTTCTAAATCCTTCGATGCTCTATTACGAGGCGATAAACGTACGGTTCACGCTCGCCGCGGTAGTCAGTCGGATTTTCTTATGCGTAATAACCGTGATCACGCATGATCATCTGTAGAGGAGTTGGGGATGGCTACCAGGAAAAGGCTAGGGAATATAATGAACAAAGAACTGACTTCGTGGTAATCATTTATCACAGAAAAACAAGGTAAACATCTGTTCAAAGATGTTGCTAGCGTGAGAGGGCTACCAGATTTGTTGTTTCTTTTTTCTTTTTTCTTTTTTTGCTTTCTCTCTTCCTTCTTTTCTTTATTTTTCTCTTTTTTCTCTTCCTTTTTCAGTTTTTTCTTTCTTTCTTTTTTCATTTTCTTACGGTTTTATTTCTCGGTCTATTACACAGTATTGTTCGTCTTTCTATTTTAGTTTCCGTCGTTTTCCTTCGGTCATTCTCTTGGATTTTCTATCCAATTTTTCTATAGATAAATTTGTAGTAGATAGATTATCAACAAATATAGTAGACAACTAATAGAAAATATAGTAGAGAATTATTGACAAGTGCAGTAGACAACTATCAATAAGTGCAGCAGACAGCTATCAGAAATTGCTATAGACAATTGTAAACAAATGTAGTAGAAAAATGGCAGAAATTACAATAGACAAATATGCAGTAGACAACTAATAGAAAATACAATAGACAACTGAAAGATATTTGTAGTAGACAACTAAAACTATGCAGTATAACTATAGTGCGGCATGAAATCTGAGAAAAACGTAATACCAGAAAATACAGTAGACAGTAATAAAATGCACCACACAAAAAAGTCGTCAAAACATATCTAACTTGGGTCTAATTTGAAGATCTCATCAAAACAAAGACGGTAGTGAAAACAGATTTTGATTTGGACACTGGGTTTGAGAGCTACGACTTTTAAAAGTTTCAGAATCGATTTTACCTCGCTGATGTCATCGAACCCAGAGCTAGTTGTCCAACCCAGAAAAAATATATGTAGAAAAGGATTTGAAGCGTTTTTAAATTACGTGATATTATTTCTCAACTAAAATCTGATAGACTTACCACCTAAAAAGGACCACGAGAACCATAGAAACTAAAAGGAAGAAACGTTTATCACTTTTTCTGAGGTAAAACCTGTGCATGTTAGCATTTGTCATGAACAAATCTTTCTATTCACGGTGCTCGCTGCCGTGGATGGTCAGTACCAAGGTGCGGTGGATGGTTTTTTTGCACCTTGTGTGGGGGTGGTTGATTAGGTGATGATTATGGGGCCGTGGTCACGTTCTTGCCAGACGTATTACTATCGTTTTGACGTAAAAATGTGAACTGGAAATCCGAAAAACTTTCTAATTTATGTTAGCTTTGGATATAAGCCTGCCTATTATTAACTTCTGCCTAAAATATCTTTTTTTCAGAGTCCAGCTATCTTGATCCGGCCCGGCCCAAGAATGCCCATCTCGGCCGAAGTGCACGATTTCTGTGCAGGCCTGGTCCTGTACTGGAGCATCGAGCAAGAAAGAGATTCAGAAACGAGGTGGCCCGAAAGATCGAAATCCCCAACCAAAATGCTTTCAAACAACTATATTTCGATCGATCATGCCCAGAAACCTGTATGCTGTTCCTACCACCTTTCTGAAAAAATATCAATCATTTTCTCGATGGCAAAAACCTCCAGGCCGGCGGCGAGCGTTTAAGCTAGTTAAATATGGCATGACACACCTTTCTCGTTGATAAGCTAGCATCAAGCTAGCACGAGGGGAGCATGAAAGCACAGAGAGGTCACACATGTTATGTTGCACATACAAGATATATAACTAACTATATATAGAGGAAGATACATGTAGAAGTGTAGAACGTACAGTAATTACACAAAGACATATTAAATCTAGCTAGCTAGCAACAAACGGATTTAGTCGCTATATAAGATATCATATATATCTCAATCCTCACCACTATTTCAAAATACGCAACTCGTCCAAATCAATTAACATAGATGTATATCATATCATAGCAAATCAAAACCTGATCCAAAAACTACGTAGTAGCTAATCTCCTCACATAATACGTAGACACGTAGACATACTGCACCTATCTGTACGTATATAGTACGCTTACATATACTGCATCTCTGTCTCAAGGTCATCGTACGTAACATACTAATATATATCGCTGCTCCGGGGTCGATGGAAGATAGTCGAGCTGGCAGCGCGCTCACTGGCCAGCGTTGCCGCCGCCCCAGAGGAAGGCGCCCATGGCGAAGCTGCGCTTCTGGTGGACGGTGCCGTGGACGGGGAGCCCGTACTCGGAGAGGAGGCGGTCGAGCTGCCACTCGGGCATGACCTCGTAGTCCTCCCTCCTGTACCTCGGGTAGTGCAGCGGCATCTGGAAGCAGCGCCCGCCGCACCCGACGCCCTGCTGCTGCTCCCCCCTCTTAGTCACGTACCTCGCCGCCGCTCCCTCCCCGCCGCCGTTCGCCGCCATCGTCTCCATCGCCACCCTGCAGAACCGTATCGAGATCTCTACCTCTGCAAAGCTGTCAGCTTTGTATGGGGTGTATTCGAGATCGAAGAGAGCTAGCTAGTTAACGAGATGGAACAGGTAAACCCGTTTATATAGTGCCGGGGAGATGGGAAAATATCACACGGAGAGCGTAATCACGTGAAATGCAAACTAAACCGGCAACCGACTTGTGGCCCGTGCGGCGGTAGGGCCGGTACGTGAACATGGGCAGTTGGTAGGCTGCAGTTACGAGGATGCATCGCAGCGGGAGCACTGGCGCGGCAGGTGGACGGCTCCCAGCCGGTGCCGTCGCACCGATGGCAAGTCACGGTGTTGGGCGGCACCGGCGCGCATGTCAACGCGCGCGTCGACGGCACGCCGGGGCGCCCTGCGCTCCGAAAGAATCCATGCGCCCGTGCGCGCGCGTCAACGGCGCGGGGAAACGTGGCAGAGACGGCCGGAAATAGGAGGCCGCTTTCTGCCTTTCTGGACTCGGGCTCGTCGGGCGATTTGACGGGGGGTACGAGAGTTAATTTAGGAGGGTCTCGTACTCCCCGTGAGGCCCTGCGCCGCTCGCTCGTCCGTCCCCTCGTCCAGCTCGATCTCGGGTCTCATGATCGATCGAGCCAGGAGCGGCCAGCATGCGCGCACAGGCACGGCGGCGTGAGAAAGCACGGGTACGTGGTGATTTTGGAGTGTGCGGTTGGGGACGAGCCGCAACTGTTTCGTGGCCCAACTAACCGTGATGCGCAGCCGTGGACATGGCTCGATCGGGTGGACCGGAGGCGCTGTTACCATGCATGCGCAACGGACGACGACGACGAGACAGTCAAATGCGAATACGCAATGCACCTGTGCACTACGAGAAAGTCGGAAAGCTAGCGCGAAAAATCGGAGCCAACGGCATTTTTTGCAGACTTTGCAACCAATATATTTTTCCCGAAAAAAATATTACCGTCATAAGGAACTGACGTCAGCTGTGAGATTCCAATTCCATGTCAAAGTAACCGAAAGGCCGGGGGTGCTGGTCCACACGCGCGCGCAGCTGCAACCAGACGAACGACACCAAATAAAACATGCATGCGTGCCGGCTGGCCGGCCAACCAAATCGGTTAGTCCTCCACGGCAAAGGCGACACCCAACCAGGCAGCCAGCGACATGGTGCGTGCGCATGAGACGCCCCGTGATACTACCGGCACTTTTGACGACAACGGAGGGCTGCTCAGGCGCCACGCAAAAAGGATTCTACCGGCCGGTACCGCCGTTGCAAACAAGAATGTGAGACCATAAATGAGAGCGGCAGCGTCTCGGAAGAGAAAGCCTTCTGCACCGATGGTTTTCTCAACTAGAAGCACGCGCACAGCGGTAGTACAGGGGAGAAAAGGCAGCCGAGGTGCTGAAACGTTGGGAATATACCAAACTAAAGTTTTACTTGACGATCAAGGCAGAAAAAAGTCCGACCTTGCGAGGTTCTGCGATTGATGGCGATGCTTTTGCGTATCCATCAGTAGAAGAATATATATGAAACGGAAAAATCTCAGTTTCTAGAGAGAGATCAATTGCGCACGTAATTTGATGTGCTTCTAGTGATTCAAAAGGAATCGATAATGACCTATATATATTACAACCTGTTAAGCGTGAGAGAAAGAGCGAGAGGAGAGCTTTATTTTACTGTGTGACACTATTCATCAGCCCCGCGTTTCACCATTTCATTTTTGCTCTAGAATCTGCAGGCCTCGCAGCCCTGTAGAGCCTCACTAAAACACCGAAAAACTTATTTCGCAGGCACTACGGCGCCCATTCAAACCCTCGTAGCCCATTGGTGGCCCCTCCCCCCAAACTCACTCGTAGATGCCGCCCCTCCCTCTCCTCATCACTCTCTCACTCCGCCTCCTAGCTCCTCTTATGTGTATATCTTTCTATATAAATAGATAACATGTCACTTATATGTCATTTAAAACTTATATACATGAGAAAATTCATATCATTTGTCGGCCACTCGATCTTTCCTTCTAATTTCTTTAATGGCCGCGGTAGATATTCTGCTTGTTCTTTTCTAGCTCTCGTAGCTCCTTTTGTTTTGACTTCGTCCTCTTTGTGGTGTTTGACGATGAAGGGGGAGAAATAAGTAAAGCTAATGTGTCATAAACTTCCTATTGTCCATGATAATTATTATCTTAGGAAGGATAGAATTGACAATGTATTTGCTAGATTTACCAGTATTCAAAGTGGCTTGAGGAAGAAAAGAGTCATTTGGGTAGTTATTCCTATTGTGACTAACTTCTTAGGAGCCAACATTGTTAGGGACCATGAAGCTCAAACTTGATCAATAGGTGCATAGAGGGTATTAGAGACTTGGCTAATTCATGAAGATAGTGCGTTCCATCATGGACAAAATTCAAGCTAGCTCAAGTGGATTATTGAATATTTTCAATCCAATATTTCTAGTATGGTGACAAGTTTCAAACTTCCTTACATTAAAAGTCACTAGCCCCTCGCTTGTGTAGCTATAGTCTTCGAGCATGTGTCGGTTGTGTTACCTAGCATGTGTAGGTTATATTACATATCATATAGTTGTGTATTTAGATTTGAGCCTTAATTGCATCTTGTTGGATTTTATTTGGCTCTTATGAAAATTTCATGGATTATCAAATTGTAGGGGAGTGTTATGTTTTTATACATATCACAAGTTCAAATTATGTGAACATATGAGAAATGTCACTTAAAATCGATATCATAGATTATCTAGTCTCTATGTGGCATGTTAAGCTCATACATGACGAAATCTCTACAAATTATCGTCTTTGGTTCTTGCTAGCTCTTATTTACCATTCTCATATTTTTGGTATTTTTAGATTTTTTTTCTATATTACCTAAAATGATGATATTATCTTCATTCGATGCACATCTATTTTTTGTTTTTTTTTGTTTTGATTGCTTTTCGATTGGATGTAAGAAGAACCTATAAGGATTCCATAGCATATATATATCTAAACTTACCCCCAAAGTTCATTCAAATCTACACTATTTAGTATTTTCTATGAATTCGGAACTCCTGAGATCTCTTGGAGTCTTCGACATCTGGGTCTACATTGCAAACAGTTCGCTACCAGAGCCTCTGAGAAGAACTCGGATACTTCGGAATTAGGTTCTAGACATGAAGTTTTGAAACTCGAAACCTTTCGGATTTTCTTGGAACCTCCAACATTGTGTTCTATCCTCAACAAAATGGTATCTTGGAGTATCCAAAAAATCTCAGAGATTTTAGAAATTAGACTTCAGCGGTATAGAACTCATTCCCGAAGACTCCAAGTTCAATCTTGGCACTTCTCAGACTGCTGAAAACTTGACCTTTTTTTAATCTCAATTTCAATGTTTCTTTTGTGCTCGTCTGTTGCTCTTATCTACTCCTATGCTTTCACAAGTGAAGTTCATCTCTGCAATCTTTGCTATCTACCATAAATTGATAATTCCAGTAATCATTTGGTTCTCTTACAATTGATATTCTTTCAAGTGATAGTATTTATTTATTGATCATCTTCATCTCGGCTATTGCTTCGAGTTGCTTTATTCCTTGTCAGGAAGATCTCTTGACTCTCGTGTCCTCCCTTGACTTCTGGATGTTTAGATCCTTCACCATAGCTGTCCAATGTTTAGGTCTGTGATAGTACATTCTTAATAATTTATTAGCAGGCTGTTTAGTGTCTATGTCTGTGATACTATTGGATACATCATCATTGATCATTGTGTAGGATTTTTGTAATTTTTCCTTTGTCTCTCTTACCTTTTTTTTGAAGAAAGGGAATATATTACTTAACCAGAACAGGTACAATCTCGATCAACAAACTGTTTAATATCCTCTGGACAACTACCTAGCCAACAAGCTGTACGATTAGACCGTTTACCCAGCACTGCCAGCTCATGACTCACCCTATTCTAATCTCGTGAAACTCTTACCAGATGCACGTCCCTTTCGCCTTGAAGCAGCATCCTCACCTCCTGAACCCTGTGAGCAAAAATTGATCGATCCGGACACCTAGACGATAGCATCGCGCCGGCCTCCACACAATCTGACTCCATCAATATAGGTCCATTCGTCCATTGGTGCGCCAACGCAAGCCCTTCACTGCATGCCGCCAATTCCGCATCCAAAGCACCCGAGCAGTTCCTCAACGATCTGCAAGCGGCAAACATGACCATCCCCATATGATCACGCAGCACCATGCCCGCATCTGCCCGATTGCTCCCAGTATTGTAAGCGCCATCAACATTTAACTTTGTCCATCCAGCCGGCGGAGGAACCCAGCTAAGCCGCTCCACCTGAGAAACACCTGCACGAGCACGAGGGTGAGATAGGTAACCTTTAAGACTTACAGGTTGCTTACCTTTAACGAAGTCGGCCTTAGGGAGCTGGTGAATAGAAACCAGGGATTCCACATAGCTCAGAAGAAAGCGTTTTGAAGCCGCAATAGGAGCCGGCTCCTTATCATGAGTAAACTCATTATGGATATGCCATATTCGCCACAAAAGCATAAGCACTCTCATCCACTGGCTTTCATCAATATTAGAGATTAAGGTTAAAATCCAATCAGTCCCCTGGATACGGAGGGAGTCCTCAGGCGGCAAGTCCCAGTCACTCCTCATGGCGTTCCACATCGCACGCGCTTGATTACACCTTAGCAAAGCATGATAGGTGTCCTCATCTTCCCGCCCACAAATCTGGCAAACGCCTGTGGCCGCCAAACCCCTGTGCAGTTTATTTACCTGTGTGACCAGGGAATTAGTAGCAACTTTTCAAACAAAGATACGTACCTTCTGAGGAATCAGACATTTCCTAATAAGACCCCAAACCGGGTGTGATCCGTCAGAACGAGTACTCGAAGCACCTGCATCCAAATTCCGAAGCTGCTCTGAGAGGCCAAGTCTGTATGCACTGAGGACCGAGAAAACACCCCGTTTATCCGGGTGCCAAGCTATGAAATCCTTCTCACTTCTGCGAGATGGAATAATCGTGTTTATAGCCAGCACATCGTCAGGACAAAAATATTGCTGGAGCAAATCCTGATTCCACGCTCCTTCCGGGGTTAGAAGATCTGCCACCCATTTTAAACGACAACGCCGTTGCAACGAGATTGGCCGCAACAACAGATCACGGGGGATCCATGGGTCCCTCCAAATCCGCACCTGCGCTCCATTGCTGATCCGCCATATTAAACCTTTCCGGAGTAAATCCAGACCGTGTTCAATAGCATGCCACGTTGCTGAACCGTTCCCTGAAAAAACAGTATCAATTAAATTGCCATTAGGGAAATAGCGGGCCTTAAGCACCTGGGCACATAAGCTCTCTGGATTTTGGATAAGTCGCCAAGCTTGACGTGCCAGAAGCGCTTGGTTAAACAACCGCATATCATGGAAACCAATACCCCCTTGCGCTTTTGGTCGCGTTATGTTGTCCCAAGCTATCCAGTGCGTGCGACGCTTACCATTCTCCGCACCCCACCAAAAGTTGCGAATCAGTCTTGTAAGGTCATCACATAAGCCTACTGGCAGCTTAAAAACACCCATAACATAAGTAGAAATCGCTTGCGCCACTGCTTTAATTAAAATTTCCTTACCTCCTTGAGATAGATTAGAGTCTGTCCAGGTCATAAGTCGCTTGCTTAGCTTAGATTGAATACTCTGGAATTGCCCCTTAGACATACGACCGTCAGGTGTCGGCAGCCCCAAATACTTAGCCTCAAAAGCAGATTGGGTCACCTGCAGAATACTCTTAACATCAGATTGTACCGCCTACTCACAAGTGGAGCTAAAAAGGATGGAGCATTTCTGTGGGTTGATTTGTTGGCCGGTGCTTGAGGCATATTCACCCAAAACAACCCGTACACGCTCAGCTTGATCCGCCTCCGTTTGAAAAAACAGGAGACTGTCATCAGCAAACAGAAGGTGGGAAATACCAGGAGCTCGTCGGCACACTTTTAGAGGCACTATCCTCCTCGCCTGTACCTCTCTCGCTAACAAGGCCGAAAGACCATCCGCGACAAAGAGAAACAAAAAAGGGGACAGCGGGTCGCCTTGACGCAAACCTCGAGAAGGGCTAAATAACTCCAAAAGAGATCCATTAAACTTCACTGCATACTTTACCGTAGTAACGCATGTCATGATCCAATTCACCCATCGGTCCGCAAAACCTAGCTTCACCATCACAGCTTGCAGAAAGTCCCAATCCATCCTGTCATAAGCTTTGGAAAGATCCAGTTTATAAGCACAAAAGTTATTATTTGAGGTAGAAGATTGTTCAATGAAGTGCAGGCATTCAAAAGCCACAAGAGCGTTGTCCGTTATAAGGCGTCCAGGCACAAACGCACTCTGGTTGCAAGAGATTAAGTCCCCCAACAGTGGCCGTAGCCGGTTTACCAAGCATTTTGCCACAATTTTGTAAAGAACAGAGCAAAGGCTAATAGGCCGGAAATCCTTGAGTTCAGAGGGATTAGCTGTTTTCGGAATGAGCACAATCGAGGTATTATTCACACCATCAGGCATCACGTTGGTTTGAAAATATTTACGCACGGCCGCCGTCACCTCATGCTTCAGAGTATCCCAGTTCCTTTGATAAAAACGAGCCGGGAATCCATCAGGTCCGGGAGCTTTCAGCGGTCCAATTTGAAACAGAGCATCCGATATCTCTTCGTCAGTAAAGTCTGCACATAGTTGCGCATTCATTTCCTCCGTGACCTTCGCCTCAAATAAGCTGACCACACCGTTGGAATTAAGGGACTGATCCTTGCAGAATAGCTCCTGAAAAAAGGAAGTGACCATAGCTCCTAATTCTGCAGAGTTCGACACCCATCTACCCGTACTGTCCTGGAGCTTCTGAATATGATTTCTTTTTGCGCACCAAATAGCACGGCGATGAAAGAATTTAGTGTTCCTATCACCCTCACGCAGCCAATTGACACGTGATCTCTACATCCATAACATTTCCTCCCTGTACAGCAACTCGTTCATTCTATCTGTGACCTGCCGCACTTCATCTTGCGATGCACCATGTAGCATGAGCTGGTTTAGACGTTCTCTAGTCTTCTCAAGCTCCTGAACAACATTGCCAAACTTTTCCTTACTCCACAATTGCAGGACCTGCATCACATGAGCCAACCCGTTATTAATTGACGCAAGATCAGACTTCTCACCTAAACTCTGCCACGCCATTTGCACAATCTCAGGGAGCTCACTGGCCCTTTCCCAGCACACTTCATACTGCTTACAGTGACGTTTGGGAGCACCCTGCAGCGGCACCTCAAGTCTTACCAAAATGGGACAATGATCAGAGCATGGCGAAACCAAGTGAACAACTAATGCTCTAGAAAAAATATCACGCCATTCATCATCAGCCACAGCCCTATCTAAACGGACTTTAACATTAAAAGGATGACGACGATTATTATCATAAGTAAAAGGCACTCCCTAAAAACCAATGTCACAGAGAGCACATAGGGAAAGCGTATCACGAAATGCAGCCATAAGACGTTCCGATCGCGCAGAATTAGAAATATGCTCAAACTGCCACAAGGCTTCGTTAAAGTCCCCCACAACCATCCAAGGTAGTGACGACTGAGATTTGAGGGACACAAGAAGCTCCCTATACGGTGACGATGTTCAGCACCCGGTTCACCATAAACACAGGTTAGACGCCACATTGGAGCATCAGGGGAAATACGAACATACGCATCAATGTATCTTCCATTCATCGATTGAATATCCAAATACAGGCTATCATCCCAAAAAAGAGCTAAATCACCACTACGGCCCTCACAGCTAACACCTACAAACCCATTCAAACCTAAACGAGTTTGAGACGACAAATCTTCTCAACTTTTTGACGAGTTTCACACAAGAAAATAACGCGGGGAGTCCTACCTTTCGCTAGAGCGACAAGGTCACGAACTGTCCGAGGGTTCCCAATTCCTCGACAGTTCCAGCTTAAGCAATACATTACTCCTGACGGGGTGCCATGATCGGCCCCGTCAGTTGACCAGCAGCCCCAGAGCTCGTTGCTTCCTGATTGTCATCCCGCACCCGAGTGTCCCGTCTTCCGTCCTTTGCTTTACCTTGGACACACCCCTTCTTAAGAACTCCACCACCAACAGCCTCCTCATGTACTACCAAGGCGAGTGAATTAACCTCCACTGGTACATGAGCTTCCTTGTACTCGGCCGAGCGCTTCCCCAACACCGAAGTATCACCGGACATAAAAGAGATACCTTGTGATTCTAAATCAGAACCTAGATCACGCAGGGCATCAATCATCTCCGAGCTATGCATGGCACCTGTACTTATAAGTAAGGGTGCCCCTGTGATGCGGTTTCCAGCGGCCTCTAGCGCAGAGTATTCGCGTGCTGGACAGGCAACAATACGCTGGACTCCCGAAATCACAAGTTCCCAATTTTGCCTGAGCGATTTCACCAGGCTACCACTCATATGATCAGCTCCAATGTTCCCAACATCTTGCATCACCACCTCACGAATAGCATGTTGGCCACTCCCAGTATCAACCGATGCGGCCAACACGTTGGTATGGCCAGTACTTTGGGTACCAGGAGGGTCAATAGGCATCACATTTGAAACATGAACCTCCTGGACCTTTGCTACCAGCTCCTCATCCACCTCTTGAGCACTTGGAGCATCTTCCCCATGATCGGCATTGCGTGAGTCCGCCTGCTCCGATAGGTTGCCTACCTGCTCCCAGGATAAGTCATAATCCTGATGTCAGGAATTCATGGACTCCGTAGAGCCAACTGGTCCACCAAACAGATTCCGACGAACCGATGTTCCAGCTGAGACCACCCCTTCTCGACGATCAGCCGGACGAAAGGGAGAGCATCGCATCTTGTTGTCCAATTTGCATGATGGCTCTTTCCTCCTCTTCCTACTACATTCATCCTCATCATGCCCCATCAAACCACAATGAAAGCAGAAAAACGGTACGCGCTCATACTTCAGGAGAAAACTGCGAACCTCCTGGTGTCCACGACAACGTACCCGAATATCCACTGTAGGCTGTAGTGCCCGCTCCACAGGCCAATCAATATGGATCAGAAGAAAGTGATGACGCGTACGCCCATTATCAGCTACATCAACTTCCCGAACACACCCAAAACTTCCCCCTAGCGTGTGCGCAAACCTCTCCGATTGCATGTCCAACGGAAGATCGTATACACGGACCCAAAGCGGCACCGTATCCAGTGGCAGTTCAGAGAGCCGAGCATCACCATTGATCGCAGTAACCAGCAGGGCATTACCTTGATGGAGCCACGGTCCTTCGCGAAGCACATGATTGAAGTCCCCCTCAGAAGCAAACGATACAATGAACACATTATCTTCCACTTTGGAGTACGACATCTCCGTCCTCAATTGCCAAGCACGTTTCAATTCCGTGAACATGATGCCCGCTACCACTGAGCACGTAGAGTAATATTGTGTCAGCATCGTCCACTTCCCCGCCTCCTCTGTCTCTTCATCAGCAAGCTCGAAGTCCAGAATTCCATCCTCTGTAAGCACCTCAACCTCGCTCTCAAGGAAAGCTTCAGGTCCCCGATGGTGACTGTCGACGTACAAACACCGGTATCGGTGGTCCGGAAGGACCCCCTTTGGGATTCGGCCGGGAGGCGCAGATCTATGGAGCTACGCCGGAGCTAGAGCTTGGCAGGATATGGAAATAGGAAAGACACGGTGATTTACCCAGGTTCAGGCCACCTTCTAGATGTAAAACCCTACGTCCTGCTTTGAGTGTATTTGAGAATATGTGGAGAGATTACAGTGAACTAGCAGCTCAGGTGCTCCAGTTCTTCTTCCTCTAGGGTTTGTATGTCTAAGGTTGTGTTGCCTAAGAAAAGATCTCAGGGTTCGATCGATCCTCGCAGAGCCAATCCCTTTGCATGGCCGCGGTTCTCCCCTTATATATCCGGGGGTCACCACAGTGGTCGAAAGGTAAATATCTTGCCATGAAGCTTGTCGCGGAAGAAACCCGGTATGGGCAAGCCACGCCGGTGATTGAGATTTGCTGTAGCGGAACAGTGCCGGTCACGCCTTGATTGGGAACCAGATCATCATGATGAGGGCGTGTCAGGAGGTGAAGACTTGACGTCCCCTGACACGGGCTATGCTGCAACTACCCGGGCCCCACGGACCAGGTGCAGAGCACCAGATGCAGAGGGCCTCAAAGTCAAAAAGGGTGTCAGACCTCTCCATCCCCTCCAAGACTGATAGCTGACATGGCTTATCACTTGAGGGGATGGGAACCGGTCAGGACACCGCCTCTGGTCTGCAAGGACTTGGAGTAGACGGACATTTAATGCATCCGACACAGGCATTAAATGCGCCTGTCGGGCCACGCGGATTGAGGAGGGGCCCTCAAGGGGTGCTCGGGGCTCCCAGGATCAGAGGCCCCCGAGCACACCTCCTCGGCCGCTCCATTATCTGGGCGAGGCACTCGGGGCCCCGGGCGGGGGTCGGGTCGCCCTAGGTGCTTGGGGTGAGCCCCCGAGCACTTCTGCTTGCTTCGTCCTTGTCAAGTCGCCTTGGGCCCTTCGAAAAACGCCATTAAGGGACGACTCGGGGCACCCCTTGATTTAGCCGAGTGGAACAGTGTCCGGGGTGAGCCCCCGGGCACCTCTTCTTAACTCCCACGTCCTTGGCGACGTGGCGTCAAGTTGGGCCTTTGCTAGCTGTTTAGGGGACCTTGGACCCCGTAATGCCGACAGTGACCCAGCACCCGCCCTTCCAGCGTGATAGCTTCACCTCCCCCTTGCGCCTCCAATTCCTCCGCCGCCCCTTTCTCCACCCCAATCAAACTCAGAACCGTCGGCGTTGAAGACCTCACAGCCATGGCATCAGCAGACGGCTTCGGGCGGGTAGTTGCCTCACCGGCGACCCCTTTTTCGCCCCCACCGCCGGCTGGACCACAAAGCTGCAAGTTCGACATCGTCGCACGATCACCCGGATCAAAAATTCGTCGATCTCGCCACCCAATCTGATGAAGTCCAACGTTTGCTCGGTCTCCCCTGTTTCTCCCCAGCGCTCCTTTTAAAGCGAACGAAGACCCGAAGTGCCTCCCGAGTCCGTCCTGGAGACGGCTTCCCTCCATCAAGCAAACGTCAGCCGTGCTTCCTTCCCAACTTGAGAGCGGAGCGGAGACGAACTCCCTCCTTCACCAATCCCCGAACCGAGGGCCGCACCCGAGCACAACCTGAAGGCGGCGTCCCTGCAGAGTACGAGTATCAAATCGACTCGCTTCCCAACCCCTGAGCGGATCGGAGACGAACTCCATCCTTCCCCAAAACCAGAACCGACGTGCGCCGCCGAGTCGCCTCCGCCGCCACGAAACCCTAACTTAATGGGGGCATCAAAGTAGATGTTACTTGATACTACACGACTTGCTTTATAAGGCACCTAAAGCACTCATTATTTCGTGGTAAAAAAAAGCATTCGTGTTTTTGTTCTCGTCTATGTTGCAACCTATCAAAGGTCTGAGTAAGTTGTGTTATATGCCAAATGCTATATGACACACCTTATGTATAAGTGGGAAGCCGAAAGGGTAACAGACTACGAATGAATTCTTGTTTATTTTTTTGGATGATCTTGTCATACTTTTGAAAGGAGAAGAGAGCAGATTTTACACATGAACACGCATACATAGCATAAACTGCACAATGGTCAGTGTAGAGGTGCATCTAAGGGCCTGTTTGGTTGGGCTGTGGCTATTAACAAAGCTGCTGTTGGCTGGCTATTTGGAAAAGCTGTTGTGGCTGTGGGAAAGTGACCATATGGCTTTTGGTTGATCCAAACCATCTACAATATTTTGAAAAATGAGCACTGAAACTTTAGCACATTGTAAAAAGCTAGTAGATAGCAGCTTTTCTAAACAGCTGAATTTATACTACAAAGCCCACAGCTACCGTTGGCAAAAGCTGCTGAAAAGCTGACCGTTTGGTTGGGCTGCAGCTTTTTCCAGTGAAAAGCTACTGAAAAGCCCAACCAAACACCCCCTAAGAACCCTAATAATGTCAAATAGGAACGGAAAAGTGGCGCTCCATAGACAGATACAGTGGTGCATACTGTCAAACTCTCATAGGCTCGGGCAGATGCGCGCAATTTACGCGTCCGAGCATCTCGCCTAGTAGGGAAAAAGAGAATAAATTTCTGAAACTTCGGAGCCTATTTGCAGATTTACATATTACTGATAATAGTTTTGTAATCCTGCGGTGCACTCAACATTCAACATGCAAGGGATACCACCAAGGGTAATAGTAATACACTACGGACGTTGCAATTTGACAGATTGGCAGACGCAGAGGAGAGCTCGGTATGAAGTTTTTTCCCTTTTTTTGAGGGACGGTATGAACTAGTTATGATTTCTTTTGGCAGAAAAAAGACTCTTCTAAGCCGGTGGCCCAGGTTGGCTGATTGGCTCAACGAGTTGGTCGTCCCAGGCCCATCTTACAGCCCGCGTCGCCAACCCAGAAAGCGTGAAGCCTCTCCTCCCGTTCTCCCGCACCGCACACGCCTGCCGACTGACGTCCTTCCACCTCCGCTCCGACACTAGGGTCTAGGGTTCTGCTGCAGCATCGCCGGCCGCGGCTGCGACCGCCGGAGATGAACCCCACGGAGCGCACGGCGAAGGCCGACGCCCTCTCCCTCGAGGCGGAGCTCGCCGCCAAGTCCTCCCGCATCGCCGACCTGGAGGCTAGGGTCTCCCTCCTCGAAGCCGAGAACGCGCGCTTGAGGAACGCCGTGCCTAAGGGAGAGGCAACGGATCACTTAGGTAAAAATAGTCCTATGTTTGGTCGATTGGAGGAGGGTTTGGGCGGAAACAAGCAAAAAGCGGTCGACATTGTGGGAGGGCGCGTGGTGTATGATGTTGTAGAGGTCAGTGACGGCGAGGAAGAGGGGATGGCCGTTGATGTCAACAACGGGAGCAGCGCGGAGGAGGGCGTTCTTGCGGTCCCGACTCCTCGGAAGTGTGTGATGCGGGTGGTGACCGGCGAGAGCGACGATGAGGACGAGACTGAGGACGCCGGCGAAGGTGGTGGAGGTGACCAGGGGAGCGTTTGGTGTGATGACAATGTGGATCTGGAGGATGACGATGTTTCCATCACGCTGCAGGGCAAGAAGCGTGCAGCGGCACGGGTGATCACCAGTGACAGTGAGGAGGAGGGTGCGAATGAGGGAGGGCGTGGGAATGACAAGGATGGTGCGGCGCAGGAGGAGGAGGTGGGTGTTACACCCAGTAAGAAGCGTGCGTTGCGTGGAGCCAGTGACAGTGAGAGTGAGGATGGCGGTTTGGGTGTTCGTGTGCTTAGCCTGAAGCATGCCTCATGTGGAGTTACAACAGGGATTGAGAGTGATGAGGATGATAGGACTCCCATTCGTGAAGTGGTTAAGAAGATGAGGGAAGAGAGGGTGAGTAGGGATGATGGTGAATCTGGTGAGATAAAAGGGTGTTCTACTCCGGCAACAAGGCGCTCGGCTCGGTTAGTTAAAAGTCAATCAAAGAGAGCGCGACCTGCACGTCGGGCACTTGACTTTGTTGAACCCAAGGATTATGAAGAGAGTGAGGATGATTCGGAAGAAGATGATAGTATGGATGAATTTATAAATGATGCAGATTGTTCAGAAAACTCTGCTGAAGAATCCTCTGCTGAACAAGAAGAGTGTGACAGTGAGCCAAACTATGAAGATGTTATGGCTTGCATACGTGGTAAAAGGAATACTAAGACTAAGGATTGGGAGAATGAGCCAGAGATGCTATCAGCATTTGATGAACACCCTGACCTTTGCTTGAAAGCTGTTTGTGCCCTCTATCGAAAGCAAACAGAGGAAGAACAGACAGAAAAAGCCACTATTGTGCATAACAAAAGTGGATTTAACCACATACATGCCCCAAGGTATGCCTAAGGGTTGTTAATTTGTGTATATGCAGTTATTGTAGTGCAAGTACCCTCTTTACTCACTTAACTTTAACAGTTCTGCACATTGTTGTATCTCCATTTTACATGCGGCATTTGCTATTTAGTCTTGTCTTAACGTCATTTGCACTGTCCATTGTCTGCAAAAGGTAGTGTTTGAAAGGCAGCTTCGCCTTGTTTGTAACAAGAACTTTCATCTAGACATTTTATTTATTTCAAAATATTTTGTCATTAGGTAAGAAGGGATTTGCTGTCAGTGGATTAACAGTATCTGTTATGATGGTTGCTGTGTTGACCATGCCTTATATTTATTTTGATGTTCAGTTCTAGTTGTAAAATACATCTGTTTTCCATGTATACTGTAAGGTCTTCTCAGACTACATTTGTGTAGGTTCAACTTTCAACATGGCAAACTCTATTCTGAGGTATCAAAATTGAGCTACCTTGATGACTCCATGGATCCCCATAATCACAGCTTATGGGAGGTCCTAATTAGTGTTCATGCACTTAAAGTTATTAAAAATAAGTATACAAAGCAATGCATTCTTAAGATGATGGTGTATTCATTCTGATGCCCAATTTAGCTTTTGGTCTATTCGGTAATGGCTTAATAGACACCTAACATAATTTTGTTTGTGACTATTGAATAATTAACAGACATCAAGCATATGTAATATTTGCTTTTGTTTTCATTTTTCAATATCACTTCAATTGTAATGAAAATATCAAGAACTAGCATTGAACTAGGGGTTTCCGTTTGTCTCATTGTGCAAGGTCTTTCCTTTGTTTAGGGGATCTCGCATAGCGGAGTTTCTTCTGGAAGGTGATGCTTTCGGACCACTTAAGAAGACTGTGCATGATTTGGAAGAGTACGACTGCTATGCTCTTGAGTTCTGTCACAAGGTGGCTGCACATTACTCAAAACAGCTGTTTGCGATACATCAGAACAAGGAGGACCCCTACTTTCCATGACTCTGGTAATGCTAATTCCATATGTTGACCTGTATGTGGCCCTTGTAATATTTTACCTACTCGGTCTGTATGTCTCACTCTTTTGTACATATATGTTTAGTTTTCGTTTCTTCTAGAGTAGTTAGGGACTTAGGCCTGTTAAAGTTAGTTTTGGCAAAAGCAGCAATCCTATGTTCGTATCACTAAGATGCACGCTGTTAAGCAAAGCAAGTGTCTTATGTGATTTGTGCTGTGTGGGTACCATAGCTGAAGTGCTTGTTCTATAATATCCCTTGTATAATACATATATCCTCAAGATATTACCCAAAGGTGCTGTTGTTCACCCATTATGTGTTGTTTGATTGCTTTGTTCATGGAGTCAGGATGTGATGCCTTCTCTCCTGCCACTGGAGACATTGCCAATTCACTATTAGCTCAAAATTCATAATCCCTGGACGTTTTGGGGACATTTTGTAAGATGAACCAGGGTGTGGGTGTATGGCATTAACGAGTGATGGAACTTTGCAGTTGCTCTGCATGCGCATCAATAATAAATGAAAAGGGTGGCACTGATTTAACTTGACTAGAAATTCGCCAGGTCGATGCCAGTTTCAGGTTTATGGAGAACGTGATGAATTATGTTTAGAAAAGACGCGCAAGCGTAGATGTTGCTGTACTGCCGACAAATACAAGCAAGCAAAGCTGATTTCATACAGAAAGCTGCATGTTTCTTTATCAAGTGCTGGTATAATGATGTTACCTTCTCAAGCAAGTTGCTACTTATGGTTATTACAAACTACAAATGTCATTTATCTTGTAGACCACAGATATATTAGCAGCAGGACACTTAGCATTGGCAAATAGTGCATTTGATCTAACAGTTGATGATGTTAAACTTGATATCTCCATTGGATACACTACTGACAATCAAATGCATGTTTAGTAGTAGTAGCAAAATCATATGACTAGTGTCAAAAGCCATTTATTTCCCCAATTGTTACTCAACTAAACACTGAACAGTCCAGCAAAAATGATGGTAGCCCTGAAGTCAACTCAGCCCAAATGTGGATTGAAGCAACCCGTGTAGTGCTACCGGCCGACACGCCGGATGCATTTCTCTGTAGCAACAGAAAGGATCTATTTCCCATTTCAAACAAACCTCGCAAAATTAGCCACATATCTCGAGCATATGGGGCCCTTCAGGACCAACAATTAAGCAGGCAGATATCAAGCGTAATGTTCCATTAAGACACATGGGGCATGGAGAGTGGTCAGTTCAGTCTCTGTAAGTGGCAGTTGCACCAAAACAACCCCACCAGTGCAACTGTTAACTGAGATTACTCAATCTGTCCGTTCAACGCACGTGTTAGTTGTTGCAGTTACAAAAACCAGCTTCACCAATAGCATAGACTCTTCATGTATTGGCCCAGGTAAATCCATTATGGATAAAAAGAAATTAATAGTATAAAATTTTTCATGAACTGACTTAAAACTAAAGGTATCAGTCGAAGAGATCAGCAGGTACGAGGATAACAGAGACAATTAATATTTGACCAGTTTTCTTTCCTTCTGGTTTGCAGTTGCTCTCAACTCTTAACAGAAGTCCACTAGGTATATCAATGGCAGTGCGGGCTAGGGATTTCTGTTTAGTGGTTGTGAGTACTTGTTAGTATTTGATACTGATAATGATGAGGATGATGCTTCATTTTCACAAGTATTATGGGCCCTGTGGCAGTGAGGGCCATCCTACAGGCATGTTTTGTCCTAGTGGTTGAAAGGTAAGGCACCGTTGCGCCAAGAGCAGCTTGCGTGTTCCCTTTCAATGGGTCTGCATGACTGTATCTATATCCTTGTCTATCACACGGACCACCTTAGTTAACCTGCATCACTCATTTCCAGGCCAGATACAAGTTTAACTGAATCATAGTTCAGCACTCTTGTCTTAGGAACACACCCATGTGGTGCTGGGTCGTGGGTTGCCAATGGAAAAGATACCACTCATTTTGTAATTCAGCTGTTCCCGTAGAAGAAAAAAGTAGCACTCAGTCCGCCGGTGTACTGCCAAGTGCTTATGATGTAATGAATTGCCGCTCTTCTCTCTTTCTTGTTGTTCTAAACCCATGCCAGTCATAGTTGAAATTACTGGATCCTTTGCAAGAACTGCACTGTCTGACGCATTGAGTTTGTTATACGTTGCTTTTTCTCTCTTTGAAAACTTGCAATTAGGGCATGTCGAAGATATCGCCCGCAGTTGATGGCTCACCCCAGAAAAACAGTCCTTGTTCCTTGACGGAGATAACCACCCAGAAATGATTAGCTCGGGAAGCAAGACAGATATGCATTGTCTTGTTATTCATTGGAAATTCTCCTGAATGTACTGGATTGCCAGACTTGAAAATTTTCCATCTTCTACAGCTAACTGGTTCACTTGCCAGGACCGTACATCGTTCTACACGAAAGATCAGTGAGCAGCATCCTCCCAGAGGTCTACATACTACGGGCCTCTTTAATTCGCACGAACTTCACATGAAACCGTTTAATTTCGACATGAATTAGGAAAAAATCTCGCGAATCAGAAAGTCCTGTACACGGTGCATGCCCTGTACTGCAGACTGGGCTCGGACGACGCTCGGGGACATGCGGCTCAGGAGCTCAAAACTGACCATGACCTTTTCTTGACTCAAACACCAATTCTTTAGCACGGATGTCTTTTCGTCGCCCAGTTGGGCCGTGCTCGTACCTTGCAGCTTTACAAGCGCATCATCCAGACGCCCAACTGCCCAAGTCCATCGCACAAGAGACAAACCGCCACGAGGCCCCCCACTGGTCACTGCAATGTCGGCAGCTGCCCCCTTTTGCAGCCGGCCGGTTCCTCCTCCGTCCCCGGCCCGGCGATGCCATCGGAGGCTCCGCCGTCCAGAGAAAGAGCGTTCAGTGCGCGTTGGGCCTTAGTGCTCTCTACTCCTTATCTTTCCCCGGCGTCAGTACCAAAAAACGCGTCCCGGTTTGTGAAGTTGTGCTCCTTTTCTCCTACGACCGATCGACGTGGGGTTTGACGTATCCTGCTATCTTTTCTATAAAGGAAACGGCCCTCAGCCTCCACCACGTATCCTATTATCCACAGACTACAGTCTTATCTTCTTGATAGTTTGAGACGTGGGACGTCGAGGCACTGCGAGTGAGGATTTTGCGGTGACGTGTGTACCTCTTATTTTAAAATTTAAAAAAATCAGTTTTAAAAAGATCTGAAGAAAAATTCATACATATACATTATAGAATAGCATATGCACCTATAAATTTTAGTGAGAAGAATGATTATTAATAACCGTGCAAAGAAATCAAGAGAGGATATTATACAATGGTAAATATATTTATAAAAAAATACAATTACGAATAGTAGCATCTAAAAAATAATATATATTTGTTATTTTTCCACGGATCATAAATAGTTATATTTTCCTATTAAAATTTACGGAGCTTCATCCATATAAGAATTTTCTAAAACTTACATTTGAGATCGAAAATACGCAAACGCTAACGGATGCTATGTCCTGTACAGCTTTTGTATTTTCCCACAAGATTCCTATCTCCTAGTAAATCATCTCGATTTTGCTTTTCATGTTGTCCTCAACTGGAGGGCCTATTGTGATAGGGCCGATTCCCAAGTCCATTTGGACTACGTCGCATTTAATTTTATTTTTGGGTAAAGCGTCCAGAATAAGTGAGCTCAGGCTGCTGCCCGACGGTGGGAACTCGCGGCGGAGCTCGGGCTGCTGCTCGACGGTCAGGTCCTCGTGGCACGCGACGTCGGGGACGAGGTGAGGCGGCGGAGCTCGAGGACGAACAGCGAAGGGGACTCGCGGATGGCGATGGAGGGGAGAGCTCTCTGGTCAGCGGACTCGCGGATGGCGGTGGAGGGGAGAGCTCTCTGGTCAGCGGCGGCAATCAAATCCTAGACGGTTCCATCGCACGGGAACATGGGAGGAGAAGAGATTAGGGTGGAAAGGGGGAAAAACTGTGAAGTATTTCGTCTTATATACGCGGCGGGAATTTTCATGTAAAATGCGATGTTGGAGGCCCGTCTCAAAGCGAGGGTGCGCGTGCAAAATGGAGCACTTGTACCAAGTCCAGTTGCAAATTCACGTAATTATTTGGACTCGTGCTGCACCACAAGTTGAAGCTCAACCTCAAAATAACAGAACCTCATCACTACTTATTATTAACTTTTTTCGAGGAATCTACTTATTGGAATTCTCACTAGAACTTGTTATAAATGTCAAATCAGGTGCCTCACCACTCACCAGTAGATCTACTACCAGTTTGTTGTTTCTTCAGTGACGTTAGTTGACACGATCAAATCCATGCGCTTTACCTATGCCATGGTTCAAGTCGATACGCCATGTCCTTTTCCATTCCAAAAAAAATCTCGACAAAGCTGCCTTCTCCTTCCTTTGAAACACAGGGAGCATCACCATGCACAGTCCAAGGATTATCTTTTAGTACTTACTAGGCAAGAGACGAGGAAAAAAAATTATAGTTTTAGCCCCCTATTAAATGGTACTAGTAATTTTAGTCTTCTCTAAAATACAATGTCAAATTTAACCCCACCAAGCAACGGACGATGATATATGACGCTTGTTGCAGGTTCAACCTGCGACGGAGCCATATCACAAGTCCCACCCGCGACAGCGTATCGGTGCATGCGACAACCCACAACAAGCCACATGTCATAGCTTGAAGACGCGACACGTGGCATGTCAAGGATTTAGCCCGTGATAAGTCATGTTTTGTGTCTCCGGCCCGCTATATATGGTCCTGTCGTGCGTCGTGCGGCCACGCAATGTCACAGGTGAAACTCGTGGTATGTATAATATATCACATGTCTATTGTTTTGCCAGGTTAAATTTAACTATGTTTTGGAAAATACCAAAATTACTGATCTAATTTCACCGAAGACTAAAATTGTCTTTTCGCCAGAATACGGACCAATCCACGTAGAGGTTTGTGTGAGACAGCGAGGCGTACACAAACACACCCGAGTGGGAAGACAAATTCAGTGGTTGCTTGTATCACCATCCTCAACTGACGCCTGGTGTCTCAGCTCGGTTCACGAGGATAACTCCACCAGGAAGACGGGGAACTTTTGGTTGGATGCGTCGCTGTTTGAGCTCATTCTGGGAGCGCGCATAAACTGAAACAGTGCGATAACTGTTGGGAAGGGGGGCTATCCAACGAGTTGGTTGGATGTCAAGGCAGTCCTGGTACCAGATCAGGCATAACGAGGCAGGGAAATCTCTCGTCTTCCTTCTGTTTTCTTGGACTGACGATTTTTAGAACGGCCTAGTCCAACAAAGGAAGCAGATGAATCTGACTGAAATCTCTCGTCTTCCTTCTGTTTTCTTGGACTGACGCTTTTTAGAACGGCCTAGTCCAACAAAGGAAGCAGATGAATCTGACTCAAAATAGTTCATGGATTTCTGCTTCGTTGTTCAGATCTATCACCATCAGACTATGAAGCATGTTTTTTTTCCCCTCTTATGAGAAGGGCTATCTGGCCAACTTCTAGTTACTTGGAGACAAAAAACCGATTTTAACCTTTGGTTAAGTTTCAATTGTAATTTTAGCCTCTTAAAAAATCAGAGCAAAAATCGTATCCCTTGTAGTGGGTTGGACCCGTGACAGGTCACCTGCCGTGGATCCACCCCGTGACAGGTGACATGTCACGTGTCCAACCTGTGACACGACATGACCTGTCGTGCGTGGAATCTGTGGTACCATCTGACACATTATTGCAGGTCCCACCCGCGACATGTGACTTGTCACGGGTCGAACCTGCGGGAGGAGGCGGCCGCGGATCACACATACGGTATGTGCCACATGTCAGCGCGTGAGCGGTCTGTGGTGAGTTTTTGGCTTTGCATTCAATAGGAAGCCTTTTTGGCATTGACCAGCCATAGGGCCAAAAGCGGCTTTTTGCTGTTACTTGGGTAGGGGCCAAAAGCGGCTTTTTGCTGTTACTTTGGTAGGGGCCAAAAGCAGCTTTTTGCTGTTACTTGGGTAGGGGCACCTTAGCTGTCTGGATAAAGGCTAAAATTCATCTAATACTAACTAGGTAATAATAGATGTTTAGAACTGTAGTTAGTGTACCTCAGTGGTCAACCATTGCTTACATGGTTTTAATGTTTAGGACCCATTAGCACGGTGTCCTGCGCAATTATGCGAGAAATATTCTTAATTATTTTTATTTTTTTACGTGTACACGTGATATTATATCAGTACATGAAATAAAAGTTCAGATCGCGAGATTTATGTATATTTATGATGATATATCGGATACGATCTATTTAGGTACAATTATGATGATTTATCGGCTGTGATTTGTTTAGTATAGTTATGAAGATCTATCGGCTATGATCTTTTTAGGTACACTTATGAAGATCTATCTGCTGTGATCTGTTTAAGTACAGTTATGAAGATCTATTGGTTATAATCTGTTTAGATACAATTATGAAGATCTATCGGCTGTGATCTGTTTAGGTACAATTATAAAAATCTATTGGTTGTAGTCCACTAATAATAAAAAAGTCTACCAAATTAACGATCGGATGTTTTGCATTTTTGTGAGAATTTCTAACCTCTCTCTATTTTCTTCTATTGTATTCTACTTTTAGTATATAGTAGATTCGACACGCGGAATTTTGTTATTTATCTCTTTTCTTTTCTTTTGATATCTTTGTGAAGCACTAGTATTATAATTGTACTACACATGTAAACCTTGAATTTTTTGTTGATAGACACAAATATGTCGTATATAGATGATTGTCAGTAGCTAAGATAAACTTCTACGAGGCCTTATCATTACTTGATTGACACTACGATGCCGCCCATTAGCTCGACATCGCTGTCACTGGCTGGGTAGCTGTGACGGCACAAATGAAATCAAACCGTTCCTAAATTCATCTCCTCCATTTCCAGCAATGGATAGGACAGGGTAGCAAACTTTCAGCTGTCTCAGACTCAGCCACTGCTTACTCTAGTATCAGTGCCGCGTGATCGTGCCACAGGAAGAAGTAAGAAAAAGGTGAACCTATGGACAAAATTCACCCCTCACTCCAAAGAGAAAGTACTACACTATTACTACTCCCACTCGCACACAGATGCAGATTTCAGTTGACGCGCGCGCACGACCATGCGCGCGCCAGCGTGTATATATGTGCCAACGTCCTCTCTCCTCCTCGCCGCACTGAGCACTCCTCACGACGAGCTCTCCCTGTCCCTCTCTGTGCCTAGCTCCTCGGTGTTTGAAGTGAACGGGGCGAGGAACGGCGCTCCCTCGCGTCGGGCTTTGTCCCTTGCTGCGGCAGGAGCTGCCCGCCGTTGCCCGGTCCCGAGGCCTACGCCCCGAGGTGCGTGCGCCCACGCGGGCTCCGGCTCGTAGCCGCGCAGTTTTCTTGGGTTCCCTGGCTGCTCTTGTCTCTTGCGCTGTTCTTTGCTCTGTTCCCGGGCTCGTCTCTACTCCGCCGTGAGCTCCTGTGGACCCTTTGGCTTGTGTTCCAGAGAGAAAAATGGATGGGACAAGAGAAGATTGTTGGGGTCTTTGCCTCTGGGTTGCTGAACTAATTTAGTAATTTTCGAGGCCTCGTTTTCCTTCTGGTCGGTTGGTTGGTTTTAGTTTCACTCCACGGGAAGTGAAAAGTACGTTTGCGGCTGCAGTTTTCGGTGTTCTGTTTTTGTGGTTTCTCCTCCTTGCGTTTTGTTTTGTTTCGCCGAAGAAGCAAGAAAAGTCCTGGTCTACATATATGCAATTGTTCTTAGTTTTGTCCTCTTTAGCTTTTTATCCAAAGAGGAGGAGCGCTGTTCGACGCAAAAATCTCATCGCTTGCGTCACCTCTTCATCAAGACTTGACCCACCAGCACCATGTTCTTGACTTGAATTCAGTTCTTCTTGTTGTCGTAGATTCTTGCAGGGTGCAGCTGGTTGGATCCAACCGAAGATGTTGGAGAAAAAGGCCGGCGAGTTCAGCGGGGAGAAGGTGATCGCCGAGTTCGAGTGGCTGACGCGGGACGCCGCCATTGTGCAGCGTGAGACGCTGAGGCGGATCCTCGCCGAGAACGGCGCCGCCGAGTACCTGCAGGGACTGGGCCTCGCCGGCCGCACCGACCCCGACAGCTTCCGTGCCTGCGTGCCGCTCGCCACGCACGCCGACCTCGAGCCCTACATTGACCGCATCGCTGACGGCGACGCCTCCCCCGTCCTCACCGCCAAGCCCGTCACCTCCATCTCCCTAAGGTTCGCTGGATGCTACTGTTTAGCTTCTCATGGTAAGGGCTGATCATGGTGAATTGGTGATGCATGTCCGCAGCTCCGGCACGACGCAGGGGAAGCGCAAGTACCTGCTGTTCAACGAGGAGCTCGTCAAGTCCACGATGCAGATATACCGGACCTCGTACGCTTTCAGGAACAGGTGCGCGCGCCATCGCCGGCATGCCGCTCCTCTCTCTCTTCCTTGTTTTCGCCGCACTGAATCGCTAGAAGCAAGTCTTGTCCAGATTTCGGTTTCTGGTGCCGGGCCTCGATCCGGGGAGTCGTTCTCTGCCATAATTTTCGGCTGATTTCATACACCACGTGAACAACAGTATTGATCGATCTATGAGTTGAAACGGAGTTAATTGTAACCTGATAAAATCAAGTCTATGATTGAGCGATGCCATAAGCTTAACGTACGACAACCACCTCTTTTCGTTCATCTTTTCATGTCATTTTCGTCTGCCATGTTTATAGTTTAGCCTCCATTAATGAGGCCAATACTTGGACAAGTGCTAACGCAACGACTGCTTAATGGCGCCGGCGGCCGCCGTCTCGTGCCTCTCTGCAGGGAGTTCCCCGTCGAGAACGGCAAGGCGCTGCAGTTCATCTACAGCAGCCGGCAGTTCACGACCAAGGGCGGGCTGACGGCAACGACGGCGACGACCAACGTGTACCGCAGCGAGGAGTTCAAGGCGACGATGCGCGACGTCCAGTCGCAGTGCTGCAGCCCCGACGAGGTGATCTTCGGCCCGGACTTCGCGCAGTCGCTCTACTGCCACCTCCTCTGCGGCCTGCTCTTCGCCGGCGAGGTGCAGATGGTGTCGGCCACGTTCGCGCACAGCGTCGTGCTCGCGTTCCAGACGTTCGAGCGGGTGTGGGAGGAGCTCTGCGCGGACATCCGCCACGGGGTCCTGTCGCCGACACGGGTCACGTCGCCCGCCGTCCGGAAGGCCGTGTCGGCGCTCCTCGCCGCACCGAACCCGTCGCTCGCGGACGCGGTGGCGCGGACGTGCGCCGGCCTGAGCAACTGGTACGGGGTGATCCCGGCGCTGTGGCCCAATGCCAAGTACGTGTACGGCATCATGACGGGGTCCATGGAGCACTACGTCAAGAAGCTCCGGCATTACGCGGGGACCCTGCCGCTGGTCGCCGCCGAGTACGGCGCATCGGAGGGGTGGATCGGCGCCAACGTCGAGCCCCAGGTGCCCCCGGAGGCTGCCACGTTCACCGTGCTGCCCGATATCGCCTACTTCGAGTTCATGCCTCTCGTGCCCGGCTGCACGGCCGGCCGCCCTGGCGCGCGTTACGGCGAGGCGGAGCCTGTCGGCCTCACGGACGTCGCTGTTGGCGAGCACTATGAGGTTGTCATGACCACCTTCGCAGGTATGTATGCACCAACTTTACCTCTTTACGTTCGTTTTTCCATGCATAAATCCCCACCAAGCTAGCAAATGCTTGCCACGGAACTTAGTTTGCAAATGCTGGTCACTTTTTACGTGCGAGTATATGATCGAATAATCAGAAATTCGGTTGAAACAAACAAAAATCATAAGGAGCGTTAAGTAGCAATTTCGAATAAGACAGATCTGCTACGTTGCACAAAAAATTATACAATTTTAGATCTAGAAATATGTAATTATCCAGTTACAACATCTCTAAATCTAAATTTACACATAATTTCTAAAATATGCAAATAACAATATCCAAGGTCGTTGGTATAAAAATAATAATTTTTCAATAAACTTTTAAAAAATAGTCCTTTAAAACAAAGCATGCATTACGATGGACAACGTGGCAAGTATCTTAAATTCTTGATGGAAAGTGACAAATATTAATCCGGCACATTCCATGTGGCTCTCTTATCAATAACTAGATTGGAAAATTTTAGTTGTTTTAGCCTCCTATTTACATTAGTAATTTTGGTCCCCTTCAAATCATAATATTAGTTTTGTCCCCGCAACAGTATCAATAGACAACTTGTGTCATATGTCATACAGTGCGAGCACCACGCTAGCCTATCGCGCCTTTCTCACGTGACGCGCGTGGGGCTCGGCACCCTTGCCCATGATAGGGAGCCAATCGCGCCTAAAGGCGCGCAATAGGAAGATATTGCACCTAGGTAGCGTGATAGCTAGGCATCGCGCTCAGGTGTGCGCAGTAGGTGGGACTACAGGAAAGTCCAGGGTGCACACAGGGCCATGTGCACCCATTATTTTAAAATTTTGAAAATCACACATTTAAGTTTCAAAAAAATTTGAAAAAATTCGTACACGTATATTATGGAGTGAGATATGCATGGTTAAATTTTTGTAAAATAATATACCCATTTGTGACCTGTGAAAAAAAAAGAAAACACCCTAGGGGGTTGTGAACAGTAGTGAACAGTACACAGTCGTGAATAATATACATATTTTTTTTTACACAGGTCACAAATGGGAATATTATTTTACAAAAATTAACCTCTGTGTACTTCATTCCATCATAAACCGGTATGATTTTTTTAGATTTTTTTTGAAACTTATACGTGATTTAAAAAATCGAAAAAACATAATGGGTGCACAAAAGCTTTACTCGTGGGACTACCTATCGCGGATTGGGAGCAACTTAATCATTTGCATCCGTGTCACTTTTATGTGCACTACTTAGTAATGTTCACTTACAAACATTGATCATGCACTATTTTTGCATTGTTCATGTATTGATTGTATAGTATTCGCTTTTCATTATTTTGGCTATTGCGGTTTGGAAGAAGGATAGCGAGCTGTCACGGTTTCACGGCGTGACAAACTGCTCGTCATAGTTCCACTACGTGATAGACCCTATGACAGAAACCTGGACCTATCGTATACCTTAAATGTGATATCTAGCTATCCTACATCCCAAATATGGTACCTAGCTATCACGGTGCGGTACTTTCCTATCATGCGTAATAGTCTGGTGTAATGGCCCATCACGCGCAATAGTCTAGTGTATCGGCCGCATTGCACGACAGTGTCGTCTATCGACACTATAGGCCCCCTTCTAGGTGGGTTCTCCAGTGGCTTCTCCCAGAAGCTGCCTTCTCTCAGAAGCCGCTCCCTCAAATTCGTCGGGGCTTCTAAATTTCCCAAGATCTGACTAGTTTAGAAGCCCCAACGAATTTGAGGGAGCGGCTTCTAGGAGAAGCTAGGAAGGGACAACTTCTGGGAGAAGCCGCTGGAGAAGCTGTCTAGAACGGGGACAGCAGCCAAAAATTCACGAAAGAGGCAGGTTGCTGATAGCAAAATGCTACAGTCATCAACACAGTGACAGTACAGAGATGTTTCTTCTCGTGCCTTCCTCTTTGTTGACGTCACCTCTGACTTCGCAAGGGGCATTGACTTTACCTGTCGCCTGGGCTCGGCGTCGGCGATCACTACTCCGGTCTTGAACAATGGAGTGTCCACTTTTCAGACAAACGCTGATGGCATTTAGACAGATAAGACGGTCACCGACGGATTCCTGTTGAAACACACATGGATTTGAGGTGGACGTTAGCTTTTTCTGTTTGGTTAACATGTAGCTGCAGTTTAGTGGGTCAGTTAGGTTATCGAAGCCGTCTTATAAATTAGACCCTGGTCGCAAGCCGCAACATATATTGGTCCATATCGAGTACGAACTCATAAAGTAATTTATTAACCAGAGTCCTGTTCATTTGAACAATCTCCATTCACGTGGTAAGTCTAACTGGAAAGAACATGTGCCGCCGAAACAGAAAATGTCTATAATACGATCATTTCCCCTTCGTGTACGTGTTTCATCGATCGGTTGTGATGTTACTGTCAGAATGTAACTTGTAGCAGATGCCTTCGTGAAATTTACACAGTCACAGCCTTACTATGTACTCCATTGTTCAAGAGTGAATAAACAGAAGGACACGTTCCAGGAGGTGCTGCGCGCTTACTATATTCTCGATCGGTTCCAGAGTAGTATTAGGTTTGTCGACAGCCTGACAAGGGTGATGCAAGCCAAGGACTTATTCAGCAGTGTCTGAAATGAATAAACATTTACTAGTAGCATATAGACATCCAAAGATTGGTTAAGTAGTGTACATCATTACATGACTTGCACTGAGTAGCTACTATCATCTAGTAGCTACAACTGTGTACATATGGATTAGGTATTGAACCGGTGGACCAAAAATATGTTACGACAAAAGTGACTCCTATGGCCGTCTCTGTCGCTTTGCTCTTGTTCATCGTTCTTGGCCCTTAGCGGCATGGAATTCGTACTAGCTGTTCAATTCCCCAACCAGCTTAACCGTAGTTAACTTTGACCTGGGAGGTCCCGTGCATTCACATGTGAATGCAACACCTGCAACCGTCAAACAAAACAAAGAAACAAAGAACCGTTTTCAGCTTGTCTTACTAGCCCAACACCCACCCAGCTAGAGGAACCTTTCTCTTTCGGCATTTGTAGCTAGTCAGTCTCACTCTGCATCTATCTATCTACCAGGATTTTATTCTGTTTTATTTATTTTTCAGTGTAGTTAATGGGATTTGTCTCGGTTAGACTTCTTGTAGAGCGCACGATTCAAAAAACACAAGAATATAAAAACATAAAATTGACATGTCATGATTTCTTCAATCGCAATAACAAAATAATTGGTAAATAAATTGGCTCTGCAAAATAATTTGTAAATTAACTGCTCTTTGCATCTTTGGATGCTTCCCAATAATTATGCTTTAATTCGAAGAGAAAGTAGATTCATATAAGATATAAATTTTTTTTTATAAAATCGAAGTTCATGTTAAAATTCATCTAACACTCTTATAAATTGAATTATTCCATAAAAATTACATAAAATTCCTACTATCCAAATGACGTTTATAGAAAAAGAATTAAAATCCTATAATATTCCTTTAAAGTCTTTCAGTCCAAAGGACCCTCAACAGCACCTCACTACTGCATGACTCCATGGATGAGCATGGGCACCACATAAAGGGCGTACAGGAGACGGTGTATCGTGTGATCCTGTCAGATAATCGGATAAGAACAGGTCACAGCAAAAGTGGGCACGTACATGTCTATTCTGTGAACACAGAGTGGTCACAGCCTCCCAGCTAGGGGGCCGTACTAGAAATATTCGTACCTGTATGACTAAATTTTGTTTGTACGTTCGTCTTACGTTAGATTTTTTTTATAAAATAATCCATTAGTTACTTTTATTTCATAAATAATCTCATCGCAAAACAATTTTCAATTCTAACCCTTTTAGGGATGCCACGAGTATAGGCGGCACAACAATACTCCGTGGTGTCACGGTCCACAGCACCTTAGACCGTGCTAACATGGCTCTCCGCTGCCGTGGGTGGTAGCGTGACCATGGGCTGTGGCGCTATGGATCTTGGCACCGCAGCCATGGTGCCACAGTTGGGGGCACCGCAATGGGTATACCCCTTTGGCCCCAAGTCTCGAGCATGTGTTATGTCTTCCTTGTCTCCTTGCCTCGTCCGTCCAAGCGTCACCCCGTCTGCTGCCCACTGCCCCTTTAGTAATACCTTGAAATGAGGAGAGACCATATGAAGAGAGGTGCCTCGTGGAAACTGCGTATGTCGGAGGAGGTGGTGGAGGTGCAGCGAGGGGAGAATTCAAAGGGGGCATGTGCAGTGGGGAGGCCTTCGAAAGGGACGGTGAAGACAGTGGAGCCGTGGGGTAGGGAGTGCTGAGACAGAAGAAAAGAAGGGTAGGAGAGGAAGCTAGGGTGCTCAGGGTTATACACCCTGCGGCGCTGGGGCTCACAGCGTTGTAGTAGTGGCGCTAAGATGCATGGTGCCGCAGGTTGCCTACGTTTGTTCGGGAGCTACTATGTTAAGGTTTGCAGCACCAGTGACCTTGGGGCTGCTGGGTTTTTCTGCGTCGCAAAAGGGTTAGATTTGGAAATAATATTTTGGTGGTGTTAGTTTAAAAAAATATGAAAAAGATTAGTTTGTAAAAAAATTCTCTTATGTTAGCTTATCATGTTACATGCCGCGCTAGGAACCTGAATTTCTTGCAACGCATATTGCACGAATCTTAGTTGAAGAAATAGTTGGTTAATGGATCTATTTGGCGATATAATTAAGTGGATTTTGATTCTGGGAGTGATGGCATGCAGGATTGTACCGGTATCGGCTGGGAGACGTGGTTCGGGTGACCGGGTTCCACAACGCGACGCCCAAGCTCAAGTTCGTGTGCCGGAGGAACCTGATGCTGTCCATCAACATCGACAAGAACAGCGAGCAGGACCTGCAGCTCGCCGTCGACAGCGCGGCCGCCAAGGTCCTCGCCGCCGATAAGCTCGAGGTGGTGGACTACACCAGCCACGCCGACATGTCGTCGGACCCGGGCCACTACGTCGTCTTCTTCGAGCTCAACGCCGCCGCCGACGCCAGCGGCGAGGACGTGCTGCAGGGCTGCTGCGACGAGCTGGACCGGGCCTTCGCCGACCCCGGGTACGTCGGGTCGCGGAGGTCCGGCGCCATCGGCCCGCTGGAGCTGCGGGTGCTGCAGAGGGGCACGTTCCAGAAGGTGCTGCGCCACTACCTCTCGCTTGGCGCTCCCGTGAGCCAGTTCAAGTCGCCGCGGTGCGTCTCCCGGTCCAACGCCGGCGTCCTCCAGATACTCTCCTGCAACACCGCCAAGGTCTTCTTCAGCGCTGCCTACGATTGACTGATGCCATGATCGCAGCAGAACACGGTGACGGCATGTAGGGGAGTGAAAATGTGACGGATCAGGTAGTTAAAGCATGCATGCAGTAGTGGTAATTCATCAGGGAGGATCAGAGTCCCCTTCAAGAGCAAAGGGTTGGAGGTGAAGTTGTTTACGAGAGTGATGTGTCTGTTGCGGTGTTGCCAAGTGCCGCCACCGGCCAAAGTGTGTATCTACCACAGTTAGTTCCGTCTCATGCATGTGGTTGCATGTTTGCCAGTATCAAATGAACTTGATATTTGTCCGCGCATGCATGTTCGCACGTACTGCATTTTAGCCAGGGTCTGTTGTATATGTTCTCCAAGGTCCGATCTTGTCATGTACCATCAGATTCGATCGACTGGTATAGAATATAGATAGACTTAGACTGCACCCAACTACCCAAGACCCAACTGCTGAACTGCGGTCAATGTAATTTCGAAATGATCTCTGTACTGTTCTCGAGAAAGAAATGATTTCTGTAGCTAGCACAGTGCGTGCCAGCACATACAGACTGAGCGGCCGGGGTGATCATAGGATATCTATCTGCTGCAAGTCATGTGAGGAAAAGGGGTTGCAACGGCTCGACAAGAAGTCCTGGTGGAAACGCAAAAGACAACGGAAACATCCTCTCTGCTTGCGGTTGGCAGAACACTCTGCCTCCCAAGGCACATGGTTGCAGCCTGCAGACTACAAAGCAGCGTCAATCGAGAACTCGGCATATGTAGTACTCGCATGATAATTGAAGGCCGGGGCCAAGAGGTCTGTGGATATGCTCGTCGATGGACAGGAGCCATGCGTAGCCTACGTGCCGGCCCTTGCAAGTTGCACCTGTACGAGCAGGACGTGAAAGGCTGATGTGTTTCGGGCCAGCCGCGCCGAAGGCGCCGCTGGGGTCCGAGCGGAGCGTATCGTTGCGCGGCAGTGGCACATGCAGACGGGGCACTTGATTTGAGGGCTCGGTGCTGGATATTTGTGGATGATCTCTTCTCACGTAGGCATGGACCCTGAAACGAATCTTGATAATTCGAGTGATATGCAGTACGTTAGTCTATCTGTAATAGTTATAATAGCGCTGATTCGCATTATTCAGCCTGTAGCAGAGCGTTTTTTTCCCTATCAGTACGTGATAGTGTACAAGCATGTTTGAGCGATAATTTACATCTTTAGCAACACCGACAACTACAACAGCACGTATGCGGTGTCCCTGCTCCATACACTGTTCGACGTACGTACGTTGGAACTTGGAGAAGAACTGTCCGAGACAGCACGACGCTGATTGACGACTCCTAGCGTTCTAGGCCTGCCGCGTCGAGCTGCGGCTCGCTGCCGTGGCCGCCGTGGTGGGAAGGGAGTGGGTTGGAGCCCTTGACCGCCCACCCGACGGCGAAGAGCGCGGTGCCGGCGAGGATGGCGGCGTCCTAGGCGCGCGAGTGCCAGCGGCTGTACCGGCCCCGCAGCGTCGCCCGGTCAGGGTTGGTCGGGTTCGGCGGGTTCGGGTACCGTGGGCTCTCCCGCCAACCGACCTTCGGCGGGTTCGGCCACGCGCTGCTACCGTCGTTCCCGGTGGTCGCAGCACCCTTCTTACCCTGTGCTTCGGCCGCGTCCGGCGGTGCGCGGTACGGCGGCCGGTGACCGGGTGGCGCATTCCCTGCCATGATCGTCGCGACTTTGCGTTCGGATTCTTTGGCTGCTGGGTCGTTTTTGCTGTCGGTTTGCTTTGTTTGGCGGGGAAGAGTACTAGAGGGATCCTTTCTTTCGTATGGTTTGCTTCTTTGCTTGTTTCGTGGGAGATGATAATGCTCGCCGGACAATGGAAATCAGGAAGCGGTGCTCTCTTCCCGGCAAAAGTGGAAGCAACTAGAAACTCGGAAGGATTGAGTATCTACAAGCTAGACTGGCACGAGTTGGATAGGATGGACTCGTGG
Organism: Stipa capillata; assembly: GCA_019208055.1. Taxonomy (NCBI): domain Eukaryota; kingdom Viridiplantae; phylum Streptophyta; class Magnoliopsida; order Poales; family Poaceae; genus Stipa; species Stipa capillata. The sequence goes on from JAGXJF010003410.1 coordinate 140,870, forward strand.
GTAGAGGAAACAATTTCGGATAATAAATATCTTTCTTACCAGATCTCCGGTAATTTTTTCCAAAAGAAAAGTCATCCAAAAATTTAAGAGTTCAGGTTTGAAACTCTATGATAAAAAGGAAAAATAAGCTCATTGCAGTAGAAAAAAGAAGTGTATACTGAAATAAAAAAATAGATTTGCTATTTCTTAGTTACCCGAGAAATTGTTATGCACGTCATTAAATATGTAGTTGTATAATTTTTTGAGTACAACTTTAGATGTAGAAATATGTAATTATCTAGTTGCGCATATCTAAATCTAAATTTGTAACTCAGTTTTTAAAGTATGTAAATATCTGACTAACCATTTAATAAAGAATTATCTATTAAAATTACTAATTTAGAAATAATAATTTTAATCAATTTAAAAATAGACACTTCTAATAAAAAAATATCCAATACAAGGATACGTGGGCTCGAGGTGACGTGTCAGTGATTTGCTATTTTTCTATCTCGGTGATATGGATGATAATACTTAGCATTTTAGCAACAATGTTAATACATTTCGACTGAAGTGAACACAACGGGAAACTATTTTAGCCTACAACTAATTAAGCACCCTGGGGGCCTGGCCCAATGGGAGCTTAAAGCTACAGCGGGCTTCCTTCATGAGGCTCATCGAACAGTTTTCAGCCTGTATGGTTGTATAGGTAATCTAGGCCCAGATCCCTATTCTACTGTGTTTGTGAGAACACGTGCAAGAGCGTGCATCGCTAGCTGATACGATAGACACCGTAACAGTCTTATTTTCTCAACATTATAAAACCTCGTAATTATCTTTAATTAAAATTAAAAAATTATATATTTACTTGAACTAATAAACTTAACTTAGTATGTTACAAATTCAGAGATTTTAAATTAAATTAAATTTTAATTTAACTTTAATTTAAATTTTGGACTGAGACATGTTTTCTTTTCTCATTTTCTTCCTATCTCTTTATTTTTCCTTTTCTTTCTTTTTTCGTTTTCTTTTCTTTCTTTCCTTGTCGAGCCCCGCCACGAGAGAATTCCTGTCGCGCCGTGTCCGCCTCTCCCTGTCGAGTCCGAGTTGGACTCAGACTCCATCTCACCGCCGCGCTGCCTTCCTGACTAAGGGAAGGAGGCGTCAAACCCTAGTTGTGGCGTACCCGGTTTTGAGGCTGGATAAACCCTTGTGTTTACTGTATCGGTCCCTGGATCAGTAACCGATACACACAAGCACTTGATAGCATAAACATGCGATACATCGTTCAGTACACACTTAGCCATAAATTGGTCTTTACTTAGTACAAGCCAGGCCTATTGGCCGAATTTAAAACAGCAGCGGAAATAAACACGTGGTAGGTGGCCCATCAATATGCCGAACCACAGTTAACTGACTGGGGGAGAAACCCTACGCCTCGAAATCGCTGTCGCTATCTCCGGTCTGGTACTCCCCCTCCTTGTCTGGTCACATAACAAGCCAGGTGAGTACATTGAATGTACTCACAAGCACTTCGCCAGAGAGTTTATCATGGATATGGGCATGTAAGGGAATTATCAAGAAATTGGCTCTATCCTAGGTTTCATATTGTGCGAGAAAGTAAGTTTACATTTGAAATATGTAAGTAGATAATAAAGCAGTTTTAGCAAGGTATCTCGACGTAACGAGATAAGGTACCTGTTTGAATCATTCTTCCCGTTACAACGGAGAGATCATCTCCGTGCTTTCCGCTATAACGGCAAAGCATGGTAATCGCCCGATTCCTCAGAGAGACAAAGCTCACTCGGTACATACGGGGATACCAACGAAAACACGGTAATCGCCCAATTCCTCGGGGAGACATAGCTCACCCGGTACCTACGGGGATACTAGGGTTTGCCCGAGTCCACGGGGAAATCCCTTCTTCACTCTTCCCGACTCAACGGGAACTTGCATGTCACCCTGCGAACACGGCGGATCGCGTCCTTAAACCCATAACCCAGTTTGACTTTGAAAGTCAGTCTACTTTAGTGTGGCCCAACCAAGTTCGTCATTGACCGTGGACACGGCTATTCGAATAGTTTTAACCCTCTGCAGAGGTGGTACGGCTTTACCCACACGATGTAGGTCACCCTGGGCATACTGTGTACCGCATACTACCAGAGCTAGTACAACGAGACTCTTCGCTGGTGTAAAACCCAGCCACGAACCTGTCAGAAGGACATGTCCCAAACCTAGCTTGAGTCAGTATCATCGCTTGTAAGGAGGTTGGTGTTCCAACTTTGTGGCGAACAAGCCATCGCTTTCCCGCGGAAACTTTTCTCTACAGAGGCTACAACCTCATCTGCACGCTACACACTGCCTACGGGTTCATGCTAGTTCAGGCCGGGTACTAGATCAAGTCCTTCCCATAAAGAACATGTGGACGTACGATAAGATTTGGCCAAACGGCACTTAAGATTGGTCCTTAGGTGATCCGAGGGGGACTCCACACCACTCCCGTAAACGGGCAGCGAGAACCACGCCGGGCCTTACCTCGCTCTTTAACAAGCTTCCTGCTTTCACCCTTCATTTCTGACCCAGATCAAAATCTTCTCCATTTTTGTTTTTCAGGTTTTAACCAAAACCTTTTTGTGGTAAAATATCCCAACCCATGGATATACTACCTCCATACTCCTCCGGACACGACGGTTCATTTCCAAACATTTGCCACATGAAATATGGGGGTATTTCACTTCTTATTTTGAAAACCAAATTTTGCTACCGCAGGGCTAAGCATACTTACATACTCTGCCCTAGGTTTCCGATAACTTTTCCAAAAATACGTAGTCCTTAGGGCGACAAGGTATACGGGGTCGGACTAGGGTTTTCTAACTGTCGGACATAACTAGGCTACATAAAATAACGGGTATAAAACGTAGCATGCATGTTTCGAAATCAAAATAGCATTTCGTAAACCTGGGTTACAACATGATCAAGGGCGGAGAGCTTGCCTGGCAATTCTTGGTCTCGATCCGGACGCGGGGATGCTTCGGGTTCCTCCTGACGAACGTACCTCACACCGTCAACTACACGTTCGGGAAAAACCTCGAATAAGAAGTCAGGCGAGATAAAAGCCAAATGACGAAAATCCACAAGTCCAACATGCATGCATTCTGGGTTTTATGATATTTTGGGAAAAGTTCAACATGATTGGGTGCCTTTGAAATATATATATGCATGGAATTGACATTAGGGTTTTTAGGTTTCAATATGCCCTCTTCATCTTTGGATCATGCAACATGAATATATGTAAATGCAACTTTGAGCTAGGTTCAAAAGATTAGGGTTTTACTCAGGTTAGAAACTTTGGTTTGGATTAAAAGTTCATGAGAATTTAAAATGATGTTTGAATTCAAAATGGAGAATTGAATTATTCTCTGTACAGCAACGAAAATTTAGATTTTTGAAAAATGGTTTGAACCAAAAGTTTCTAAATAGTTTTAGGAACAACTTTTATTTTGGGGGTTTTCAAGAACCGGACTATTTCTATATGAACCGTCCGAACCAAGACTTGGACTAGTTCTAGAATAAAAACCAGCTAGTTTCTTTAATTTAGGAGATGACGTCGAAGGCGGAAATAGTAGGGGTGCTTTCAACGCGAGGATGTGTGGAAGCGGGAAAGCTTGATTGTGAATACGTGCTTCAAAAGGGGAAGCGTATTAGGGAAGGGGTGTCTCCACTTATCCTGACCACGGGCCCAGCCGATGGCTTAGGCCCATGGTCAGTGACCGGGGTGGCATACCTCTTCGGAGGGAGTTACCTCCCGCGGCTCACTCGGCTCGACCTGGTCCGCCGGTGGTGAGGGAGAGGCGGCGGTACTCCGGCGAGATTTAGGCGTTTGCTGCTGGTAGCTCTACCTCGAGAATTGATACTAGATCTGGGAAGAGGGAAGGATAGGGAAGATGATGGTAGGACGGATTGGTGCTCTGGTGGTCGGATTTTCCTTGGATTCTTGGCGAGATCAGAGAGGGTAGGGGTTGGTCGGGAGAGAAATTGGGGAAGTTCTGGTGCAATTGTCGAGTGCTGGAGCTTTAGAGGGGTGGAGGGAGGTTAGGTGCGGGAGCTGAGGTGCTCTTGGTGCCTCTTTATAGGTGGTCGGCGAGGCAGTCGGGTGATGGCCGCTGGACTTAGCCATGCATGGCGTCGAGGGGACGCGAGGCTAGGTCAGTGACGTGCAGAGCTTGCGGGTGGCTAAGGTATGGCTGTGGCGTGCAAAAATGGGTTGGCCGGCGACGGGGCGAAGGTTGGCGTGGAGTGGCCGCTGCGGTTGGCATTGCCGTGCACCGGTGCGCGTCCAAAACGTGCCAGGGCGCGCTCCCAAGCGGCACGCGTGTGCCCAAGCTTGCATTGGAGTGCTGAGGGGGCGTCTGAGCGAGCCTATAGGGTTGAGGTGACCAGAGGGGAGGAAAGCAGCAAAGAACTGGTTTGAACACCGTGTAGAGCAAGGCTGCCAATGGCTTGCCACAGTCGGCATGGAAATGACATGGAAGTTGAACACTGCAGAGCTTGGGTTTCTGCTGAAGCAAATTGATGGGGACAAGTGCCTGAAGTAGTAAAACCCATGGTAGAAAGATGGAGGTAAAAAGGAGGGGTTTGGACTTGATCTTATGGAGAGGAAGAAAAAGAAGCCAGGTGTTTGATAGAATTTCCAGTAAAAATTGGTACTGGACCTAGACATGTTTTTGTGCATTTGGGACTTTGGCACTGAGATGATCATTGTGGGATTTTATGGAATTTTTCTGAGATCAAGGTATATGAGCTGCAGTTCAAGATGGAATTTTGACCTAATTCCCAATTTGAATACATTCAAAGATTTTTGAATTGGACTTGCAATTTTTATTTCATATTTAGTTGTCAAATAGGTTTAAGGAATTTATGAAAATTTTCCAGAATTTTTAGGTGAAAGAAAATGCATATGATATGGGTTTTAGGGTTTCTGCCCGATAAATGAATTATTAGGAATTAGGACGACAGGTTAGGTTTTAGGGTTTCAGGTGACGGCACGATTGAGGCAGGGTATGGGGGAGGTTAGGGTTTATATCTGGAGGGTCGGAAGCAATGATGGGCGAGTTGCCACTTAGGGTTAGGGTTCGGACAGCTCGTGCATATACGGTGCGTGTGTCCGAATCAGGGTTTTGGGGTTCTAAGTGTCGGAGTATTATTCCGGCAATACTGAATATGGGGCGGTGTGAGCACAGCAAATCCAGATGGGTGCACACGGGAGATAGGATTTAGACAGGTTCAGGCCCTCGCGGAGAGGTAATACCCTACGTCCTGTGTTTGGTGGCTGGTATTGCTTGAATCCCGAGTGCCGCAAGCCCTCGAGAGTAGATCTCAAGGTTGCTAGGTCTATGTGTATGAGAAGGTACTAAAAGGATATCGATCGAAAGATCCCTACCAGGCCTTATATAGGCGACCAGGGCAAGGTTACAAGAGTCCGGATCGGCTTACAGATTGGTTTCCTAATTAGTTACAACAGAATCCGAGATTGCCGGACTTGTGCTTATCCCCGTCTTGTACTCCAAGTTGATGAGGCACCCCCGTGTAGAAGTCAGACTCCGAGTAGTCGGCCCGGCCCACCCTATGGCCAGAGGGCCGGATTTGTCCTCCTTGATGATACCCGGGTGCCATGTCATCATCACTAAGCACATGTGATGATAGGGTGGCGACTCGGGTTCGTTGCATGATAGAGCAACACGATTCGAGTGCTCCCATGAGATGACATGCTCCGAGACAACTGAAATCCCAATGGACATGCAATATGATTAAGACATATACGCATCTTAGGGTTAGGTTTTTCGAAAAATTCGAGTTGCGGAAAAACAGGGTGTGACACTATTCGACCCCCTTCTTCTCTCCTATAAATAGAGGACAGCCCCTTCTATTTTCTCCTTACCCGTGCACCATCGCCTCCTACCAAGCCAAGCCGCGCAACCACCTCCTCCATTTGCGATCACCACTATAGTGCTTGCAGTCGACATCATCACCGCCGGTGAGCCGAGCCACCCCCTCTCCTCTCTCCCTTCTCCTCTCCTCCCTGTCGCACCTCCTGTCGCCTGTTGGTGTTGTAATCCAACAACAATGAATACGGGGCAGCGTAAGCACAGCAGATCTAGATGAGTGCACATAGGAGGCAAAGTTTAGACAGGTTTAGACCCTCAAGAAGAGGTAATACCCTACGTCCTGTGTTTGGTGTATGATATTGCTTGGATCCCGAGTGCCGCAAGCCTTTGAGAGTAGATCTCAAGGTTGCTAGGGCTATGTGTGTATGAGAACTTATGAAAGCGCATGAATCCTTGAGCTCGTTCCGATCGGCGGAACCCTACTAGGCCTTATATTGGCAACTGGGGTAGGGTTACAAGAGTCCGGATCGGTTTACGGATTGGTTTCTTAATTAGTTACAACATAATCCGGAATTGCCGGGTAAATGTCTATCCCTATCTTGTACTCCAAGTCGATGAGGCGCCCCCGTGTAGAAGTCAGACTCCGAGTAGTCGGCCTGGCCCACCCTATGTCCAGAGGGCCGGTATTGTCCTTCTTGACGATACCCGGGTGCTATGTCATCGTCAGTAGCCCCCGAGTCCTTCACGATCTGGCTACAACTTGTCGTTGTAACGTCCAAGCTGAGTGGTTTTGCCTTCTTCCCGAGTGGCATCTGCCTGAGCGTGCCCTATTATGATCTGCAGGAAGATTGTGAGGGACTCATAGAACTCGTGTAGAGTAGAGATAATAAGCCAAGTAATATTCACCCGTAGGGCAGGAATATCATGGCGGTTGAGTTAATAACGGGTAAGTTCTGGTGGTATCCAGTCATTTCCAGCGGATGGAGACCGGCTGATAGCCCAGCGGGGGACATACCATGAATTCCGACCGAATTCCTGAGTGGCATCTGGTTTCTCAAGTGGTTTGGGTCCAGCTAGTATCCCTCTGGGGGAAAGCCCTCGAAATTCACGTCAGAACCAGAACACAAACCGTGGCGCTTCGGTCCCGAGTAGCGGAGCCTAATACCCAGATGTTCCATTGAATCCGGAGGTTCCGGATGCCAGAAATTCCAGGGTAAAATTCCCGGAACATCCGGGTGGAGAAACCAGTAGCTTCGAGTTGCTCGGTATCCAACTAGCGGCCCACTGAAGGCGTGCCACAATTGCCCTTCACTCGGGTGTATTCAAGTGATTACGTTCCCCTAAAGGCCAATCATCGAAACCCTTCAAAACCGTAACGCTCGGTTCCGAGTTGTTCGGCAATCGACTAGTGACCCGTCAAAGGTACGTTACAGTCGCTCTTTATGTGGGGGTGTACTCCAAACGGCCATTTAACCCCGGACGGCCGACCGTTGGAAACCCCTAGCTAAAAACCGTGCTGAAAATGGTAACGCCAAGTCATGGAGCGGTTAAATCGTTCCACGCCCCATCACATCGTGTAACCGGAGCCGGAAAAAACCGCGACGTGGGCACGAAAAATGCCCGCGGAAGTCGAAGGGATGCCTCGTGCGCGCGGGAAAACCGCGGTCGTGGGAGCGAAAGAATCACGCCCCTCTACTGTCCCACTTTATGAGACAGGGGAGGGGAAAACCGTAGACCGCTTCACCCCATTCGCATTCACACTTAGCCTTCTTGCACCCTGCTTGCCTCTTTGCCCTCCTCACACTTCACCGTCCTTGAGAGCACCGCCGCGAACCAAAAACCCTAGATCCGATTCGCCGGCACTGGATGCACTCTCCCGTCTGGGCAGCAGATCCAGTCGAAGAAGAGGAGGACGCGCTGGTGTGGGCAATCCTCGAAGAAGAAAACTCCTCCACCAACCCAATGGCTCCTTGGGTGAAGTCTACAGCGTTCAAGGCCCGGCTGAATGCTCTGGTGACCACGGGCGTGCTGCCGGCGAAGGAGCTGGTGGAATGGCGCACCGCTGGTGGGGAGGAATTCCCCACCCCGAATACCGGCAAGATCGTGGTCTACTCCGCCTTCTTCCACCGGGGGCTCTCGATGCCGGTTCACCCCTTCCTCCGGGGGCTACTCTACTACTATGGGCTAGAGCTCCACAACCTCAACCTCAACGGCATGCTTCACGTCTCCACCTTCATCACCTTGTGCGAGTGCTTCCTCGGAATTGAGCCGCACTTCGCGCTGGGGAAGCAATTGTTCATCGTGAAGCCGCAGCTGAGCAAGAGCAGTCCGACCGTGGTGGGGGGTGCCAGGTTCCAGCTAAGGCCCGGGGCCGTCAAGTTCTACTTGGAGCTTCCCTTCCAGACCTCCAACAAGGGGTGGCACTCGGATTGGTTCTACATCTCCAATCCGGCGCCGTCTCTTCCGGGCTTCAGGGGTCAGCCTCCCGAGGTCCGGCCGAGCTAGACCGATTTGCCGCTGGATCGGGAGCAGCTCGGGGTCATGGTACACATGGGGGCTCTTTCGGAGGCGCTCAAGGCCGACGTCTCCGGAATCATCGTTGTCTCCACCTTCATCCGTTGCCGAGTCCAGCCGGTGAAACTAAGGGCACATCCGATGTACGAATACATCGATGGCCAAGACGCGACTCAGGAGTCAGCCAACGAGCTCTCGGAGGATGAAGTGCGACGCCGGGTCAGAAAGTTGATGGCCCAGGGGACCGATCTGGACATATCCAGGCGGCCGCCGCCCTTCAGTCGCGCCAACCCACCGAGCCGGGTGAGCGACCACTGTCCCGACTTTGTTATTTGCGATTGGAGTTTTGGCCGAGTCTTTATTTGGATTGCGTTCGTGCTCCCCAACCTTGCAGGATCTGTTCGGGTTCAGTTTCTCAGCTCCCCTTCCAGAGAAGGAGATATGGAACTAGCCCCAATATGCCAACATCCCTAGCAGTGGGCCACCACCGCAGGGAACGGCTGACGTATCCTTGTCCGGAGCCGGGTCGTCAAAGGAAAAAAACGCTCGTCGTGGTGGCGCCGAGCGCTCCTCTGCCGAGCGCGCTAGCTCTGGATGAAGAGGAGGAGGAGGACGACGACGTCCCGCTCATCATGCACAGGAGACAGAGGCCATCCGTTGAGGCCACCCCATGGGGACAGGGCGCCCGCCTGTCCTGACTTGGTGGCGACGGCCGCTGTCCCTGAAGGGGTTTCTCAGGCGGCCGGGGATGAAGTCCCCCCCAGTCGGGGGGAGAAGAGGACAACTGATGCTGCCTTTGGGGGGCAGAGCAGTCCCGCAGCGCAGCCGGTCCCGAAGGCCAGCGTGCCAAAACGGAAAAAGAGCGCTCACCTCCCCCGGTCCGCCAAGTAAGTTACTAACTGAATGTCTCCTTCCTGCTTTTGATTGTAGGAGGTATTAACAGTTCAGATGCTTCGCAGTCCACGGAAGCCGGTGGGTCTCTCGAAGAGTAATCCAGGTGTCCGAGGACCTGATCAAGGCGGGAGTGGGTCAGCGCCTAGGGCCCGACCCTCATCTCCTCCAACAGCCGCAAAGGATCCTACGCCGCCATCTTCCTCCGAGCCGGAGGGTACGCCGCCAGCTCCACCGCCGGAAGACGCTACGCCAGTTTCACCACCGGAGGATGCGATGCCGAATCCGCCGCCTCCGCTGCCTGCTTCTGGGACGGCTGAGTCTAGTGCTGGAGCGCGGACCCCTGCCACAGCGGAGCCAGCGGGTCCGAGTCAGGCTGGGGTGCCCCCATGAGACCACCGAGGGAACCTGGTTCTGCCACAAGAGGAGATTGAGGTGGAGCATGCGCCGCCTCCTCTGTCGGGGCTCCAGCTAGCCCTCCAGCCGCTCCGGGTTCGGGAGACGGACCCCTCCAGACCGGGCATCGTTCTACGGGAGGTTGATGACGTCCGGGAAGTGGAGGAGTGGGAGCAGCTCCTAGATGCTACCATCGAGCTCGGAGAAAGGCTTTCGACGCTGCGAAGGGCATCCGGGAGAGCGCCAACCTGGTCAATGGCAGGATCAATCTGCTGGCGCAGGTATGTGACTTTGTCATTATATTTCTTTTTTGCCAATACTTCGCTCGGCTATTTTGGTCGGGCGGGAGCTTCCTTCCTTTCTTTAGGTTCCTCTCTGGGGGCATGAACAGTGCACCCAGAGGGTGTAGCCCCTGAGCCTCCGCTTGGTTCAAGGAACCGAGTGGAGGATCTAGATGGTTTTGCAGGTTTTCACTCTGTGGGCACGATCAGTGCACCCAGAGGGTGTAGCCCCCAAGCCTCTGCTTGGTTTGGGGAACCGAGTAGAGGGTTTTGATAGCTTTTCCGGATAGCTAATCTTTACTGTTGTCTTTTACAGAGCTTGACCAGGCGATCGGTGGACAAGACCGAATTTCTCCAAGAGCGTCTCCCTGCCTTTGAGCGACTTGGCTAGCGAAAGGCCAAGTTGGACAATTTGAAGGGGAGCCTCCACTTGGCGCAGGAGCAAGTGCACGCGTGAGAAGCCGAAGTGGAGTCCCTGAAGAGAGGCGTCTCCCAGGAAGCTGCCCGGGCTCAAGGTAACGACCCCGTGCTTCTTTAGCTTGCCGTATCTTTGCTGCTGCTGATTTTCTGATATCCTCTGTCGCCACTAAAGACGAGTCCATCAAGCTCAGGGAGGTGCTTGAGGCGGTGAAGGCTCACCTGGGGCGGCTTGCCCTTGTTGAGGAGAAGGCTTCCAAACTTGAAGAGGAACTCGGCGCGGAAAAGGCACGCGTCGGGGAGCTCGAGAAGGAGATGGCCGTCCTCGACGGCAGCATGAGGCTAGCCCTAAAGGCCGTTGAAGCGGCAAACAAGAGAGCTGCGGATTCCACCGCTGGTGAGTGTCCGACTCGGATCTGCTCATCCGGGACCTGTCGGGTGCTTTGCTAATGCTTCTATTCCAACTCCGCAGGGTTCCAAGCGCGCATCAAGAAGATCGCCGAGACGGTGGAATCCCTGCAGGTGGCCGGTCGACTGACCTGCAGTGCTCTATGGGAGGACGACCCGGTGCCGGACCGTGCGGATGCGGTTGCGAAACGCCTTCGACGGGCGCCGGACCAAGTCAAAGAGCTGACGCGTGAGCATTACCGAGCCGGGGTAGAGTTCACGCTCCTCGTGGTGAAGTCCCACTACCCGGCGATTGATATGATGGAGATCGAGGATGGGCTTGCCGCCGACGTCCCCGACAACGAAGTCCCAACGCTGATCGAGGAAATCCTTCCCGCCGCAGAGAACCTAGCCAACCGAGCCAATGAATAGAAGTAGGAGCATGTAAATAACTTTGCTTGAACTGAATGTCAAATGCTCCGGAAACCTGAGTGCAATTTTATTTACATTTCTTTAGATGAGCTTGTTTTAAAGCTTCTGTGTCTCATTTTTCTTAATAATTCATTCCTATGTAAAGTTAGCTTTTTGTGTGTGCCCTTGTCGACCCGTCGTAGCCCCTTTTGCATAGACGTAATCGTGGGCTATGTCCTGTATAGCGCAAGGTTGTGGCGTAGACCGGCGGTCGAAGACAGAGGGTTAACGCCAAGCTTGTTTACACAGTACTAGAATAGTTTTTGGAAAAAGAGAGAAACCCGAGTGCGCGGATGCGCACCTAGAGGGTGTAACCGCCGAGTGTCCGCTATGAGTGGCCATGAGCGTGTATAGCAGGCCAGTCAGGAACTCCAGCATAGAAACGACGTAACTGTTCGATGTTCCATGCGTTGGTGATGGTGTTGCCGTCTTGATCCTTCAGTCGGTAAGCTCCCGGATGTAGCACGTCGGTGACAACGTACGGACCCTCCCATGGCGGGGAGAGCTTGTGCTTATCCATGTTGCATTGGACTCGGCATAGGATCAAGTCGCCAACGTTAAAGGCACATCCGCGTACGTGTCGGCTCTGACAGCGGCGTAGGCCCTGCTGGTAATTTACCGACTGAAGGAAGGCAACTTCACGTGCTTTTTCAAGCTGGTCGATAGCGTTTTGTCTCGCCTCCTCTGACTCGGCCTCAGTGTAAGCCCGGATGCCCAGGAATTCATAGTCCAGGTCGGTCGAGAGGACGGCTTCGGCTCCATATACCATGAAGAAAGGTGTGTAACCAGTCGATCGGTTAGGTGCTGTCCGCAGGCTCCAGAGCACCGAGGGCAACTCGGATGCCCACTTGCCTGCAAACTTCTTCAAGCCCTGGAAGATCTGAGGTTTGATGCCTTGCATAATCAAACCATTGGCTCGCTCGACCTGCCCGTTGGTGCGTGAGTGTGCCACGTGGCAAAGTTGAGGCCAATGTTGTAGTCGTCACAAAATTGGAGGAAAGCTACGCCGGTGAATTGCGCGCCATTGCCAGTGATTATGCTATTGGGGACGCCGAACCGGTAGACGATATCTCAGAAGAACTCGGTGGCCCATTCGGCCGTGATAGTGGCAACTGCCTTGGCTTCAATCCAATTGGTGAACTTGTTCACGGCGACGAAGAGGTGGGTGTAGCCCCCGGGAGCCCTCTTGAGAGGGCCAACCATGTCCAGACCCGAGACGGCGAAAGACCAGGTGACCGGGATAGGCTGGAGTGCTTGGGCCAGCAGGTGTGTCTATCGGGCGAAGTATTGGCAGTCCTCGCAAGTGCGCACGATGTGCTCGGCATTCGAAACGGCAGTCAGCCAGTAGAAACCCTGTCGGAAAGCTTTCCTGACTAGTGACTTTGGTGCCGCATGGTGCCCGCAAACTCCCGAGTGAATGTCACGTAATAGTTGTTTCCCTTGATCTTGAGTTATGCACCACTGGAGGATTCCGGAGGTGCTTTTCTTATAGAGTTCACCCCCGATGACGATATAGGCCTTGGCACGCCTCGTGAGGCGGCGCACCTCGGTCTGCTCCGATGGGAGAGTGTCTCGCAGGAGGTAGTGGAGGAAAGGCGTTGTCCAGTCGGGATCGATGGCCAGAACTTTGTGGGACGGCTGCTGAGTGCTATCCAGTTCTTCGGGGGGAGGCTCGGTGGTCTCGGGCGCCGTCTCCGCTTTGATATAAGGTATATGCAACTCTTGGAGGAAAACTCCAGTCGGGACAATATCCCGACTGGACCCCAGCTTGGCGAGTGCGTCTGCGGCTTTGTTGTCTCGGCGGAGGATATGCGTGATTTCGAGACCATTGAACTTGGCTTCAAGCTTATGCACCTCTTGGCAGTAAGCTTCCATGTCTAGGTCTCGGCCTGACCAGTCCTTCATCACCTGCCTGACCACCAGTTCGGAGTCGCCGTGGGCAAGAAGCCGGTGGATCCCAAGTGAGGTTGTAATGCGTAGACCGTGTAGTAAGGCTTCGTATTCGGCGATGTTGTTGGACGTCGGAAAGTGGATTTGTAGCACGTACTTGAAGCGTTCTCCTTTCGGAGAAATGAGCACGACGCCAGCCCCCGCGCCTTGAAGCATCAGTGAGCCGTCGAAGTAGAGTATCCAATGTTCGAGGTCGATGACGGAGGGCGGGGATTGGCTTTCTGTCCACTCGGCCATGAAGTCGGCAAGAGCTTGAGACTCGATGGCCGTGCGGGGGGTGTAAACTATGCTGAATGCCATTAGTTCCAATGCCCATTTAGCGATTCTTCCTGTGGCGTCGTGATTGTTGATAACATCGGCGATGGGGAAGGAGCTGATCACGGTGATCGGGTGTCCTTGGAAGTAGTGGACTAGCTAATGAACACCGCGTAGATGATCTTTTGTATCTGAGGGTACCGCACCTTGGACTCGGCGACTACTTCACTGATGAAGTAGACCGGACGCTGAACTTTCTGGATGTGGCCTGGCTCGGAGCGTTTGACGACCAAGACGGTACTGACCACCTGAGTGGTCGCTACGATGTAGAGGAGCAGCGGCCCGTTGGGCATCGGGGAGACCAGTATCGGGGACGTGGTCAGGAGCTTCTTTAGCCCATCAAAGTCATCTTGAGCCTCAGATGTCCATGTGAAGTTGTCTGACTTCTTCAGGAGCTTGTAGAGGGGCAGAGCCTTTTCACCTAGTTGGGAGATGAATCGGCTGAGGGCCGCCATGCACTCCGTTAGCCGTTGGACATCCTTGAGGCTCTTTGGTGACCCCATTTTGACGATGGCGTCGATCTTCTCCGGGTTAACCTCTATTCCTCGTTCGGAAATGATGAAACCGAGTAGCTTTCCCGAAGGCACTCCGAACACGCACTTTTCTGGGTTGAGCTTCATGTTGAACCGCCTGAGGTTGGAGAAGGTGTCCCCTAAGTCGGTTAGGAGATCTTCTTTTTTCTCGGACTTGACCACCACATCGTCAACGTAGGCTTGCACGTTCCTGCCGATCTGTTCCTGGAGGCAGCGCTGCATGCACCGTTGGTACGTGGCGCTGGCATTCTTGAGGCCGAAAGGCATGGAGACGTAGCAGAAGGCCTCGAATGGAGTGATGAATGAAGTTTTGATCTCATCATCTTCCTTCATCTTGATCTGATGGTAGCCCGAGTAGGCGTCGAGAAAACACAGAATTTCGCAACCGGCTGTGGAATCGATCACCTGGTCGATGCGAGGTAGTGTGAAATGATCTTTGGGACATGCTTTGTTGAGACTCGTGTAATCAATGCACATCCTCCATTTTTCATTCTTTTTGCGAACAAGAACTGGGTTCGCTAACCAGTCGGGATGATACACTTCTTTTATAAAACCAGCTGACAGCAGCTTGGCTATCTCTTCTCCTATTGCCCTACGCCTATCCTCGGCAAAGCGGCGCAGGCGCTGCTTGACCGGCTTAGCGTCTGGACGGACATTCAAAGAGTGCTCGGCAGCCTCCCTCGGGACTCCCAGCATGTCCAAAGATGTCCATGCAAAGATGTCCTGGTTATCGCGAAGGAAACTGACGAATGTGTTTTCCTATTTATCGCTGAGCGCAGTCCCAATCTGCGTCGTCTTGGAGGGGTCCTCCAGATCGAGCTGGATTGTCTTGGTGTCCTTCGCCGACTGGAATGATATCGCTACTGAAGCTTTTTTAGTCAGGGACGCTTCCTTGACCACGGCCGACTTGAGGTTGTCAAGCTCGGCTGCAGCGATTTGGGCCGCAGCAACATTATAGTTTTCCAGGACACACGTGTAAGCGTGTCGGAAGCTGCTTTGCACCGTTATTATCCCGTGGGGACCCGGCATTTTGAGCTTCAAGTAGACATAGCTGTGAACAGCCATGAATTTGGCATAGCAGGGACGTCCCAGGAAGGTGAGGGTCTCGATCCGGAAGTTGTCTGGGGTGTTGAAAGTGACGGGCAAGCTAATTTTCCCAAGTGGACTTGCCATCTTGCCAGGGACGACCCCATGGAAGGGGGCATCGGTAGGCTTGATTTCTGATCGGGAGATCTTCATGTCGTCCAAAGTCTTGATGTAGAGGATGTTCAGACCACTCCCTCCATCCATGTGAACCTTGGTGAGGCGAACGCCACTGACGATTGGGTCTACCACCAAGGGGAACCTGCCAGGGTGAGGTATGTAGTCGGGGTGGTCCGAGTAGCCAAAGGAAATTATGGACTCTGACCACCGGAGGTACTGAGGTATAGCCGCTCGGCTGCATTGACTTCGCGATCCGTGATCTTCTAGCATCGTTTGGACTCGTAGCCGTTGGGACCACCGAAGATCATGAGACACGCGGTCTCCTTTGGGAACTCGTCGCACTCCTCCGGAGGAGGGTCTGCTTTGTTCCGGTTGTGGACGAAAGGCTTGTTCAGGTTTTTCAAGAGATTGCAGTCGCGCTTGACGAGATTGGATTTTGGTCCATGAAAGTGACACGGCTGACTCATCATCTCCTCAAAAGTTGTGTTGCTGCGCTGAGGACGACGTGCAGGGTGCGCTCAGCTGCGGCAACAATGTCTTCGCCCTTGCGCTTCCGATGTTTTTTCCTGGACGACTCGGGATGAGCATCCCTTCTGGGGGACTCGGGAGCCTTGCTGTGGCGCCCCCGGTTTTAAGGCCGGAAACGCTCCTGTGATTACTATACCGGTCTTTGGATCAGTAGCCGGCACACACACAAGAACTTGATAACTTCGTCATACATTACCGAATATTTTACAATACAAGCCATTTAGAGTCTTTAACATAATATGGCCTATTGGCCGAATTCAAAGTCTTGCAGCGGCAATACATAAAAGATACGTAGATAGACCCATCAATATACCAAACCCTCAGGCAACTGACTGGGGAAGCACCCTAGCCCTCAAAGTCGGTATCTTCCTCGTCGAAGCAGAATTCTTCTTCTTCTTCTGGCCAAATCAACAAGCTAGGTGAGTACATTGAATGTACTCGCAAGCTATCCCCACAGGAAGAGTATACGGCAATATTTCATGCGGGGAATATATCAAGGAATAGCTCTAACCTAAGTTGGTTGTTGTGCGGAAAAGTAAGTTCTTAATTTAAATACACGAATAGTGGATTCAAAGCAATTTAGTAAAACTATTTAAAGTAAAGCGAAAAGAACTTCTCTTGAGGTAGACCCGTCTACCTCTTTTCTTTCTATCCTCGAGACAGCTCAGACCATACTACCCCGGGCAGTATGTCCAGCTTCTCTACCTAATGCTCAGCTTGCACTACTCTGGATAGTACAGCGAGTCTCATTCGTGCCCAGCCCGTGTTATCCCGGATAGCACGACCGGCGCCTCTTCCAGCAATTCCTTGCTACCAGCCATGCAGCATAAATTGCTCTCTGCGGACACGTCATGCCCACGTCCTTAATCCCTTTTCCCAACTTTCTAAATCCAAAACTTAGTCTAACCAGTGTGTGGCCTTGCCAGTTCATGTCCATAACCGAGGACGCGGCTATTCGAATAGTTTTTAACACTCTGCAGAGGTTGTACGGCTTCACCCACAAGATGTAAATTCACCCTTGTTGCCGAGCGCTAACAGATACACTACACATAGTGTATTGGCAGGGTGGTTACAACGAGACCTTCGCCCGCTTCCATACCGGAGTTGGACCCGCTAGGTGGTTGACCCAACTTTTGCGTCCCGGACCAAAAATAGGAGTCCCCACCTTTGTGTCGCATCAACACCCAAACGCCCGGCGTAGGTGGATCTCTAGGACTTTAAACACCTAGCACATGCTTCCTACTTCCCACGGGTCCAAACCCTAATACTTGCCGGGGTACTAAGCCAAGTCCTTCCCATAAAGGACATGTGGACGTACGGTGAGGAACCGGATTAGCGGCACTTAGGATCGGTCCTTAACTGATTCGAGTAAGACTCCATTTTTTGACCCCATGTCGTCCCGGACGAACATGGCTCCATCCGATGCTCTACATCCCCGAACATCTCTTATTATTCTTACCCGAATCGAAACCATCTCCTCTTTTCTTTTGGGTTTTGACAATCCTTTTCTTTAAAAGCCACCTCGGATAGCACATGCTACCTGAGGGTTTTGTTTCCCATATCCCAACGGGTTTTATAAAACTTGTTTCAAAACCTGGTTTTTAACTATAGCAGGGCTAAGCGTGGTTAACACCTATAACCTTAATTATCTGAACGGTCGTGTAACAACCGATAAATATACCTAGGGTTACAAAGGTGGGATATTCAGACCTAGGTATCGTGCAACTAATGGGTATAGCTATTTCTACATAAAATATCGGTATTACTTGCATAGCATGCAGAGTTCGCAAACAAAATATTCATAACTTCGCACATATGGGATTTCAATCATGGTCAAAGCGGGGATGCTTGCCTGGTAGTTCTTGCTCTTGCTCCGAACGCGGGGGTGATGCCGGGTCCTCCTGGCGCACGTACGTCGCTCCGTCAACTACGCGCCGAGAGAACACCAAATAAGAAGAAATCCAAATAACTCCAATAAAGCTAGACGATATGCCTGACCAAGAGAAAATAAGGGTATTAGGGTTGAGTTAGGGTTTAGGGTTTTGAAAGATCGATTCCTGTTTCATCCAAGTGGTTGTTAAATCAATCGGTAGCTCTATGCGGAAACCGGGGAGAGTGTATATATGGGTTTAAGATAGTGGTAGGGTTTCGAGGTTCTAGGGTTTAGGTCTATGGGCATAATAAATATTTCGGGTGGTGGGTATATGCAAGTATAACACATAAAATGACGGTGCGATGGTTAGAGGAACAAGTATGAGTTTAGAATGCAGCTTCAAATTCATTTACTTTTGGAGCCTTCATGCAATAAAAAGAATACTTTAGGTATATTGGCAGGGAGAGAGGATTTACTTTGGAACTTCAGAAATTGGTATATAAATATATGCATTCAAACCCTAAAGGAGAGAATGATAGTCCTATTTTAAATTTGTACTGTTTCAATGCTAAAAAGTTTTAAATTTGAAAATGCCTTTGAGTTAAAGGTTCAAAATAATTTTGAGGATTTCAGAACCGGTTTGGATCAATTTCCGTTTGCTGTAAAAATGGAATTACGTTTTCTACTAGCAGAGGCGGAATTGGGCGGAATGCGTTTTCTTCACCCGACCGTGGGCCTTTACTCACCTGAGGCCCATGCGTCGGGGCGTTCCTTACCGCTTGGTCTTGGCCGGTAGGTGAGAACCCGACCAGACGATTGCTCAGACAGGGCACGGGAGTTGCGGCGGCGGCGGCTGAGCTCCGGTAGTTGGCAGTTAGGGTTTCGGCGGTTAGAGCTGTCTGGCGCCCGAGCAGCAGCCAATACTGGAGGAGCTCCGGCTTAGGGCCTTTAGCTGAGATGGAGCAAAGGATTGGGAGGCGGCGTTGGGGAGGAGAGAAGGCAGGGCTCGTACTGAGCTTGGCCGATTGGCTGCTGATGATGGGTTTGACGGCGGCGGAACGAGTTGAGCTGGCGAGTCCGGGGAAGTGCTAGTGTTCCGGGAAGCTCCTAACAGCAAACTCGGCCAAAGGAAATGGCTGCGCCTGGGAGTAAGGCCAGCTGGAGCATTTGGGGATCTCGGTTGCTTGAGACAGAGGTGGCAAGGACTGAGCTCGGGAGAGGCGGAAGGAATTTGGGCTGAGGTCGGGGAAGAGGGGATTGCTCGGCTGGTGGCTTGATTGGTGAATGGGGTTTGGCATGCCTTAAGTAGGCCGGCGGCGTGTGAGCTGGCCATGGCCGTTGCTGGAGCTTGCTTGACTTCGGGATGGGATGTCGCCGGAGGATGGGTGGCGCTGTTCAGCTACAAGGCCGGCGACGAGACTGAGCTGGCCAGGCTGCTGTGGCTATAGGAAGAAGGAAAGACAGCTAAAGAGTGCTAGTGGCGTGCAAAGATGGCCAGCGGTGATGTGAGGCTACGGTGAGCACCTGCTGTGGCATGCCGGGGTGGCTCTGGACGCGCACCGCATCGGCATGGGGTGCCACCGAGCGTCCGGTGAAGAGTTGCCATGCATGTCCTTGCCACAGAGACTCGGGGCGACCTGTCAAAGCATACAGGGGAGTTTGGCACCGATTGGTACCACCTCCTGAGCTTCCTTTTTGCATGCCAAGAACGACAGGACACGGAATCCATTTGTAGATGACTGGATGTGGCAGCTAGAGGAAACGTGTGGGTTTTATCCTATTGGTACTGCTGAGTAGAAACTCCACGAGTCGGTCAGTAGGTTTTTAGCTGAGGGTCAGTTACGTATTTTTGCCCTAGGTGTTCGATAGCGGTCATTCCAAAATTTTAAACTAGGCATGCCCATGTTTTCATATATTCGGGCTCATGGAGATGTGAAGGTTGTCGTGGAAATTTATTAGCAATTTTGGAAACTTATTTTAATGGGTCGTAGTTAAATGCTGATTTTAAATCTTAAGGTTTATTTATTTTGTATATGAACATTTTTGAACTAGGTACTATCATTTTATGTCATATCGGAGCTAAGTATATTGTTAGGTTGTCCCATGATTTATTCTAGAATTTTTGGGCAAGCCGAGGAACGGTAGATCTCGCGATTAGGGTTTTTAGGGAATAATGGGTTAGATAAGAGGGAGGAAAATCAAGGGCTGGAACTAGGGTTCCGGGGCGCGGCAAGGGATGAAGGGGATATGAAACTCTCGGTAGGTCATCCGTCTTGGCTTAGGGTTACTTGGTGGTGAGGTACCGCGGGTGCTCCGATGTATATAGTGCGTGTGTCGTCCTATGGTATTTGTCGTATTAGGGTTTTATCTGACTGGAGTGCGTGTGTGCGAGTTTTCGGTGCATTGAGTCTATGGTTATCGCAAATGCCCTAGCTACATGCGATGGTATGCTTGAAATCAAATTCAGGAAAATCTGAGCGTGACACTTGCCCTTTCCCTTATCATCCTTGGTTGTGCTACAGACAGCTTCTTCGCTGGTGGCGAAGTTGTTGGCGATGTCGAAGAGTTCACGTGTAGTCTGAGGATCTTACGCGCGATCTTGTGGATGAGGTCGGTGCTACGAACACCTTTGGAGAAGGCGGTGATGACATCACCTTCTCGAACCTCCGGTAGAGAGTTCTTCTTCTTGGAGAAGCGCTGGATGTACTCTTTGAGAGTTTTGCCCTCCGCTTGGGTACAACTGTGGAGATCCCACGTGTTCCCGGGCCTGTTGTAGGTGCCCTGGAAGTTGTTCACGAAAGGGGTCTCAAGGTCGGTCCACGACTGGATGCAACCCTGAGGCAAGCTGGTAAGCCAGGCTCGAGCTGAGTCGGCTAGAAACCGAGGCAGGTAGTGGATTGCGACATAGTCGTTGCCACCATTGGTCCTGCACGCCGTGTGGTAATCAGCCAGCCAGATGTCTGGCCAAGTCTCGTCCGTGTACTTATCAATTCCGGTGACCCGAAATCGCGGCGGGAAGACAACGTCGCAGATGTGAGATCCGAACGCCTTCGGGCCTACGTAGGCCATGCCGGAAAGAGCTGGAGAGCTGTGCCGGCTTGTAGCGCTGCGGTCGCTACTGTCACTGTTGTGACCGCTGCGGTGGTCCCTCCCTGCGTCTCGACGAGCGTCACGTCTGGTATCGAGGGAGTTCTGTGCATCGCGGTCCGGTCCGAGTCGGTTACGTACCGACCCGGCAGGGTAAGCGTTTTTGTCCGCACCTTGTCGAGCACGGTTTCTTGCAACAATAGTCCCCCGTGCATCATGATTCGGTCCGAGTCGGCTGCAAACTGGCCCGGTGGAGTGATGACGTTCGGGGTTGGCGCGACGACCCTCCGCGGTCTGTTGGTTCCTCGGAGGGGAAACACGCCGGCTCCTAGCACTCGCCGAGGAACCTGCATGGTTCTCAGAAATCTCGGCCTGCAGGAGGGCTGCTTCCTCCACTAGGATCCGGAGCCGCCGAAGTTCGTCGTGGCCTGGGGTGCCTTTAGGGATATTGATGGCACGTGCCGCCACCGAGGCAGCGACGATGTTGTGACTGGGAAGCGGAAAAATTGGGACGCCGCCCCTTTCACGCATGCGGAGTGCGTTGTGGGCCTGGCGTCCACGATCTTGCATGTCCTCATTGCGTTCTCTTTCTCCGCGCCGGCGAGCCAACGCGGTTAGCTGTTCGGCCAGTTCCTCCTCCTTGCCAAGAAGGTGGAGCTGAGTGGCCGCTAGCTGCTCAGGAGTCTGTTCTTCGATGGGGACGAGCCGGTCGTCGTTGTTGACCGGTATGTCTGGATTAGCCATGAAGACCTCCTGAGAAGGATGGTGGTTTCCCGAGCTCTCAAAGTCATCCGAGTTATACTCAAGGACAGGTAGGAGAGACTCGATTGCACCAACCAGTTGGGATTCCTGCTCGACGGGTGGGAATCCGTGTTTGAACAGCAGATCCGACTTCGGCATAACCTCGTCCTTGGTGAGAGGGGCCGAAGGCGTGGACTCAAGGGCGAGTCCGAGTGAAGATGTTGATGAAGCCTCTGTTGATCGGCAGGAAGCCGAGTCACAGAGATGAAAATTGCCGAGCGAAGTCTAGCTTTCCGAATCAGAAGAGCTGGCCTGGATCAGGGACAACGTCCGGGGAGGCGAATCGCATGACACTGCCCGGAACGAAGCCACCATTGTTGTTGAAGAAACCCATCTGGATCTGACCAAATGGATCTATGCGCGTAGCTCCTACCTGATGTGCCAACTGTCGGTGTTGTAATCCGGCAATAATGAATACGGGGTAGCGTACGCACAGCAGATCTAGATGGGTGCACACAGGAGTCAAAGTTTAGACAGGTTCAGGCCCTCAAAAAGAGGTAATACCCAACGTCCTGTGTTTGGTGTATGATATTGCTTGGATCCCGAGTGCCGCAAGCCTTCGAGAGTAGATCTCAATGTTGCTAGGCTATGTGTGTATGAGAACTTATGAAAGCGTATGAATCCTCGAGCTCGTTCCGATCGGCAGATCCCTACCAGGCCTTATATAGGCGACCGGGGTAGGGTTACAAGAGTCCGGATCGGTTTACAGATTGATTTCCTAATTAGTTACAATAGAATCCAGGATTGCCGGGTAAGTGTCTATCCCTATCTTGTACTCCAAGTCGATGAGGCGCCCCCGTGTAGAAGTCGGACTCCGAGTAGTCGGCCCGGCCCACCATATATCCAGAGGGCCGGTATTGTCATTCTTGATGATACTCGGGTGCTATGTCATCGTCATCGCCCTAAAGCCATGCTATCTATCCCTAGACTGTGCCATCTACTCCTCAATCGAGTGCCACAGTCGCCAACTCGTCGAGTACCCCCGGGCCTTTCTTTCTCTTGGTGTCACCTAGCCGCACCACCAGCCGCTGCCGCCCGCCGTCGCCGCCCTTATCGCGCATTTATCACCCGCTATTGTGCAACACCGAGTTGCTATTGCACTGTTGCCGCACCCTTGCCGCGGTAATGTTTCCTCTCCAAAATCTTTGCCCTGACAACCACACAGCAGAGACCAAACCCGCTGCTGTCGTCTGCCACAAGTCTGCCATGATAGGAATCGCGTTGTCGCATCTCTGGTGCGGCAGAAAAAGCAGTGCAAAACCTCCGCCTCATTCGCCATAAGTGCTCATGCCTCAACGGCCATGCACACCATTGATGTCGGCCTAGCAAGAGGACTAGATTGGTTGCAGTAAGTTTTCCCTTGGAAGTATTCTGAGGTTTATTGATCCTAAGGAAACAAGGTGTCATGATTCTTCTCAAGATCCCTTAATGAAGATTAGTCGATTTAACGTGGTGGTGCCGTACGACCTCGGTACGACCGGGTGGTACGGGTAGCCACAGTCGTACCTTTGGTCATCTTGCTCACTGGTAACTTTGCTGGGGTTTTGTTTCTTCATGGGCACTCCTCTTGACGTGTACCTTCCAAATTTATTAACATATGTCCCTTTTCTGGCGATCCTACACACATGTAGTTCAAAAAGAGAGATTTGCACAATTCGAGTTAGGCATTAGTAGCAAAAATTAGGAATTAATCCAACCAAAAATAAACTTGAAGAAAACATATGAGTATAAAATGAACTCATCAACCATCCAACCCTCCGCAGCCAGCAGGCGTCTGAACCCACACCACGTCACCTCGATACCACTGCTGGTTGCTCGCCACTCTAGATCCAGGCCTCAACCCTATCATAGCCTGCCAGCCTACAAGCCACCCAAGCCGCATGTGGTGTACCCGGTTTTAAGACCGGATAATCCCTTGTGTTTACTGTACCAGTCCCATGACCAGTAGCCGGTACACACAAGTTAACTTGTAAATCATTGTCATACACGCATATTTCAGTATCTGAGATATAAATAGACCATCGAGATCGAGGTCTTATACCTGTAGCCCAACGGCTAAAAGCTTGCAGCAGAAAAACTCAAGCGGTGATGTGGCCCATCAATATGCCATACCCGACAGGCAATTGACTGAGGTTACGCCCTAGCCTTCGCGAATACCATCGTTGTCTTTGGAATCAACGCTTTATTCGTCTGGCCAAATTAACAAGCCAGGTGAGTACATTGAATGTACTCGCAAGCATCCCGCAAGGAGACTATAACATATGTATTTCATGCAAGGCTTGTTCAAGAAAGTGGCTCTACCCTAAGTTGAACATTGAGCGGAAAAGTAAGTTCTCATTCGAAATATGATAATAGTAGTTTCAAAAGCATTAATGTAAGCAAGCCTGTCTCTGACGAGTTAGTACCTGGTGCCGAAGTTATATTCGGACAATCGTCAACTAGAGGCCAATAACCCTTATATCGCCTCAAGACATCCTTAAAGTCTTCCCCATGCTATCGCTGCGCAGCACGGGTTAGGTTTCACTCCTACAGTTCCTCACTACCAGCTTGTAGCTCAAACTGCACACTGTGGACACATCATGCCCATGTCCTTAGTCCCATTTTCTAGATTTCACAACCAAAACTTAGTCTAACCAGTGTGTGGCCTTTTCAAGTTGTGTCTATAACTGAGGACGCGGCTATTTGAATAGATTTAACACTCTACAGAGGTTGTATGGCTTTACCCACAAGATGTAAGTCCCCCTTGTTGCCAAAGCTTGATAAACACACTTTGCGAGGTGTGCCAGCAGGGTTATTACAACGAGACATTCCCCCATTTCCGTACAGAGTTGGACCTGCTAGATAAGATCTACCCAGTCTCCTCTTGTGCTCGGTGACTCCCGAACTATAACCCGAAGTGGACTTACCTTTGTGTCGAATGACTCCCTGCGTAGTCACGCAGAGGTCCTCTAGAGATGTCAATCTACCTAGCACTCTCTCCTACTACCTGCGGGTCCAGACACTAGCACTCGACATGGTAATTAGTCAAGTCCTTCCCATAAAGGCCATGTGGACGTACGGGGTGAACTTGGTCGAGTGGCACTTAGGCTCGGTCCTTAACTGATTCGAGCAAGACTGCATATCATCACCTCATAGCCATGTCCCTACATGCTACAACCACTCCTCCGATCTCTCCTTACCATTCGCACCCGAATCAAAATCATCTTCTATTTTATTTTGGGGTTCTGGCCAACATCATTTCTAAACATTCGCCTCGGAAGGTACACACCTTCCTGAGGGTTTTAATCCCATAACCAAAGGGGTGGTTCACGTGGATCGGACAAAAACATGTTTTTCTCTATAGCAGGGCTAAGCATGGCTATCACCTATATCTCTAATATTCTGCTGGTCATACGATGACCGGCTAGTATTGCTAGGGTTACAAGGATTGATTTGCCGAACCTAAGTCATATGTAACTACAGGGTGTAGCTAGGTCTAGCATAAAATATTGTTGATACTCACATAGCATGCAGAATTGCAAACAAATTAATTAAGTTTTCACACATATGGGATTCAACATGATTAAGATGGGAATGCTTGCTTCGCAGCGTTCGTCCTTAGCTTGGTCTTGCACTTGATATGACGGCTCTCCGGTTTCCTTCGCGCGATTTGTCGTAACGTCGGAACTACACGTCGGAAAGTATCGAATAAACTACGGCCAGGAAGAAACAAATAAGAATCACACATACCTTCAAAAAAAGATTTTTCATCGGAAAGAGGTCTACGAAGACTTTTGGGAAAACGTCGACGTTTGCTGGCTTATTTGGCAAAGAAAAATAGAGTACGTTATAAGAAATTAATCAGTCAGGAATATTATTTCTGGGCACTAGAACGAAACCCCTTCTTACCGCAAGCTTTTAATAATATGGCCGTGATCTGTCATGACGTGCGACTATCTCCACTATAGAAAAAAAAGAAAGGATCAAAATTTTCTTGTAAATACTAGAGAAAAGGGCTTTCTACATAGGGATCGTCAAAACAACAATTTTTCCCTATCAGCTGTAGGAAGGAAGGACACTTCACGAGAATCAAAAAAAGGAAGAAAGTATGGCCTATACTACTACTCTATGGATAAAGTCACTTGCTGCCGTTACTCAACAGTTTTATGTTGAGGTCTATCCCGTAGAGGTAGTCAAATTGGATCAGTGATCGATTTCTAGGTTTCGTCGTAAACCTAATTGGTTACTTCCAATTACGTAAATCAGTAGTTCAAACCGCACTCAAAGGTAGCGCATTTTCCATTGATATAGGAACTTTTGTACCAAAAACAATAGTATCTCCAATTATAGCCCCTCTAGCATGTAAAATATATCTCTTCTCACCATCCCCATAGTGTATGAGACAAATGTATGCATTTCGATTAGGGTCGTATTCTATGGTTACGATTCTACCAGATATGTCTTTTTGATTCCGTCGAAATGTATGCATTTTGATTAGGGTCGTATTCTATGGTTACGATTCTACCAGATATGCCTTTTTGATTCCGTGAGTTTGAAAATTATGCGTTCTGGACCTAGAGGTTTACTAGGTTCTTTCGAGAGGCGAGAAGGGATTCACCTTACATGAAATAGGGATTCATTGCAAGGATTGGAAAACCCTAGTTCGTTGGTTTAATAGCATATTTCTACTTGAGATGACCTTGGTTTCCATGTATTAGTTGGGTTGGAGAGTATGTTACTCTTTGGAGTGCTGTTAGAGGAGTCGTGCTCAAAATATTTGGACGTATATTTTAGTAAGATTCTAGTACAAAAGAATTTGAAATAGATTAAGGTTTGGCACTACTTTATGGAACTAATATAGAGAACAATATGTTAGGTTCATCTACACTGAGCACAAAACATTGCATAGTATTTTAGATGACATTTAAAAAAAAGATTGTTTTCTTTGGAGTTAATTTGAAACGGGTATGCACAATATACTTAGAGTTTAAATTGTACTCAAACTTGGATTTCAAAATAATTTTCAAAAATATGAAAGTTGTACGAAGGTATGGGTTTTGTCTTTATATGAGTATCAGGAAAGAGTTTCAATTGATTTAGAGCTATAACGGAGGAGTATCGAGTCTCCGAGCATTAACAAGGAGAGAAATGAGGGGGGGGGGAATCTGTTGGCTGTATGCTGGGTGACGTCAAGGGCGAACCGTGGGGAGACGCTTTCAGCATGCAAAGGCGGCTTCGAAAAGAAAAGACGTGGATTACGCTTTCTAGCGCATAAGGCGGAAAACGCAAGGTATGCTTTCACCTTCTGGATTAATGCTGGGCTGACAGCGGATAGCACCAGAGTCGCCTCGGTGGCATTGTCCGAGCAACGGCGGTGGTCTTGAAGGCGGCAGAAGGAGGGAAACGTTGGAGCTGGCACGGTGCAGGAAGGCGAGCTCGTCTGAGCGGGCAAAGCCGGAGTCCGGCAGTGGGCTCCGAGGTGGCTTAAGTCGTGGCGGTCCGGCGACGGGGCTCACCGGAGCAGCGGCGGGGTGGCTTGTGGATCTCTCGGCGGCGACGGCGGTGCGAGGGTTGGCGGCGAGCACCAAAGCAAAGGCACGTAGAGTGGCTGACAGAGGAGATGGGGAAGGTTCGGCAGGGCTTCCTCGGGATCACTCGGTGGTTTAGCAGAACGAGAGGAGAAAGGAGCAAAGGGGCAGTGAGCAGGAAAGCTCGACTGAAGAAGACGATAGGGACGGCTCGTGTGGCAATTGAGACGTGGCCGGCTCAGAAGTGGGTAACCTGGGGGGGGAGCATGTGCTGGTGACAGCCCGTCTGCTGGAGGCGGGAAAGAACAGGGAAAGAGCCCGCCGGTGGAGGCTCGACAAGCAGAGGGGCTATCGGCGGTGGCGAGGGTCGAAGAGTGGTGCTCGCTGGTGGGGAACCGCTCGATGGTGCGAGCTGAGACTGTTGCTCGGCCAGCGGCACTGAAGCGTAAAGAAACGATGTCGACCGCCTCGTGGAGTTGTGGCGACGTGGCGAGCCTGTTGGGGACATGGCGGGGCTAGCAAAGGGGTTAGCCGCTGTGCTTAGTTGCAGAGGAGAGAGGTGCTAAGTGGAAGAAAGAAAGTGGAGGGGTGAATGGCTGCTCGGCTGGTGGTTGGGTAGCTCGGGGAGGAAGAAAGGTAAAGGGAACTCAGGTGTTGAGGGGGTGCGAAGGACCGAGAGAAGCTAGACGAGGAAGAAGGGCGTGCTCGGCTCAAGAGAATGGAGAAGAACCAAAGGAAATGGGAGATATGCAGCTTAGGGGGAGAGACACGGGAATAATTTGAGAGGAGAAGAGACTACTGCCGGTGCTGTTGGGGCATAGTAGGGGTTAGGCACCGCTTATATGCCGGCAAGAAGAATAGTGGCAGGGAGTAAATGGAAGCAGGTAAGAAGGAGTTAGGGGCTGCCAAAGAGAGTCAGGTCCACCCGAAAGAGAGAAATAGGCCAATCGGTTGGTACTGAACAGGAACTCCCGGATGTGTTGATTGGACCTTTCTAAAAAAATTATTATTATTATTATCAATATTTTTATTTTGTTTTCTTGTTTTTATTTTTGAGCAAGTTATAGGGTTTTTATTGTGGAATTTGGTTAAGAGCGTAACTAAGGTACCTCAGGAAAAAGTTTGGGAAGTTTTGGATGTTTTAAATGGTTGGAATTAAGCAACCTCCAAAATGGGCCAAAATTTTAAATTTTAAGTTATTTGAAGTTCTCTGAAAATGATGTTGATGGCCAAGCTTAGATTTGAGCTATAACGATTGAGGGTCGTCCCTCGTCCTTTTTGGACATTTTTACGATGTCGGAAGTTAGGATTTCACTTTGTAGAAAAGGTGTCGAGGAACTTGGGAATGGTGCCGAGGTACATCTAGGGTACAAGGATGATATGGTGATGGCGGGATCCCCTCTGGGTAGGCCCAAGACAAGGAGTTGGCCCAACAGGCCTAGGGTGGCCCATGCAGGTCCACCCCGGGAGGCCCACTCCGCCAATCAACGTCCCATGAAGTCCACTCGGCTGAAACATCGGAGCGCTAATCAAGACAAGCGTTACGACGCCATCAATAGAGCGTTACCACGACGCATGTAATCAGGAGTTATAGCAGACATTCAGTGTGCCGTTACCACGACTCGGCTGACTCAGCAGTTGTAAAGCCTAGCCTTGTCAGTCCTATATAAGGCAAGGCTAGGGCTCCCACGCGAGAGAGGAAAAAAAGAGAAAAAAAAGGAGAGAACGTCAGAGAGTCACGTCCGTCCAGGTACTAATTCATTTCTCATACGAGACCAGATAAAATATCCAGCAGGAGTAGGGTATTACCTCTTCCAAAGAGGGCCTGAACCTGGGTAAAAATCTCTCGTGTGAACCCGTCCTGATCATCCTCTTACGCCCCCTAATTCACCAAAATGTATATTGCCGTGAAATCCCCGTGACACATGGGAACCACAAGGAGTAAGGGTGTCCCTCGTATTTTCGTGATATTTGTATGGTCACGAGGTAGGCTTTTGGGTTTAACACATTGTTCGAAGGGAAAGGGAGTTGAGGTTTGCATAAGCGCATATACCTGAGAGCTGTATGTGCTCACACCATTCATGTCAAATTATAAGGAGGCAGTAAGAGAGATATGACACCGGAAAGGACCATGCCACAAAATATACTTTCACACATCGAAAATGGCTCCCACGATGTTTAGCGTTGGAACGGGCTGGGGTTCCCTAGTGGCATGACTGAGGAATAAAGGATTCCCAAGGCATTGGGGAAATAGATTAAGTTGTATATCGTTGGGGAAGAGAAGAAGGTGGCGACGGTGCCGAGGGAGGCATACGCCCATATATGCGCACGTAGGTTGACATGTGCACATACGTAGAGATGTCCGACTAATAGACAAACATGCTCACATACTTATAGGCATATGCATGTAGGGAATTGCGGGTATGCGTGTATGGACACATGATAACTCCGGTAGGGAAGGGAAGACGGAGGTGGCCTTACATCGAGGGACGTAAGGTTGAAGTGGTGAAAGAATAAACGCAACGGGGGTTTGAGCGGGTGTGCCTTTAAGGGAGGGTATCACCTAGTTGCTAAAACCAGGTGGTGCTGTGATTACGGAACGGACGATAGGATCTTAATTAGGTTTGTTTATGGAGCTATTTTTATTAGCCAAAAAGGTTTTTGTAAGCCCTAATTTTCAGGTTTTAGAAAAATAGGGTGTGACACCACAGTCCAATCAGAGAGGTGAAGCATGCTGGCCTCGTGCCGATGGCACACGACATCGGCTACCTCGGCGGCTAAAGTCCTTCCCAAGAGCCCAAATCTGAAGCAAGCTAGATCTAGGACATAGGAGGACTGTCACGCACCGGTAGCCTGCCACACACATCGCCGGATAGCGCTGGCCCCGGCCACTAGCTCCGCCCTTCATGTGCCGCTGGAGCCAATGAACATCATCGGAGAAGCCACACCTTCCGATCCCTCGAGCGCTACTAGAAGAAACACCACCCTGAGGCGGGCCCCATCGTCGCCATGACAGGTGCCGGCAATGACGACGAGGAAGGAAGACGGGGAGGGCCCTAACGGATGGGGTGGAGGCGCCGCCCGTGTCACTCTAGAGGAGGAAGGGGGGAGATTGAGGTTCTTTTAAGCTTGAAATTTTGAGGTGGCCAGGACGGTGCTATTGCAAGAGTGTTTCATTAGGGAAATGCATGTCTCCGCTCTCATGGTCTGGTCTCGTCAGTGGAGAGTTGGCTGGTTGATGGGTGGGGGTTGCCTTTGGCAAAGGGTCACCCTGCCTTGGAGCTGGGCACGTGCTCGACTGGCCATGGCTTTGGTCAGTGAGGAATCTAGATTCTTACCAATGGGATGCCACATTTCACATGCGTAATTCAAAGATCTTGTACCGATATTACAAATTCAATGTATAAAGTCTAGTTTTGTTCAAAAGTTTTGACACAAATAGTTTAATAAGATCTGGTAACACTTTTTTTCTAGTTGATGGAGAGAGGTGAGTGACCAGTGGCAACCGGGAAGCCATGGAGTTGGGAACTTTAGCTGTCTCAGTGTTGCCCGTTGGGCTGTTGGGCAGATGTCAGGATGGGCTTCAGTGCAGGACTACCGGTGATTGTGGGCTGGACTTTGACCTTCTGGCCTGAACTGAGCACACATATGAACTATTGGAGTTGGATATTAGCAAGCGTCTTTTTCTGTACGTCGTATTATCCGATGAACTGTCGGCTTCAGTTCTGTACTTGCCTATAGCTACTCTTTTATGTCTGTAATCCTGCTATCATTTGGGGCTTTGTATACGAAGCCGTGGTACGTAAATCGGACTGTCATTTTTTTTACAAATTAAGCTACAAATGAGCATATATGCTGAATTTTTTAGACTCCGGTCCATGTGGACCCTTTCAGAAATGCCGTCCATAAAGTTATAGTCCTTTTATGGATTTTCATTGTGATATAAAATTTAGTAAAAGATATGACAATATGCGTTCCGTAAACAAAGACAAATTGAATTTGGCACCTTTCAATTGCATACTATCCACTATTTATTTTTTTATTTTTTTGCAGGACGTAGTAGACGGTTATATTTTTGCACTAAATTTTAGGAGTGTATATGTGATGGCACGATGAACATATACTATTTAAAAATAGCATTCGCAACTTTTGAAAGAGAAAGAACGACGGATCCACATGAATCCGGATCTGAAGAAAAGTTTCAGGCTGAAAAATTGATTGCTTTCTTTCTTTGCTGGAAACCAGCCGGCTGATTCTCTTGAAAACCCAACAAAAATTTACGCAACCGAGGCCTCTCGAGAGTCCATCAAAAGGGAGGACCAAATGGCAAACGCGCGCGCTACCTAGCTGCTGCTGCGCTCCAAGATGGAGAAGATGCTTTCCGTCGAGCGAGTTTACCTAGCTAACCTCCTTTACCGATATATCAATCCAGCTACGGAAAGCGTTGCCGATCGCTCGCTCGCGCGCGGGTCGCCGGCCGGCCAAATTCATGCACCGGCGCGCGCGTTGCATGCGCGCGTCGCCGCTAGCTGCATCTGCTGTTCGCGTTGTCGTCGTGCACCTACGCACTTGCATGCTCCTCTCCACTGTCGCCATTGTTGACTTGCGCGGCACCGACGTACGTTAAGGTCATCGCTTCTAGCTACTATGGGTCACCAGCTACGTAACAAAACTGTGAAAACATGAGCATGCATTTTTGAGAAAAATAATCAATCGATCAACCGGTGGTACATGCACTAATTAATTGACACACATCCGATCAAATTAAGCCGTACCACTCCACAAGGAGCATGAGCATCCAAAGCTAGCTAGAACACAGGGTAAAGACCAATAATCCTATTTTTACTTAAAAGTTTTATAAAATTTTTACTTACATGCTGCCGTAGAACAAGAAATGAGATAAAAGAAATTAGTCAAATAACTGATGATTTTCTTAAATCATGCCTTCTCTAATTAAAAATCATGGTAAGTAAACCTTTTGAAAAAAAAACGTAAGTAAAACTTGTGTATATTTCTTCTGTGGAGTGTAGAATTGCTCATTTGCTCGGGTAAAAACAATGCACGTACAGTATATATATAGCAACTAATCATGCTTGTGCATCGATGTGCACATACGTGTGTTAATCAGTGTATGGATATGCGGGAGTGATCATTTGTTTCCCTGTATGTCGGGTGTCGGCAAACGAAGAGCATCATGGGTTGCTGTAAGAATCTCAGGGCTCAAATTAAGCCCATGCACTGTTCCGGATAGGATCATACTAGCTAGATAGGAGCACTGTTAAGTTACTGGGCTGGTTTGCCGTCGTGTACTCGCTGTTCGTGTAGACCCGTCCAGTTTCCAGGGGCCACGTGGATGCGTTGGCTACTTGTGCATGCATGATTGGCTTTGTCCCGTCGCTACCAGGCGTGCTCCCGCTACATGCTACGACGAACGACTAGTTGCACTTAACCTTAGGCTTTTCCCTAGTTTTTTTCTGCCATGGAAAAGAGAGTTCTATTAAGGTTGAATTTCCTAGCTAAAAATTTAGGTTTTATGGTCGTACTGCACAAAAACCCTAGGTTATTTGGCTACTTGCACTTTTTAGGTTTTTTTTTCTAATTTTACAGTTAGAAGGTTTCACATAACCCTTCTAACAAAATTGTAGGACATCATATTGTGATGGAGCCATTGACCGGAGCAAATCCACGTTTGAGAGGTAGCCCGGCGGTTAGAATGGTCGACATGGGAGGGTAGTTCGATGGATCCGCTTGCCAGTGGCGGTGGGGATTGATGGATGCAAGGATTTTGCGAAACCTTTATGACTATAAAACCACTAGTCAAGAAACATGTGACCTGCTGCAATTGTGACTATAAACCTCGTGGTTATGTAAAATTTGTCATTTATTAAGCATTCAAGAGCATCGTCATATCAACACAATATGTGACATCAATAGACAAATTGCTGAACTCGACATATCTAGCCGTTTTCCAACATCATATACTACGTCTCTATCTTAATCTCCGGCCCTTAACCTTGGTAATCTTCGCCTCACCTAGTGCTATATACCTTTTAGTAACCTTGAGGCTGCTGATTTTCGTTCAGTTCTCCTCTAATTAATTGGACAATTTTTTTTTGATTAATGGATCGAGGCAAAGTTTTAGCCTCTGGTTTAGAAAAAGAACGTGAGGCATTGTCCGGATGGCAACGTGGTCCTAGCCCTAGCGAGGCAAGATGAACCAAAGGATTCCAACTAAAGGGACTCTTGCCCGTGGCGCCCATACACGTATGCATAATTGCATATGTTGGGCCAAAAATGACGAATGATTCTTTAGTGGTGCATGCTGTATGCTGGTGCAGTCACCGAAAGATAGGCAAAAGAGAGAAATAATGCGGTGAAAGCTAAGAATCAGATCGAAGTATCAATCAAACAAAGCCATATTGTACTATAGCTTGTGCTTGCCAATTATATGAAGCGCTATCGACATGAACTCATGATGGGTGGTTTGACTTAAGAGACTATAAGAGTCCTATGTGCCGGCCGGTCCGGTCTTATATGCGTCGTCGTTTTCATGCGTGCATAGCTTTGTGCACAGCGCTGGCTTATGGACTCTTCGATCGAGCTAGCTAGGGTCACTGGGTCACTTCGTGCTTCCTCTAGCTACGTACTACGTCTATCGCACCTTTGGAAATTGCAATCGATTTTGAGAGTTTGATTTGTTCGTTGTGATGAAGATACGCTAGATTGATGGAGTTTGCAACCCTCCCTGTGCCGCTTAATTACATTTTTTCATGAATGCATACGTACGTAAAGCTGCCACAATATTCTAAACATGGCAAAATTAGCTACAAGACTCCGTCGATTAATGGCAATAATTTGCATAGGGACACCGTAAATTCTTGTAGCGGCAAAAGTTCACTCTAAAAATATGTGGTACCACTGCTACAGAAAACACTTTTTCAAACGGTTCAATTTTAATATTCTAGATGGTTATTTAAACTTCTGAGAATATCCATCACGGATTTGAGGTTTCTATCCCAAACGGCTTTCAAGGCGTCTGAGATAGACGCAAATCTGACACGGTCTAATTCCTAGAACCATATGGGATTGATATTTCACATTAAAAAAAATACAGGGGCGATGCCCCTCCCCTCTATCGCCCTCCCCTTCGTCCGACTTGACGTCCCTACTGCCATTGAACTGGATGACTGCCGGCGAGTACAGTGCCACCAGGTGTCCACTCACCACTGCCTTCACCAGCAGCACCGTGCCCCCGCTTCGGCTACCCAAGCAATAGAACCGGATCTACACATAGACAATGCGCGGACTGCGGCGACCCACATACTACTCATCCACAATATATCATACAGAGTAGCACACCAGAACATTGCAGCGGTCCATATATTACAAACTTAATTTACAAACTCAAAATATAACATAAAATCTTACCAACTTATTCCTAAAAGTATGGAAAATTTAAAACCGTTATCACTTGGTTACAGCAAAAGACTTATCTACAAATCTCGACTCACCCGACCTATACTTCTACTCGGTGGTATTCTCGTCGCGGCACTCGACGTAGTAGTCGACACCCTCGTCCTCCTTCGTCGACGCCTGCTCTTCAGGAACTTCCTCGTCGACCTCGAGTACACCACCTCCGTCTCTGCCGTCGGCTCACAGTCTAATCAAAAGAATTAGAGTAAAGTGATGAGTACAAAAGATACTCAATAAGTCCAGGAATAGTAAAGAGATTTTTGATGCACTATCTACTGAGAACAACAATGCTCTCCAAAAGCAATGCAATTTTGTAAGGTAAAAGAGTTAAGTTTTAATTTAAGAGACTATGATCTCATGCCTTACAAGCTGCTAGGATCCCCGATGGATCCCTTTCCTGCCGCGTTCGCAGTTCCAATCAGGAACATAGAGTGA
Source organism: Stipa capillata (assembly GCA_019208055.1). Taxonomy (NCBI): domain Eukaryota; kingdom Viridiplantae; phylum Streptophyta; class Magnoliopsida; order Poales; family Poaceae; genus Stipa; species Stipa capillata. The sequence goes on from JAGXJF010003410.1 coordinate 175,796, forward strand.
CTCAGCCACACTTTCTTACACTCAACAAAGGTGCACAACTGTACCCACAAACGACCAATAGTTGTGGCGTTCACGTCGTCACATGCACAACCAGATTGTAAGGTCAAAAAGCCGTTCCACCCCCGCTCAGTCATACCCCACGTCGTAGTCCCGCACAACAGCCCAGGTACTACCGATCTCACGTTGATACTACAGATCCAACGCACTGTGGTTAGCCAATGGCTAACACCACCTTCCCAACAATTGATACTCCAGATCCAACTATTGAGCTCTTCCTTTCCTGGGGGAGTATGACCTATGGCAAAAGTACTTTGGCTCTCAGCTCCGCCCATACAAGGTATGTGGTATGCACGATCACTACGGCGCTTAAGCACAATCGATCATTTGTTGCTTTAACCTTATATGAACAAACCCATGTGATGAAATCCACCTTCCGATGTGGGCACCCTTCCAGGATATCACCACCCACCATGATCACGCCCAAAAACTAGCGATCAAATAAAACAACAATTGATTCATCTTTAGAAAATAGATTTACATTTTGTGCATGTTATAGATGAGAAGGAAATTTTATAAAACGTTCTCAACGGATATGAACAATAAACTGGACTTGTCTGGTAACGGATAGGTAGTGGAGTTTGACTGGTCTACTTGCTGAACTCCGGTTTCTGATAAAAAGCAATAAAGTCTGATAAGGACTTATCCAGAAGAAATAACTCAACATGAATGCTGATGCCATGGCAATGCATGCATGATTAATTTGCTCTAAGGATTTTAGACATAATTGTGTTCGCACGAAAATTAGATCCGCGGAACACCTAGATACGTGGAGTCGCCAACCGTACTTTCGTGTACGATAAACGGTTGCTTTCCGAGCAAAGCAACAAAGGGTGGATAACTATCGTACTTTCGTGTACGACGAACGATTGCTTTTCGAGCAAAGCAACAAAGATCTTCTTGCTTTCGTGAAGAAGATCGGGACTCCTGACTCTAACTGAATACAGATATGCAACCTTTCCTTATTTAAAGGATCCTGATCCTAACGTACATATAAACCGTAACCACCTTTGAACCAGGACTCCTTCTTGTATACGAGTGCCTTCCCGAATCCGTGATTAACTTTCCTTTGTGATTCTTCGCCTTGTTTCCCAAGTTGAAGTCTTCTGGTATCTCCAAGTCACAGATTCTGTCATCGGAAGCAGACTTGGATGCAACCGACTTGATGTATCAACTCATCAACTCAGTGGCGCCGCGACCTATTTCCAGTACTCGAGGTCAAAATGGTCTATGCGGGTCTCAGGGACCCCTGCGAGTACCTTAGTACTCGGGGACGCGGGCTGCTCGGGTCCCAAGTCGATCAGATGATGTCCTGGTACTCGGGGAAAATCACTCGGGTTCCCGAGTTGATCCACTCAGTGCTCGGGGACGTGAGTACTCGGAAACAGGGGTACTCGGGCTGCGAGTACTCGGGGTTGCAGGTACTCGGGAACACCAGTACTCGGGGATGCAGACGCGCTGGTGCTCGGTGTCAGGAGGTTTTGTTCGGGATGCTGCAATAGTCAAGCATGTATGAAAAGTTCAACACTAAGGCCACATCTTGTTAGTCCATTATTTCAACTCCCAACCACAATACTAATTTGGCCAACTGGATAAATCTCAAAGCCAAATTACGCTGTAAACACATGCCCTCCTATTTTCGGTATATGGTATTTACCGAAAATACTATGTCATTTCTCAGGGCGATATAATATATCGGCCAAACCAGCTATCAAGCTTCTTGCCACAAGCTCGGATAAAACTTCTTCAAATACTTTCCGTTAAGAGCTTTAGACAAACCTTCTCCTTGTAAAGTTTGCACAAAATAGGAATTTTCAGGAACAATTTCTACAACTCTATATGGACCTTCCCAACTCGGCGACCATTTGCCGAATTTATTACTTCTGGTTCCAACAGGTAAAATCGTCTTCCATACCAAGTCTCCTATCTGAAATGATTTCTCCCTTACTCTCTTGTTGTAAGCCTTCGCTACTCTTAACTTCTCTTTTTCAATCTCCCACAAGGCTTTCAGCCTCTCTTCTGCGACTTCATCTATTCTGTCCAGCATCAAACTATTATAATCTACAGCCGACAAGTCGTTTTGTCTGGCTATTCTGAGAGCTTGTAAATTGATCTCGACAGGCAACACTGCCTCCTGTCCATATACCAACTCGTACGGCGTCACTCGGGTTGCCCCATGCCTGGATACTCGATGAGCCCATAGAGCTTCCGAAAGTACTTCATGCCACCTTCTCGGATGCTCCTCAATTTTTTTCTTTATAAGTTTAATCAATGTTTTATTGCTAGACTCAGCCTGTCCATTGGTTTGGGCATAATAAGGCGACGAGTTCAACAATCTAACTCCAAAGGACTCGGCAAACTCATTAAATTGATGAGACATAAAAGAAGCACCTTGATCAGTGGTCAAAGTCTGAGGAACGCCGAACCTATGAATAATATGTTCCAAGACAAAACTAATTACCTCCTTATGAGTCATATTTCTCAAAGGAACTGCTTCAGTCCATTTAGTAAAGTAATCCGTAGCCACAAGGACGAAGCGATGACCCTTAGAAGAAGCAGGATGTATCTGACCAATGAAGTCTAAACCCCACCCCCTAAACGGCCACGGCTTTATAATAGGATTCATCATAGCGCGGGTGCCAATTGTATGTTTCCAAATTTCTTACATGCTTCACATCCTCTATAATATCGGAAACAATCTTCCAACATCGTCGGCCAATAGAAGCCTGCTCTTTTTAATAACCATTGCATCTTAGGAGCCGACTGATGTGTTCCACATATTCCTTCGTGTACTTCCCCCATGGCTACTCTCGACTGGTCTGGACCCAAACATTTTAACAATACTCCATCTACTGTTTGGCAAGGTATATTTTATAGCTTGCCGCCGAATCTTCCTATTCCTTGTTTGACTCGGATCTTTCAAATAACTAGCTAGGGGTACTCTCCAATCATTAAATTCTAAGTTGCCCGCCGACTCGGCTACTTGTGGTTCTTGTACTGAACTAGTGCCTATCGGGTCGGTGCCGCTTCTAGGCAAGTTGACTTCGAGTTCCGACAAGTCGGCCTCGACTTCAAATAAGTCGGCCTTGCCTATAACAGTAGCTAGCACCAGTTCCTTTGATATAAAGAATGTTCCTCTGCCGACTTGATACCCGGATGCTTGCTGTGCTAGAAAATTAGCTCTAGAATTATCTTCCCTAGGCACATGGCTGATAGTGAAAGTATCTAGGGACTTGATTATATCTACACATCGGTCTAGGTAACTATTTAGTAGCCCATCAAAACACTGGAATTCTCCATTAACCTGCTGAACTACTAGCAATGAATCCCCATAAGCATCTATGTCTCTTACGCCCATGTCGACTAAGTTTTGCAAACCAAACAGCAGTGCTCCATACTCTGCTTGGTTATTAGTACAAGGATATTCTAATCGGACCGATGCTTCATAAATAACATTATTTGGTGAAATTAAAACATTACCAATACCTTGCCCGCTTCTACAAACCGATCCATCAAAATAAAGCTTCCATGGGCACACGCTAACATAATTGATACTTTCTTCATCCCGAACCCTATGACTGACCATGAAGTCGGCGATGACTTGACCCTTCATGGAACACAGCGACTCATATGTTAGATCGTATTCTATCAATGCATAAGCCCATTTCCCAATCCTACCGCTAAGAATCGGTTGTTGCAACATATATTTGACTACGTCGACTTGGCAAGCCACCACGCAAGTACTCGAAAGCAGATAATGCCGAAACTTGGTACATGTGTAGAATAGAGATAAGCATAACTTCTCAATGAACACGTACCGACTTTCAGTGTCAAGTAGACGGCGACTTATATATGCGATAGTGCACTCCTTCTTACCGACTTCCTGAGTTAAAACCGCGCCGATCACCTTGTCTTGGGCAGCAAATATACAATCGGAACGGTAGGCCCGACTTGGGTGCTCGGAGCACCGGAGGTCTCGACAAGTATCTCTTAATGTTATCGAAAGCATCTCGCTGCTCTGCCCCCCAAGTGAACTCGGCTTCGTGCTTTAGCCGGAGTAAAGGGACAAACGATTCAATCTTTCCCGCCAGGTTAGATATGAATCGTCTTAAGTAATTTATTTTCCCCAACAGACTTTGCATATCCTTTTTGCATGTGGGTTCTTCCAACTTCCTGATGGCTTCTATCTTCTTAGGGTCAATCTCTAAACCATGTTCATGAATTATGAACCCTAAGAACTTGCCGGCCGACACCCCAAAAGCACACTTGAGCGGGTTCATCTTCAGCCCATACCGACGCATCCTTTCAAAGGCTAATCGTAAGTCGGCTAAATGATGATCAAATCCATCCGACTTAATGATGACATCATCAATGTATACTTCCAACACTATGCCCAGAAGATCATGAAATATCAAGTTCATAGCTCGTTGATATGTGGTGCCGGTATTCTTCAACCCGAATGTCATGACAACCCACTCAAACAACCCGACAAAACCGGGGCAACAAAAGGCAGTCTTAAACATGTCCTCTTCGGTCATAAAGATTTGATTGTACCCGGCATTGCCGTCTAAAAAGCTAATCACCTTATGTCCCGAAGAGTCGTTTATTAACATGTCGGCTATTGGCATGGGATATTCATCTTTAGGGGTAGCCTTATTTAAATCCCTAAAGTCGATGCATACTCTAATTTTACCAGTGTTTTTCTTCTCGACCGGCACAATATTAGAGATCCACTCGGCATACCTACACGGCCGAATAAATCCGGCTTTCACCAGCCGATCGACTTCTTCCTTGATACGGTTATATAGATTAGGGTTGAAACGCCTAGGTGGTTGCTTGTGTGGCCTGAAACCCGACTTAATAGGTAATTTATGCTCGACTAGACTTCTACTCAATTCGGGCATTTCAGTGTAATTCCAAGCGAAGCAGTCAATAAATTCTTTAAGTAATGTGCATACCTCGTTCTTCTGACCGACTTCCATATTGGCATTGATGAACGTAGGTCGGGGAACTCCTCCGTCACCAATGTCGACTTCTTCAAGCGAGTCGGCCGATTAGAATCCTTGTCCGAGTTTTTCCATGTCATTAAAGTCTTCAATGGTCTCATGCATATCGCTCTTCCCGGAACGATACTCTTCAGTGCGCTTTTGCAACCACTTAATGCTATCTTCTTTATTCATTACTTACAAAGATAGGTCATTAAGCCGAGCTATACAAGCCGGCTGCGCCTGTATCGGTACAAACCCATCCCTACCGATACTGATGTAATCGTAATCTGATAAATTCCTGCCCGACAAGCATCTCATATCGCCGTGTTGCCAATCAACCGTTGTTTCAGCAAGAGCGATGCAAGCCGAGTTGTCTGCCCTTGATGATCTCTACGTCATCCTCTACCCATTGGATCAAGCATTGGTGCATAGTGGAAGGGATGCAGCAATTTGCATGAATCCAATCACGTCCCAGAAGCACATTGTATCGGCCTTTGACATCAACGACGAAGAAAGCAGTCGGTAACGTCTTACTCCCGACTGTGAGTTCCACGGAAATCACACCCTTGGCCTCAGATAATTCTCCTGAGAACCCGCTGAGCCCCATGTTAGTCTTCATCAACTCGTCTTCCTTTCGGCCTAACTTAGAGAAAACCGAAAGGGGCATAATGTTAACTCCAGCACCGCCGTCGACAAACATTTGGCCGACTGGTTTCCCGTCGATGTGGCCCTTGATGAACAGAGGCTTCAAGTGCTGTCCAGGTTCCTCTGGCTTCTCAAACGTAGCATTTTTCGGACCGAGGACGAGTTTTGCGATCTCCAACTCGGGTGCACGAAAATCCATGGGCAACTCGAACACCATGTTGACGTCCATGTCGGCGGGCATTCCCGGACATCGCCACTGGTAGCATCAACTTCTTCCTTCGCTATGCGCTTCACTCTCCAAGTCATCTTTGCTGGTGTCATCGGCCTTGCTCGGTTGAACCACTCGTCGCGTTTCTTCTCAACTAGCTCCTCTCTGAGTTCGAGTGCTCGCAATCGATGTACCCTCTGCTTCTGAGTATGCGTGAGTCCTGTAGGGCACCATTGAGGCTTTGGCTTTGTTCCTGGCTCAACCGACTTGATGTTGCTGACTTGCTTCTTTGGCACCGGCTTGTCGAGTTTATTTTTCCGCGTGCCGGGTTTAGCTGCGCCGCTGGACTCTGGCCCGTCCGAGTTGTCTATCGTGCCGAACTGTATCCGCCGGGTTCCTGCTGGTGACGTCGAGTTGTTCTGCGGATTGATTGCCACAGCGGATCGATGGTGTCGACTTGCCTCCGGAACTCGGGTAACACCCGCTTCGTCCGAGTCGGGCGCGAACTAGGCCGTTGTGGTGCTATCAGATTTGGACTCGTCACGCTTGACCGGCGCCCAAACGCACTTGATCGGCGAGTTGTTTCTCTGAGCCCCTCCGGATGCCGCCGAGTCCCTCTGTGCGCCGAGTTCCTTATGCCGACTAGCAATCTCACTCGGTGACCTGGCCCTCGGGTTAAACCGAGTCCTCTTCCCTTGTAGGTGTTCCCTAAACTCGGGCCTTGATGGGATCCACTCGGCTGGATAATGCCGATTGGCCCAACGGGATATGGTGCCCAGGGATTGAAACCCCATGGAAAAAACTGTGGATAACACGGAGGCGCGCATCCCCAATATGGAGGACCCGTTGTGAAGTATGGTGGTGAACGTATGGGCCTTCTTGCCAGTACTCGGGCGCATCGAACTCTGGTCGAGGAGGTGACCTAGGACGCTTAGCACTTCTGAGCCGAGTGAACACATTGTTAGATGTGCGTGAGGTATATTTGTCCAGCAGTTGTTTCACTGTCGGCTTTGGCTTTGCGACGTGCCCCTTTCCTTGGTTGACCTTCCAGACTCCGACTTCTGGATTTTTTGGTTTGATCATCCTTGGAGCAGCATCATCGTCAATGAGGACGTTCTTTCCTTTTGTCGACTCGGCCTGATTTGACCGAATTAACACTTTCTTCTTCTCCAAGTCGATCACATTGATCAGAAAGGGATCGCTATGAAGTTTCATCTTGGTACTCTGAGCAAATGTCAATCGTTCGTCATTAATGGCTGATTGCACCTGTCGACGAAACACATTGCAGTCGTTAGTGGCATGAGAGAAAGAGTTGTGCCACTTGCAATAAGCTCTTTTGCCCAAGTCGTCTGCTGATGGGAATACATGTCCTTCCCTTACTCGGATCAGATTTCCTTACAGGAGCATGTCAAAAATCTTATCGCACTTGCTAACATCGAAGGTGTACTTCATTTCTTCTCTTCGAGTAGGTGTAGGTTTTAAAGCAAAACAAGCAAACGGTTTCGACTTGGGTGCCTGAACCCACTCGGCTATGCATATATCCACATCATCCTCGCTAGTTGAGTCATCACCATACGATATAATATTAACCACAGGCTTTTCCTTGCTTTTATTCTTGTTATCCCCAAACCGGCTATACTGCTTAACTTCCTTAGCACGGTTCTCCTGTGTCACGGCTTTCTGTAAGACCTGATTAATATTCAAAAACTCTTGGCCCTCTAACCTATCCCTAATATGAGTGAGCAAGCCTGAAAAAACGAGGTCGGCCAGGTCTTTTTCGGCCATGGTCAAACTAAAACACCGGTTTTTAACCTCCCTGAATCTTCTAATGTAATCATACACCGGTTCATTGTATTTTTGTTTAACCATTGTCAAGTCCGAGAGCCTAAGTTCGGTCTCACCGGTAAAAAAGTACTCGTGAAACTTTTGCTCTAATTGCGCCCATGTCGTGATGGATTTGGGAGCGAGCGACGTAAACCAGGTGAAGGCTGTACCAGATAATGACAAGGGAAAAAGCTTGACCCTGTAGAGATCTGATGTGCCGACTTCACTACATTGTGCCAAGAATTGCCCTACGTGCTCGAACGTGGATCTACCCTCTTCCCCGGTGAACTTAATGAAATCTGGAACTCTAAAAACCGCGGGGGTACGGCGTTGTGTCGAAGCATTCAGGGTACGGCTTCTGATAAGCGCGTGTTTTGCCCTTAGGTTCTACACCGAGTTCCCTAAGTGCTCCGGTGAGTTGGTCCTTAAAACTTGTATTGGCTGGTGGCACTGGTGTAACGTGTGAATACGAAGTCGGCTCCGGCAATATGGGTTGGACTTGCGGTGGATTAAAATATGATTCTGGAACCGGCCCATGGGGGACTCCGGTACCAAGAGGTGGTATAGGTGGTGTGCTGTATGCTACTGTCTGGTAATACAGTTGTGGCACGTGGGCATTAAGGCTAAGACTTTGGTTGTCGTTGGTAAGGCTCTGGTACGCCAAGTCGGAATAGTAGCCGCAGTAATTGCCGGAGTAGTTTCCATTAGGTGATTAATCCCATTAGTATCCGGGTACATCGGCCGCTTACCCCGATGTTCATCATTGACCCACGACACCATCGACCTAACCTGATGCTGCAGACTACTCTTCAGATCCTTAGCGAGTTGTTCTTTGAAGTCATCAAATCGGCTAGTCATCACTTGGGTGAGTGTTTGTGCCGTATTATCGATATCAGAACCATACTTACTAGCTACCGACACGTCAATCAGATGAGCAATGTCTTTAGAACAAGTCGGTTTACTTACATCGGCGTTGAGCGCGGAAGAAGGACTCGGCACGACCACCTTTCTGATGACGCCGTTCCTCGTCTTCTGGTAGCTGGCCAACTTCTGCCGGAGTCGTTCCGCCTGCTCTTCTTCGAGTTGGCGTTCAATCTCTCGCCGTTCATCTTCAGATAGGTCGTCGAGCATGACGGCGATGATGTTGTCGGTGTTGACGATGCTCCCGTCCTTGGAGTCGGTATTCATTATGTAGCTCTTTTCTTCGTCCCCAGCAGAGTTGCCAATTGTGTTCGCGTGAAAATTGGATCCGCGGAACACCTAGATACGTGGAGTCGCCAACCGTACTTTCGTGTACGATAAACGGTTGCTTTCCGAGCAAAGCAACAAAGGGTGGATAACTATCATACTTTCATGTACGACGAACGATTGCTTTTCGAGCAAAGCAACAAAGATCTTCTTGCTTTCGTGAAGAAGAAACGACTATTTTAGTGCAAAACAGCAAAGATCTACTGCTAAGAAAAAGGCAAAAGATAAAGGTAATAGATTGATTTGTGTCGATTGTTGGATCTATCAATCGGCCGTCACCCTTTACATATTTATAGGGTGGTTGGTCTTTCCGTAGGAGATCGGGACTCCTGACTCTAACTGAATACAGATATGCAACCTTTCCTTATTTAAAGGATCCTGATCCTAACGTATATATAAACCGTAACCACCTTTGAACCAGGACTCCTTCTTGTATACGAGTGCCTTCCCGAATCCGTGATTAACTTTCCTTTGTGATTCTTCGCCTTGTTTCCCAAGTTGAAGTCTTCTGATATCTCCAAGTCGCAGATTCTGTCGTCGGAAGCAGACTTGGATGCAACCGACTTGATGTATCAACTCATCAACTCAGTGACGCCGTGACCTATTTCCAGTACTCGAGGTCAAAATGGTCTATGCGGGTCTCGGGGACCCCTGCAAGTACCTTAGTACTCGGGGATGCGGGCTGCTCGGGTCCCAAGTCGATCAGACGATGTCCTGGTACTCGGGGAAAATCACTCGGCTTCCCGAGTTGATCCACTCAGTGCTCGGGGACGTGAGTACTCGGAAACAGGGGTACTCGGGCTGCGAGTACTCAGGGTTGCAGGTACTCGGGAACACCAGTACTCGGGGATGCGGGCGCGCTGGTGCTCGGTGTCAGGAGGTTCTGTTCGGGATGCTGCAATAGTCAAGCCTGTATGAAAAGTTCAACACTAAGGCTACAGCTTGTTAGTCCATTATTTCAACTCCCAACCGCAATACTAATTTGGCCAACTGGATAAATCTCAAAGCCAAATTACGCTGTAAACAAATTGTTTTAAACATTCTTTTAAGGATTTAGAATTATTTAAGAGAACAACTAAGCTTTAGTTATTTTCAAAGATTGTATTTATTTTCAGATAACAACGTTTATTAATTAACTTTGGTTTACTTACTTATAGGTTCACTCTATTTTAATTGACTCAAGCAATTAATCTATAGTTCTTATTAAAAATCTACAGTTTCTATATTGACACAATATATTTTTCAATCCAGATAATTAATCTAAAGTAAAATTTGTAAGTTTAATATTTTCCTAGTCTTTTATCCCCCTTTTTTTTTCTTTCTTTTAAAGTTGGGCTTGGCCCTGCTGCCGGCTCACCCGTCCTCCTATTCTAATCCTCTCCCTCATCTCACACCTATACTCACCCCGCATAGCACTCTCTCACCTAGGTGCTGACCGCTCCCCTTCTCTCCTTCCTCAAGCACACCACTGCAGTTCTCGACGCCGGGCGAGAGCGCCTTCGCACTTTTCTCCTCCTTGCGGTCGTGAGCCTGCTCGGCTCCCCCAAACCTAATCTACCCGATGGGCCCCCTTCTCATCCCACATGCACCGCCTCGGCTATGTAATCTGCCCTCCCCGCTCGGAACCTCACCGTCGAGTCTGCTTCCTCCGTCACCCCGCTCGGACCCACCCGAACCGGCTCAGGATGTCTCCGCCACGAGCCTAAAGCTCGGGCTTGGCTTGCCCCGCCAGTGCCCTTCGTCGGCCGTCGCCCCCTTGGTCGCCTCGCCTTGCTTCGCTCAGGCCTCCCCTTCACACCACTCGGCGCCATCGTTGCCCGACGGCACGGATTTGGTCACCGTCGCAACCACGCTGGTGGCGTCGCCTCCAAGTAAGCCTCTTACCCTCTTCTTTCCTCTCTTTCTATTTCTTCTATTCTAGAGTTTTTCTATGGTGATCTGATTAATACTTATTCACTACGGACAGCATGACTTGATTTGGCTTATATCTAATTGAGTTAAAGAATGGTTCGAGCTTGTATCCGTTGATGCCTATAATTGCTTGATTTCATATGATTAATTTACTGGTATTGTTGTCTTGTTGCTATAGTTGATCTACAGGCTTTTAAGTATCTTTTGCTAGTTAGACTGAACCAATTGAGGTGAATAAGAACTGATCTGGACATGTGCTACCTGATCTTAGCTTATTCTAATTTCTGCCCACATACATATATATGTGTGTGTAAGCCGGTTAATGAACTGAAGAACAGATGCTAGCTTGGTCTTATTTGTTCTATATTTTCTCTCGTTCATATGTATGTCTTTATCAGTTTACTGAACTGAAGAGAACAGAACTACGCTTGATCTTGGTTAGCTTTGAAATTCCAATACATATATATGTGCTCATATATTGATTGATGAGAGCAGATGCTACACTATTTTTGCCTATTCAATGCCTTGATTTAAAATGTGTTTTTCTGAGAAAGACTCTGAGAAAGAATTGAGGAGGGTATAATGATAAGAACAGATATTGCACATGTTGCCTCCGGAAAACCCTGTGATGATTTTACAATCTGAGGGTTCTTAGTATCATGCTAAAACTTTTATGCATGTATATGTGAGACTAAGGTGATCCTAGATGGATTAATACCTTTTTTTCAAGTGGCAAGGTTTGGCCTCCCAGGTCTTTGACTTGCTCCTCGGTTTACTGGTGGCCTCTTCTCTCTTTTACTCCTCCTGGTTCTTGCTTCCTTGTGGTTTGACTCCTAAAGGTTCTACTAATCCTCCTCTTCCTACTCCTTTGGTCTTGGTGGCCTTCCTTCTCCTAAAGCTTCCTCTAGTGCTTGGCTATGGTTCCTGAGACCTGTTCTTCTGAGGCTGGTTCTTGCTCTTCTAGACAATGGCTATAGCTCTCTCTCCCTTAGTTGGTCCTTGTTGGAAGAATGTGGTCTCGAAAGGAGAAGTGTTGTTGTTAGCAGGTGTTTCACTCAACTGCCTTACTCCTATTTATACTGAGTTCTTCTCTGGAGCTCTATAATGATCACTCTATGCCACCTCCTACTACTCTACTATTACATGGCTGTTCTAAATTTTTACTGCATATTGCCCCAGGTTAGCTACAGTAGCTGCTCTACTTATCTTGTTGGCTGCCTTCTGAGCTAAGTAAATTGACTTGGGTCAATGCTTGTGGATTGCTACATGAGTCCATGGATGGATATGCTGCCTTATGAACCAATTAAATTTGACTTCGGTCAATTTTATGTTGGCTATTGGATAAGCATTTGATGAATGGTTTGCCTTATCACCATATTGATTTTGGAAGAATGATTTCTTTTCAAAACAACAAAAAAAAATTCATGGAGGCAATGTAGTATAAAATAAAATTATTTTAATACTCTCACATCTTTTCTTCATATACATATACATATATAGATTTGTCCGATGAGGGTCTTAGACACGTGGCCCTCGGACATTTTCAGAAACAAACTATTTACAAAATTATTTTCAAAATTAAAATTACTTAGGTCTTCGGCACTTTTTGCCCTCGCAACTAAAATCTGCGGATGTCAGCGGAACTGTGCTGGTGGGACTACATATATTTCAAAACACTTGTTTTCAAAAAGTCTTTGCCTCCTACATCAATGGCGTACTCCCAATAGTCCCGAGTGCATATACTCGACGACTTTGGGTGTTGCCTATATTTCCGAAGACTCCCTCCCTCTGACTCTCGGTGTTCTTCTACAGCACAATACTCGGAGATTAGGGTTAGAGATTAATGTATAGGTAGATACATTTCATCATGTAATTTTTTTTCTTCTTCTTTATTCATTTTGTAATAATGTTGTACTTAAGACATCTACAATATTCTCCAATTAATAAAGTTCTAAGTTCGAGTGTATGAGCATGTGTATGACGTATTTGAGATGAATGCCATGATGATGCGAATGCACAACAAAAATCTCTCCTCTCGTCCTAACTTTCGACGTAGCTTGATAGAATCGGGTCAACTCAGCAATGCGAGTTGACCTGACTTCCACCTCACGCCTCTCACGGCTAACTCTAAAACTAGAGTTCTCACACGGACACTCATCATCACTTCATCTTGCCATCATGCAATCAACTCATCTAAATAGTACATATTATCTAGGGTTCTTCGCTCGTACCATGCCAAGAATGTAGCAGGCCTCGAGATTGTTGGTGTTGTCATAGTGCTTCAGGAACCGCGACACTGGCTCTGAGCACGCATGCTCCGCGCTTGGAGGAGCTCCCTCCCCTTCGTTTTGGAAGAGAACCCTACCCCTCCCCCACACCTCGCCAGATCTGGAGACGCCCCGGCCCCTCTCTCTTCGCTGGATCTGGAGAGCACCAACCTCCTCCTCGTGCCGGTCCTCACCTCCACCCTCTAGGACGGTGGCCACCACTACCACCCTGGCGGCGTGAGCGGTGGAGGTGAAGGCAGAAGCATCGCCGCGCGCCTTGACCATCTTGGAGAGGGGAGATGGAGGAGGAAGGGATCCGAGAGAGATGGAAAGGGGATCGAGATGGGAGAGGTAGAAGGATGGGAGAGGATCGGCTCAGGGGATCCGAGAGAGATGTGATGGTTGTGGTGGAGAGGAGAGGAGCGGCTAGGGCTACGGGAGCGTGGACTCAGGGGTGACGGGAATAAATACCATATCGATGTTGGGCCGGGCCGTCAACCCAAAATCGCAGACAGGTAGCATTTTGAGCCATCTGGGATTTAAATTCCAGACGGTTTGAATTGGAAACCTATCAGATAGTTGACACATCTGAAACTTTTGAATTTAGAATAGTCTAGGATGTGATTTTAATTAAAAACCAACTCGGATATCTCTAATCCATGACAGTGTCTTTAAACTGTCTGGGATGTGCCGTCTAGGATAGACGTTTCTGTAGTAGTGCATTGTCCTTGTGTTTTGGATGCATATATGTTTTTGTTGTTGTGTCATTGACTAGTGGGGTCCACTTGTCATGGTGACAGGCTTTCCTTGTTCTCCTCTCTCATCCATCGGAGTGAGCATTGGCAAAGTCCAAGAAACAATGCCCCCTGCATGTACACACCCCCCTTCCACCTCCCCCTAAAAAAACTCGTCAACTACTAGGCGCCGCCCACCCCAAACTAGGATGAAAATTTTATTGGTGGGTGCTAGTAGAACACGTAACCAAAAAATGCCGAAATTCTACTGACGATATCATCCAATCTTTGAATGTTGTTTGACAAAATTTATCAAATTTGCATGAACTTTGCTCAAAACCGATATTTTTCCACCAGTATGGCCATTTATCGAGGGCACTGGTAAGTCGGGTAACTGCAAATACCAGTTGATTACCAAAACCTAGGCCCAACTCCTCCAAGTACTAGCCTCCATCCCAGGTTACCGTCGCGGATGTTTCAGCAGTGTCTAGAGTAGACCACCTTCATGAAGACCAAAGAGGAAGGTGAGGATTGAAGTGCTTCGGTGCTTGGCCAGAGTTGAGGAAAAATACGCTATCTCCGGTGATGCACTACTCGAGAGATCTGATTGGTCGTGGGATTCTCCTAGTCACATTGAGATGATGTTTTAGAAGTTAGGACCAAAGAATTGCCCTTGGACAAATCATTCATGAAAATCGCGCTTAGTCGATGATGAGCTTGACGAAGATGTCTAGCAGCTTATCCCAGAATTGAGGGTGGTGCTGCTAGGGCTTGACATAGAGAGGACATCTAGCTTGACACCAATCAAGGAACAAGCTTGTAGGTGCAGAGCTTGCAAGGAATGAAGGGGATGGAGAAGAGCAAATCATTTCTTGTCACACTCTCTCTTCCTCTCTCCTCATCAGCAAATATTATGCTTTAGTGGTTAGAGTGATATATGCATAATTACCGCATATTTAGAGTGTCCTCTAGCCGCTACAAAAATTACAATGTCCCTGAGCAAATGCCATAAATTTTCAGTGTCCTACGTCCAATCTTGCCTAAACATATACCTTATACAGTGTCTGACTTCGGCATATAACAATGCTAATATGGCGAGTTATAATAGTTCGAGCGGTGGGGAACCGATAAATTTGTTACTTAATTACTTTAGTTGAAAGTTGTAGTAAGAGACACTATACTACAGAAAAAAGCTATCATACACCCTTATCATAGCCTTATCATAGACGGTTAAACAAAACCATCTACAATAATGGTTATCACAAACTATTTTTACTAAAATGGAATCTTTGATTGTTATTTTTAAAAAATCATTTGCAATAAACATGTCATTTTAGACTGGTTTGTGTAAAAAAAACTGTCTATCACATATGGTTTTTTAGACAAAAACTGGCTGTGATGGATTTTAGCCCAGGCCCAACGTGACAAGGCCAGTATAAATTTAGGACCAAACTATGTCGACTCCCACTCCCCCTCCGCCTCTATCTCTCCCTCTCATTCTCCTTCCTCTACCAACCGTGGCCTCCCTCTCCTAGCCAACCGCTTTCCTCTCCCTCTCCTTCCACTACCAACCGTGGCGTTCTTCTCTAGCCGCCTCCCTCTCCATCTTCTTTCTCTATCAACACCCTGAGGTCCTCAGCCAAGCTCGGGATCTAGCATGGGGGACGAACTTCTCCTCCACCAATGGCCGCCAGTGCCAGATCTTGAGGGCTTACTGCGTAAGATCTACCTCTAAGCTCGAATTCATTGTGGGGACTCCACTGATGGCCACTAGCGCCAGATTCCAAGGCCTCGCCGCTCGAGGTCCATCTCCATGCCCCGCGATCTCCTCCACTGATGGAGGCGATGGTCACGAGATCGACAATCGCCTGTGAGTGTATGTATATGAGTGAATCACTAGATCCTCTTCCCCCCTTATGTGTATGAGTGAATCTCTAGATCGACAACCGTCGAATTAGTCCCACTGCATGAATCTCCAGATCGCCCCTTGTTTCTTGTTGATTGCATGCGTATGTGTATGAGTGATCCATTTTAGGTAAATTGATGCTTATGCTGCTGTAAATTTCTTCTAATTTCTTTCAGAATTTGATGTGTATGTGACTATTGCCTGTCTGTATACCTTCTGTGCATCTGACCACAGATGAATCCGAAGAATGCATCGCTAGCTAATGATGAGTAATACATTAATACCATATACAGGGTAGTATTAATATACGAATGCCCTAAACACTCGGAGCGGTTGATGTAGCAGCCCAAGAATCTAAGAGATGATGAGTCCTTCCGTGATAAGGGCAAGGAAACTTTGAACTAGGAAGTCAATCCCTATGTTTAAGGATGACAGATTAGAGATAAGTTCACGACCACTACGACTCGGGCCATCCTCTATATAAAAGACCCGATGATCCCCCAAAGGGGGAGGAGGATCGAAGCCATACACAAGCAAGAAGCCTTTAGAGATTAAGCCCTAGCCTCCACGAGAAGATTCCATCAGCCATCCAGATCTACTCAAAGAAGGACTGATTAGGTTTAGATCACATCTAGAATAACCACTAACATCCCCCTTTGTAAGATACTTGAGATTCAATATATAGCAACATGACGTAGGGTTATTATCCCACGTGAGGCCCGAACCTGTATAAAAATATTGTTCCGTGTTCCCCGATACTGCCAGATAACAGTCACAGGGGTCCCTACCCTTCAACAAATCTCTCTGTCTCACGACTACCATAAGATCGGCGGTTTATCAATCGTCAACACTAGCATTTCAAGCCATAAAACCAATTTATTTTTGTTGCCTAATCCTCTTCAAAGATGGTTCTAGAACCACCGCTCTGTGATGCTTGCTCATCTCAGACAGTTTCTGAGCCGTCTGTGATGAGAATTTGTTATCACTGACTAAAGCTCATAGACAATAAACCGTTTGAGATAAGGATTTTAAAACTTCTGTGATCAACGTTTTTAAGCCGTGAGAGTAATACACCTTCGAAACTTTAAGTGAAACTGTTCGCACTATGTACATAACCAACGTAGTAGAGCAATATTGAGTTACCTTTTCGGGGACTAATCAGTGTCACTTTGTTGTTGATGTGCGGGGAATCATTACTAATTCCAGTAAAATTAATTTTGCCGTTACGTCTCGTATAAAGATACCTTCAGCTAATTGTTACACGAGGAAATAAAACTAGTAAATAAGTATGTAATTCTGAAAAGGCTCGACAGTTTCAAACGGAGCTCAAGACTAGCTATAGGCACAAACATGTGCCTGCATGCCAAGCTGTGGTTTTAGCTCGATCAGGGGCGCCCGTACACCTGCATGCATGCATGGCCACAGAGTTTGTTGCCTTGGAAGCATGCATACATCCATGGAACGACGAAGCAAGAGGCGCCAAGTCTTTGTTTTCCATGGAGCTGGGGTCCTGGAAATGACCCTAAAGTTGGAGCTGGCCGGGAAGTTGCCTGCAGCCATATGGAAGGTAGCGAGCATGTGATGCCCCGGTAGGAAACCAGTCCCCCACAGCTCCGACGACCTTTCCAACATGTGAGAGCTAGCTAGCCTGATCAATCCCGGGTCCGGGAAATTACTTGTCGTAAACTAGCTAGCCAGTGTGGTACTTCGTCAAAGCCCAAACTCGAGGAGTGATGCATGAGGTCTTGAGGAGCAGTTGAACGTCCAAATATCAGTCAGTATCAGATATCCTTTCTCCATGCTGTTTCAATCGTACGTCGTGTCACAAATACTAAATTGATTGGGCTGCATGCAGTCTCCAAGTGATCCAGCGCTATGGAACCAAAGGAGTATAAAATATCACGTACGTACGTATATAGCTAGCTAGCTAGCTAGCCACCTTATTTACTATGCACATTCTAGAGATGTCTCTACACAATCATCCAGTCATGCAGGTAAGGCATTCACATTCACACTATCACGTACGTATCTGGCTAGCTAGCTGCCTTATCTTGCGTACATCAAAAATCTCTTCAACACATACAGCTAAGATGCCTACTACTTGACACATACATTTGTTCGACTTAAGTCGCCCAGAAACCATATACGCATAGACACATGGACTATTGTACAATTGGTGGTATCAACGTACATGTCAATAGTGTCCAGTACACACCACAAACCCTAGTGCATGGCAACATTCTTTCGCATGCAATCTGATGATCACAAGAGCAAGAACATCTCTCGGAGGTAGAAGAAGTACTAGTGGTACGTCTAGTACACTTACCATACCCGGCCCAATATGGTATCTGTGGCACGGCATGCATGCATTCTCTCCCTCGCCGAGATCCTCCCAGGCCCGTGCCGTCCTTGTACGGCGGATCCGATCCGGTGGTGCTATCCGTCCGGGCCCTGTCGCTCTGGCCATGCATATGCGCGCAGCGGCCGGGAGCTAGCGAGCGAGCTCTGCACGCATTGCATGCATGCATGCGCCGACGACGTACTGCGAGCTGCTGAGATCGCATCCCATCCCATCTGGACCAATGATCCTGACAAGCTAAGACGATGACATGCATGCTTACACTCCCTGCCAGTGTCCAGCCTACAGGGCGTCTCTGAGTCTCAGGTGCAGTGCAGAGATCTCGAGTCCTTGACCTCTTCCCGTCCTGTGCAAGATTCCGTACGTACATATCCACTGCATGTGTCTCTGCATCCCCTCCGTCCTCCGGCCAACCAGTCCATCAAAAACATTCTGTTGGATAATTCTCATGAACCATGGAGGCATATATGTATATCTGCTGCAGCTACTGCAACCCACATACATATTTTAATTATGCCTTAAGATATATGTGTGCAGCACAGTACCGGTTAGCTATATGGACAAGTAAGATCAGTGAGTGGCTAGACGGACGTATCGCATGTGCGTGTGCTTATTATATGCGAGATTCCCCTTGACCAAATCAACCCTCTTGCATAGTTGCATCTATGTTTGTTAGTTGCGTCGTGCTTTCGTTTGACTAATCACTCTCTAGATCTAGGCTAACCTGGGTACAGTAAGAAAGCTTGCAAGTGCACGCTCCCTAGCCAGTGGCCATCGATCGATCTCCTCTCCACCGGCTATAAATAGCGGCCATTCGCAATGATATGGAACCCAACCAACCAAGCACTTGCTTTCTAGCTAGACTCACTCACTCTCAGTCTCTTTAGCACTAGCTACCTGTGCAGCTAGATTGAGGAAGCCACACATACATATCCTCTCACGTGGAGAGAACAAGAGCAAGAAGAAGGTAGAGCTAGCAATGGCGAAGCCACAGCACGAGGTGTACTTCGTGTTCATGAACTTCGACCCCGTGTACGAGCGCCTAAGAGCCGATCGGTCAGTAACTATACATATGTGTGCCATTGATCATCTGTAGCTAGCTAGCATCTTCGTACATATATAATGCGGTTTTGAATGTCAATTTCTTGGTTGCACTTGCAGGTCGAAGCAGGGGTCGGCCACGCTGGACGCGTACCTGAGCCACAAGCACGACAAGCTGCTCGCCAAGCTCCTCCCGCCGGACACCTACCGGAAGAAATCCTCGCTCGCCATCGTCGACGGCTTCGCCGTCGAGATCACCGACGCTCAGGTGACATTTACATCTACAGACATATGTCAAATACATGCATCTTCTCTTAATTATCATCACATGATTGAAACATGCAGGCGAGCGTGCTGCGATCGGCGAAGGAGGTGAGGGTGGTGGAGAAGAACCAGGAGCTGGGTGCTTGACCAGTCAAATACATACGCATGCCACTCAGTTAGATGCTTTGGCAATGGCATCAGCTATAGCTATAAAGCTATAGGTGTACGTTTTGTTGACTAAGGTAAAGGAGTTGAGTTGCTCCTAGTCAATTACTTTTTGCGCGTACGTGTATCGATCTGTGTGTGAGTGTGATCTCCCATGGCTTTGTTGACTCTAATGTCAAGCTTAGCTGCTATATATACTACGTACTACTACTTAGCACTAGCAGTGATATTGAGATATATATATATATAGTTCTTCATCTTAGCTAGGTTCTAATGATATTCAGAGGATGACTTTGAAGATTGAACCCTGCAATGTAATGGTTATGCATGAATGAATGATTAGTCAAAAAGCTATGTGTACTGATCTTAAATTAAGTAGTGACTACGTGTATGTGGTGCTGCTCTCTTTCTGTCAAACATGCATGGCAGTGTGTGTATGACTTTTGGGTGTTGTTTCTATATGCATTATGCATGGGTAGATGCATGCCTAATGATGGGAGTACGGTTTAAGGTCTTGGGTTGACTTGTTAAAACTACAAGGCAAGACTCGATCGGAGAGGAGGCCGGACGAGGCTTCGAAGAGTGGACTGGCTTCTTGAATCGGTGATCATGATATGATTCCTAATTGGCACTTGCAAGTTTCTGAGATCCAGATGGCAAAATACGATGTGCTATGAAGAAATATCGCTTGGAAAATGGAAAAGATAGCACACATAAATGCATTTGTGTGTGTGTCTTTCTCTAATTGTGTGTGCCCGGAGATGATGGATGCAGTGCGTGTAGAGGCAGTTCGACACAAGTTTTCAAATCTATATAAAAAGGGTCCGGCTAGGCATCACATGATAAAAGAAAAAAGAATTTTGGATCCAGGAAAAGACAAAAAGAGAATCCCAAGGCTAATCTAGTGGCTAAGCTTTCGACTAAGACTTAAAAAACTCAGTCGACTAAGCATTAGCAATTCCAATACAAAAAAAACTGTAGGTAGGTGCATGCACATTTGTGCTACGACGAACACGTATCATATTGTTCCACGAGTCTCTGTCCTTGACAAAGTTGCCTTTTGCTGGTGAGCGTGTAGGCCCATTTGAAATGTAGGAATGCGAAACATGGATTAGAAAAAAGTAGAAAAGAAAAGAAATACATATGTAAAACGGAGGTTGGAGAACATTGGAAATTTTCTTGCATGGTTGTTTGGATGAGGTTGCCTTGTTCCCATGTGAAGGAAGAAGAAATGACAGAGTTAGTTTCGTAAAACTCCATATACTTTGTACATGCTATCAGTGAAATCCGAGTTCGAAGCACCTATGTCACAAAACCCTAGATTTAATTTGATTTCGTGTCGTAAAAAAGATTTTGGAACTTAATTCATTTGTAAGGATGTGCTACTGAAGCCAGCTGACATGTGGGCCAGCTTTGTCAGTAGGGTTGAATTTTACCGTGAGTACTAACATGTAGAGTTTTAGTATAGGATATCTCCTTAAATATGTTGTTTTGTGAAATAGGTGCTTAAACCAGGAGTCTTGTGATAGTTTGACAAAATAAAGAGATTTTTGTGAATTTAATCAAGAAATGAGGTCTGAATAGATGTTTGTTTTCATGTGACATTCCTCTGAACCATAGGATATGAGTAGTGTTCCTAATAAGGAACTGATCTTTGATATAGTCCCGTGAAGCAAATGGGTGAACAATGCCCATTCTATACGAATCCAAAATCCTTTTTTTTCTATGAAACATTCTTAAGATTTTTTAGTGTCGACTTTTTTAAAGAGATTTCTGAAGTTGTTCGTTCTTAATTCTGGTGTTTTTCTAGATCTTTTTTTTAATCTTCAATAATTTTTATGGTGTTTTTATTCATTGTTCTGGCTTATTACAAATTACTTAAAGTTATCTAGTCGCCAGACAGAATAAGCAAGCAAAAACAACACGTATTAGTGTTCTGTACAAAAGCAATGAGACGAAAACAAATTTATCAGTCAGGCCAATAAGAACTCGATACGTGGAACTGTAGTAGGGATATTAAAAGAAGAACTTCATTGACAATAATGCAGGGAGAACCTGCACCTGTGTACCGTACATGCATGTCCAAGCTCTGAAAGCCTGAGAACAATGCTGTCAGCGAGTAATGCCGATCGAAGGCATTTTACTTGCATGACATCAAACCCATACTATTCCTGGCTAGCTCCATCTGTGAGACTGAGAACAGTCAGTCCATTATAAAAGCTTTATTGCAACTTTCTTTCCAAGAATCGCACTGAACTTGCAAGGGCACAAGAGGTTAATGACACCATGTCATCAGATCAGATATATATAGTTGATATCCTAAAAAATACATATATAGTTGATAGGAAGATAACATATTAACATTGGTTCCATATCCACTGTAGCTAGTATTAAAACATTTGGAATATAGTTTTGAAGTTTTGAACTTGTTTGTTTAAGATTCCATGGAGCTCATGTGCGTCTCGATCAGACGGGTCTAAAAAAAACAGAAAAAATTGTGTTAGCGATTTTGCCAGGGAAATAAGGTTAATTTTGCCCCTAATTCAACCCAACATCTTGGAAGTGTAGCTCAACTGCTCAAATAGTAGTGGACAATTTATCCTGAGGAAGTTAATAATCCACCAAGCATAACAGTATTGTGACTATACTACCTATTCTTTTGGCCGAGAAAGACTATTCTCTACCTATAAAATAGAACTCCCGACACACAATAGCAATGATCCATGGCGTGCAATTGCCAGCTAGCTTCATAGTTGTTGCTGGTCACTACATCAAAATGGTGAGTCAATATAAGCAAGTGAAACCACGGAACAATGTGACGATATAACCAGTGGCAGCTAGACAACTAGTTAAGGTGAGTGCCAGTATGCTATACATGATGTATGTGACAGTGGAAAGACATGAAGAACAATTTACGCACATGGGCATATGTGAGTGCAACCATTGGATAAGCGAGCGGGCATAAAGAGACCATGCATGACTTATCACAGACGAGTGGCTAAAACCGTTTGTGATTAGCCTCATTATAGATGGCTTTTATTGATATAAACATCACAGACAGTTTCTTAAAACAACCTTTTGTAATAAGTTAGTCATCACAGACGGTTTTATGTGAAAGATCGTCAGTGATGTTGAGCAACACATCACATACAAAATTTTAAATATAAACTGTCTGTAATGTGCGGGTCATCGCAGACAGTTTTTTAACTCAAACCATTCAATGACCCATGGACCATAAAGCCCAACAGGCATCACCCACCACCTACATAGAAAAACCCTAATGTTAGGTCCCACGCCTGCCCCCCACCCCTATTCCTTCCCCAGCCACCACTGCCTCCCCATCTTGATCCTTCTCTTCTCCCCTCCTTCTCTTCTCCCATCAAATAGATCCACTATGCCCCCTCCTTCTCTTCACCCATTGAACAGATCCACTGAACTCCCCTCGCTCTCTCTCTCTCTCTCTAGATCTACCACCAAAAAGGGCGGCAGGCTAGGCTAGCATGGCGGCCTGATTCTGTGGTCGCTTGGTGGTGCCACCACCCTGTGAAGGGCTTGCCAGGGACACTCACGGTCCTCGCCGCTTTGCTGGCCGGCGCCGGCTTCGCTCACGATCGGCATGCGTTTCCAACTAGATCGATGCCCGCCCCATCGACACCTACGAGCCGCCATCGCTGTAGCTCTGTGGCGTGCGCAAGAACGCCGATCAGTGGTCCTTGGACCCAACATCCCGTGCTTCGCCTACCACATCCGCCTGCTCTACGACAACTTCATCGGCTACTACTGCAACGCCTTCCATGTCAATACCTGCATCCTCTCTAGGCGATGTGACGGCTAGAATAGGTGTGGCATACTCAGTTTTAGAGACTAGATAATCCATGTGTTTCCCGTACTGTTCTCGTGATCAGTAGCTAGTACACATAGTTTAACTTGAATATCATTATCATACAAACATAACAGAGTCTGATACACTAATAGACCATTATGGTTGAGGTCTTACACACATAACCCATTGGCTGAATTCAAAGTCTGCATCAAAAATAAACAAACAGTAGATAGGCCTAACGATATGCAAAACCCTACAGGCGACCGATTGGGGTAATGTCCTAGTCCTCGTAGTCGTTGTCGTCATCTTCGGAGTAGAATTCTTCCTCGTCTGGCAAAATCAACAAGCCAGGTGAGTACATTGAATATATTCGCAAGCATCCCATGAAGAGAGTATACGGCTATAGATATATATGCTCGCCTTGAATCAAGAAAGAGACTCTATTCTGGGTTGCATGTTGTGCGGAAATGTAAGTTTTTATTTGAAGTACATATAATAGATTCACAAGCATGCGGGGAAAACAACATTTTCTCCAACCAGTAACTACAGAACTCAAGCAACAAGTAGCACCGGTTACCGTCTCATAACTTAGAAATTTCCAATGGCTTCGACTATCGACCCACAACTCAAGGTCTGGTGATAGCTACGACTATCAACCCAGAACAAAAAACTAGGCTCGTACCACCTCCATGTATCATGGCTTAGCCAACACTTCTGCAGCTCCCGCTACCTTCACCTTAGCTCACACTGCACACTGTGGGTAATTTATGCTCCATGTCCTTAATTCCATGCCACTCATTTGTAAACCTTGAAAACATAATCTAAACAAAGTGTGGCCTAACCAAGTTATGTTCATGACTGTGGACGTGGCTATTCCAATAGAGTATTAACACTCTGTAGAGTTTGTACAGCTCTACCCACAAGATGTGAATCTCACTTGTTGCCACGGCCTGATGAGCACATTTCACAAGGTGTGCCAGCAGGGATACCACAACGAGACTATTTCTCCATATAGTCCTAATGATGAACCCGCCAAACGAGCTATACCTAGCTTTTGCTTGCTATCGTTAAACCATGACAGGTAGACAGAAAGCGAACTCATCTTTGTGTTGAGCAACTTCATACGTTAAACCACGAGAAGGCTCTCAAGGAGTTAAACCAATCGCTTACACTTCTCAACCAAGCACCTACAGGTTCATACGCCAGTAGGAAATAGAGTAATGGGTCAATTCCTTCCCCTCAGGACATGTGGACGATATGAACTTGGGCGAGCGGCACTAAGGTTCCGTCCTTAACTGATTTGAGCAAGAATCCACATCACCACACCATAGCCATGCTTCAACATGCTACATCCATCTCCCAAACTCCACTTACTATTCTTCCCAAATCAAAATCATACTCCATTTTACTTGTGGAAACTATTGTGCAAAAATCGTTTGCTAAAAGCTCCTTGGGCAATAAATTCCCCTAAGGGTTTAACCCATAATTGAACCAAGTGATCCACAATCTTTTGATAAAATTTGTTTTTCTATAGCGGGACTAAGTCATGTAGCATATATATTCCTAAGATACCGCTAGTACTACCATGACCAGTGAGTAATATGTCAGGGCTACAAGGAAATATTCATCCCCAAGTGACATGCAATATAAAGGGGCATAGCTTGTTCTAGCATAAAATAACGATTCATAACCACATAGCATGCATGCTCGCAACCACGATAATTATATTTGAACATATGGGTTCAACATGATCAAAGCAAGAGCTTGGCTGGCAAGTCTTGGTAGTGGTCTTGGTCTTGATCTTGATATGCCAAAGGCTCAGGGTCCTCCTCGCAAGATATCGGAGCGTTGAAAACTACACGATAAAGAGAACATCGAATAAACAACCACGCGAGGTAAAATCCAAATGAAACCAAATGATGCCACATGACATGCATATAAGACGTTCTGGTCTTATGAAATTTTAGGGTTTTCAAAAGGTCTGGTTTGAATTAATATTAAACAAGTTAATGGATTTAACTATATAAAGGAAACATGTCTTTTCTTATTAATATTCCAAAACATTTTAGGTTTTTACCTTGCCTGGGTCCAGAGGGTGTCAAACAAGTGATAAGATGCTAAAAGTATATATAAAGGTATATATAAAGTGTTCTTGACCCATATTCAAATATACTTTGCATTTAGGGATTTTTTTAACTTAAGTGTTCTTTACTGTTTTAATTAAAAAAATTGAATTTCAAATTTTGGTTTGAACCAAAAGGTGGGAAATACTTTTAGGATTTCAGTACCGTTTTGGTTTTCTCTGGAACTGGACTAGAACTTGGTGAATGGTCGAACTAAGGAGAAATCGGTTCTGGAAATCAGAAAACCAGGGTTTCGATTGCTTTACACCTTCTATTATAGAAAGAACATGCTACCCTCAGGGAAAACGTAAAGCGGCGAGGGTGCGGCCACTTACCCTGATAGGTGGGTCACTGGTGTCAGTGACACCGTGGCCAAACCATTACGTTTTTAAAATGCAGCGAAGCTCGTAGAACTCCAGCAAGCTCGCGCTGGTGTTCCAGAGGATTTCAGCACACGTGCCTCATTCCTCTGTGATCAGTCTCATGGTCGCCGCTAGCTGAGAGAGGGAGGATCAACCATGTCCAGGGGAAGCTTTAGAAGAAGAAAGAAGAGGGGGATGGCCATTGGTCAGCCGGGAGCAGCGGGTAGACTCCACAGTTCTACCCGACTGGAAAGGAGGAGGGAGAGGGTCTTTGACAGCGGTGTTCACGAAGCTGGGTTCTAGAGGAGTGGGACGGTGGAGAGGAGGAGTTAGGCGTGCTCGAGTGCGCTCAAATAAGCGAGGCGAGGCAGAGGAGGAAGAGGGTTTGCCAGGGTAGCTGGGCCAGTGACGGGATAGCTTGGTGTAGCTGGCGAGCAACGTGGCGTATTGTGGGGGGTTAGGCACGTGTACTGACACGAGAGACATGACGGAAGTGGCAGGGGACAGCGGGTGGCACTATGCACGCGTGTTGTGTGTGTCCAAAGCGTGTGCAGTGCAGCGCTATGCACGCCATGTCTGGCCATGTTAGCTCGTGCCACTATGGGGCTGGTGACATGCAGGGGGAGATGGGATAGTTTGGCACTGAATGCCAGAGGGGAAATAAGGAGATGGAGTGAATGCCGATGTAGCGCAAGGAGTTGGGAGAAAAATACTTGGGTTTGGGAATTTTCCAGAGTGTAGCTAGGCCAAAATTGCGTGCCTGGGTGAAGTAGATGTCATAAGAATTATCTCATAATTTTCCAAGGATTTTAGAGGACAGGGACATGGGGTAGATGTTTTAGGCAGATTCTGCCTTTGGATGTTGTTAAATTTTTTGAACTGGAGGTATGCATATTTAGGTTCTTGGGTCAAGGAGTATCTTGTAGAATTTTCTGGTAATATGGGGTGTAGTGTAAAGTCAAATCAGCCTCAAATTCAAATTTGAAGTTGTTTGAAATTTTTGTACCACAAGTCACCATATTATTTTATAAATGGGTTGAGGATGGATATAGGATGTTCACATAATTTATCTGGAATTTTTGAGAGGGAGGAAGAGCACATGGTGCTGGCATTAGGGCTTCAGCCCTAAAGATAAAGATTTAGAATATTAGGGGAATTGATATCCAAAAAGGAATAAAGGAGATGGGGATGACATGTGGGGTATGGTGGAGTTGGAGATCCCATGTCACACTGATTTTTGGAAGTATATAGTGATGGGTTGAAGTTAGGGTTTTACCCTTGATTAGATGGAGAAAGGAATTAGGGTTTATATGCATATACATTTTTATATAGCATATATATGTATATACATACATATATTCCCCAAGAAAATATGTAGAGTTTATTATGGGGAGAAGATTAGGGTATAGGGTACGGAGTCATGACATAGAGGTTTTGTATATGTATATACACGGTGGCCAAGCGTTGTACGACCGACGCAGATGGCTTTCATGCCTGGCCGTTACATTATAGGTGGGGTAGTGATCATCCATGAAGTAATTCATGACGTGTATAAGAAGAAATAAATAGCGTCATCTTTAAAGGTTGCGATAAAGTCAATGGTCTTTTCTTTGACAAGGGATTCTCCTCTAAATGGTGTGAATGGGTTCACACCTTTGTCACAAGAGGGAGTGTGAGCATTAAGATCAATGACGATATTGGTCCATATTTCCAAACAAGAAAGGGATTAAAATAGGGTGATCCTTTATTATCAATACTCTTTAATATTGGAGAGAATTGCTCCCATACCACTATGTTTTGTGCCCCTCTCCAAAATAGCACCCAAACAACACACCTCTCCAAAATAACACTCAATACATGTTCTGTTACACCAAAATAACACAACCACGTATTGCCATCTCACTCCCGTTAGTCAACATGTCAAAATCAAATTAGCTCTCTCCCAACAAGACCCAGGCCGGCGGTGCTCCCTGTCGCGAGGTGAGGGGCGGGCCTCCTCAGCCCTAGCAGGCGCGGCGGCCTCCCGAGCGAGGTGCGGCGCGGCGAGGCGGCCTCCCGACCGAGGCGCGGCGCGGCGAGGCGGAGCGGGGCGCGGCGCGGCAGCGAGGCGGCCTCCTGAGCGAGCCGCGGCGCGGCAAGGAGGAGCGGGGCGCGGCGAGGCGGAGCGGGGCGCGGCGAGGCGGAGCGGGGCGCGGCGCGGCAGCGAGGCGGCCTCCCGAGCGAGGCGCGGCGCGGCGAGGCGGAGCGGGGCGCGGCGCGGCAGCGAGGCGGCCTCCCGAGCGGGCCGCGGCACAGCGAGGCAGCGAGGCGGCCTCCCGAGCGGGCCGCGGCACAGCGAGGCAGCGAGGCGACCTCCCGAGCGGGCCTCGGCGCGGCGAAGCGGCCTTCCGAGCGACGCGCCCTCCCCATCCCGAGCAGCGAGCAGTGCGAGGCCGCGCCCGTGCGTAAGCTCGGGTACATGGAGGCATGCGCGGCCTGCGGCGACGTCCGGTTCGTCCTGACAAGAAAGCATCTACCAACGATTGCTTCAAAATGTTCAACCCTGTCGACAAGACAACATTGATGTACACAAATCTAGTATCCGCATAGCTGGTTATCTGCATAGTTTTGGTGGCCATATCTGTCTGATCACCACAATTTTCCTTTACAGAGTCATTAACAAGTGGTGCATGGCGTTTCTCATACTCTTCGAGGAAGGGTTGCGAAACCTGCGTGATGGTCAAGTAGTATCCCAAGGTGCACTGGATAA
This sequence comes from Stipa capillata, assembly GCA_019208055.1. Taxonomy (NCBI): domain Eukaryota; kingdom Viridiplantae; phylum Streptophyta; class Magnoliopsida; order Poales; family Poaceae; genus Stipa; species Stipa capillata. The sequence continues at coordinate 204,470 of JAGXJF010003410.1, forward strand.
CTGGGTTCCCATGGGAGGAGAGATTGTTGAGAGAAATGTAGAACGAAAGAGCCACCGTGAAAATAGGAAACTTGAAGGCCTTGACCTCGGAATGCAGGAGCTAAGAACCTACTTTAGGCTATTTATGCTATCAACATTCTTGCTGATGTTCATGTTCTGCTCTAGGATATCAAAAAAACAGGCACAGAGAATCAGTAACGTTTCTGGTACTTGATTCCCATGGAAGAATTGATTGGAGGTAGCTGTTCAGCTCAGTGTCCGTTTGCAAGAGTGTTCACCATTTGTTGCTGCAGATGAACAAAATTAATTTTTTGGGAGGAACTTTTGCGCTTTGCCACTTGGAGATCCACCATGGCGATGATGAGGCTGGTGGAATCAGAATGGCGTTCTGCAGTCTCTGTTTAGATACTAGCTGAATTCAAATGATTTGTCTATGTCTTCAACAAGTCATAAATGTAAGTTGTAAAGCTGTTCATATCAGTTCTGCGTGCTGAATAGGTGGAATCAGAATTATATTTGCACTTTTTGAAGGTTAGTGCTCAAAGACTGGCCGTTAAGGTTGAATTTTTGACACGATTGAATGTAATATCCTATTGTGGACTTATTATTTATAGTGAGTTGATTTAATGCAATATAACCTTTGGGAATTTGAATGGATGATTGTTATGTGTAGTGCCATCGTTATACTATGAAAATTGATGGCCAGAGTTTCTTATTGAAGACCGTGTAACAGAATCATGTATTCTTAAACAGACGGAGTGCTCGGGTTGGGGAGGCCTCGCTGCCTCGCCGCGCCGCGCTCGGGAGGCCGCCTCGCCGCGCCGCGCCTCGGTCGGGAGGCCGCCTCGCCGCGCCGCGCCTCGCTCGGGAGGCCGCCTCGCCGCGCCGCGCCTCGCTCGGGACGCCGCCTCGCTACCGCGCCGCGCCCCGCTCCGCCTCGCCGCGCCGCGCCTCGGTCGGGAGGCCGCCTCGCCGCGCCGCACCTCGCTCGAGAGGCCGCCGCGCCTGCTAGGGCTGAGGAGGCCGCCCCTCACCTCGCGACAGAGAGCACCGCCGGCCTGGGTCTTGTTGGGAGAGAGCTAATTTGATTTTGACATGTTGACTAACGGGAGTGAGATGGCAATACGTGGTTGTGTTATTTTGGTGTAACAGAACATGTATTGAGTGCTATTTTGGAGAGGTGTGTTGTTTGGGTGCTATTTTGGAGAGGGACACAAAACATAGTGGTATGGGAGCAATTCTCTCTTAATATTGCTATCGACATGTTAACTGTCATAATTGACCGCACCAAACTAGATCGGACAAATTCACGGAGTGGTTCCCTATTTAGTAGATAATGGTCTCTCAATTCTCTAGTACGCAAATGATAATGTTCTTTTTATGGACCACAACATGGCCCAACCAACAAACCTCAACCAAACTGGATGGGACAGATTCACGGGATGATACCAAATTGATGTATATGGCGATAGAAATGCTAACAATAATTTAGGCACATGAGCATAAGACCGCTTTCATCAATGAGAGCGAATATAAAGAGACTATACATATACAAAATCGAGTCAAATACTAGTAATTGAGGAACGTAGATATATATTCCACTATCATATGCAATGGTAGCCCTCCTCATATGTCTCATCATAATCCTAGACATTATGGATCATAATTGTACGATCTAGGCCGTGAAAAAATATGACAATTTAGGCAGCTCACTGAAAAAGTTAAGTTACATACCCCACATTGAACAAAGAAACCAACGCATCATAAAACCTCTAGCAAACCGTTTGTGTACCATCTGTTTGGTGCACCGAGAGATTGTTCGGAGTTAGCTAGCTCCCCCTCTACCCTGCCTGCTGTCGTTCTTGCTCTGTAGCCAGTCGTCTCCCCTCTCATAACACGAAGGCGACAAGGGATGCTTCCTTAGCGATTAATCAAACGACCTTAAGCCCTGGATTGGTAAGAAATTCCTGATTGATCACCCTTAAATCACATACTAGTCTCATTTCATTAGCTCCCAACCCTGCTTAATCCCTTCCACCACGACACCGATCAGGCGATCACGACGCCGTGAAGCACACATGGCCCGCGCCGGCGCCGCCGTTGTCATGTTCGCCGTCGTCTGCTGCCTTCTCGTGGCCCCTGTCCCGGCGCGCCTCCCCGTCGAGCTCCCGCAGCAGATAGTACACGACGCCGTGGACCGCGAGGGCCGCCGCCGAGCCGCTTCTGCGCAAGCCGTTGGCGGTCGACGCCGATGTGGCGCACCCCGCCGTGCGGGAGGAGGAGGTGGGCCTCACCGGCGCCCACGATGGACTCGTCCTCCGGTGCGGCGGCGACGCGGCAGTCCTGAGCAGCTCCCAGAAGCCGCTGTTGTTGGACGGCCGCGACCTGCCGGCGCAGGAGGGCGAGGCGGAGGAGGACATGGAGGAGCGACCGCCGCACGACTCCGATTCGTCGGACTCCGACTGGGACTCGGATTCAGACGACGAGGAGGAGGGCGGGATCGTGGGGTGGTTCCGGGGCCTGGCGCATCTGTTCTGAATCAATCCTGGCCGTCGATGGCTGCAGATAGGGAGTCCCCTGTGATGATCTGCTAGTTTTTGTACTGTAGTTGTTGTGTATGCATTTGGGAATTTACCACTATGTACATGCTATATTGATGAAATAATGGTAATCCAATGCCGTTGTATGTATATGTTTTCGGAAAGCCCTTTCAGACTGGATCTCGGAGACAGCAATGAATGACCACATGATAACAAAACCTAGTGATACTGTACCAATTAGATGATTTGTAGCTCATGGGCACTTCTCACATGTCAAACAATACGCAACATCAGATTTCAAGGTATGCTCCAGGATCTTTTTTTGGCAAACAGTCAAGTTCATAGGTGCTGCTTCTTTCCCTACTTTAGTCAACAATATTGGGAAGACAACATAATTTGCACGAAACATATCTTCAAGCACTGAAAGTGCAGAAATCTTGACAAATCTACTCCTCCTCGACCTCGTACTCATAATCATCATCGTCATCATCATATTCATCAACATCATCGTCCGCTTTAGCACGAAGGCGGAAATTATCCATCTCGTTCCTCCCATCATCCTCATTGATGAACTCCAGGCCATACACTGCATCTCTATGCTTCACCACCAGCCAGCGAAGCAGCCTGTCCTCCTTATTTAGATAGTGGAGTTCTTGAGTGAAGTTAGGAGGAACCATCATGGTCATTTGCATCAGTTGGCCCTGTAAATGCAACAGAAACTTCAGCACATCAGGAGAGCAAGAGCCGGCTCACTATATGATCATTTGATTAGACTTTAGACGTTAGGCCAGGAAAACTGGCAATAAACAGACATGCCTCAGCTGCTTTAGCCGTTTTCCAACAGGTGATGTGCTTTACTTTTCTCACTTGTTTGATCGAATAATCCTAGATAATAAATTAAAGGCATTTTTGCGAACAAGAATGAACGGAATGTCTACCCATTTAGAGCAATGTGGAACATCAAACTTTCACCTAATGTTCAGCAAATCCTAACCAAAAAAGAAAAACAAGAAAAGAAGGAAAGATCAAGAAGGTAATGCAGTTACACCAAAATGCCTTCTAGTTATAATATTTTTGTATCACTGAGTGTATTCCTATTAATCATGCAGCACCGATATTAGTGATAACTTGTATTGACGTATCACCTCCACTTAAACTGTGAAAATCAATAATTTAGGAGGTGTTTTGGTTCACCATCAAACTTGGGAAGAGTTATGTTCACAGCCAGTCCATTAGTAGTCAATGAACATTCTTAAATTATGCTCTGTTGATAATACTGTTTTGTAAGAAAATTCAAAGCCAAACTCATACTGGCCCGTGTTCAGAAATCCAGGCTCTTACATTTCCTATAGGTAACAAAACTATAATTTATTACCCTTCCTACTCAAAATTAACTAACAAGTTCCAGCCTTCATTAATAACTATCAAGAGCGACATTGATGCAGTGTCTGCTCTGTTGAGGTGTTTCAGTGGTGCTTCAGGTCTCCACACAAACATCTCCAAGTATGCTTTCTCCCCCATTTGCTGCACTGACGAGGATGTCCAGATAGCCCTACAAGGTCTGCCTTGCATTGTCAAGTGTTTGTCAAACCTTTCCCCTATACCTACCTAGGTCTCTTGTTAACGCTCACTCGTCTCTGCAAAACGGATCTCCAACCGTTGCTACATAAGGTTCTGTGTAAGCTGCCAAGTTGGAAGTCAGGGATGCTTACCAAGGGGGCACGGCTTGTCCTCACCAAGACAGTTCTCTCCTCCATCCCGGTCTACCACATGCTCTCCCTTTCCATCCCAAAGCTATTGATAAGTGTTGCCGAGCTTCATCTGGAAGGGCACAGAAGTGGTGCAGCGTGGTCACTGCCTAGTGGCCTGGGGAAAGGTCTCCTCTCCCTACGAGGTGGATGGCCTGGGAGTCCTAGACCTAAAACTCCTTGGCTATGCCCTTCGGCTTCGTTGGATGTGGCTCCAGTGCTCCGACACCTCAAGGACTTGGTCCGGGTTGCCCATGAATCATGAACAGTGTGTTCAGGACATGTTCAGGCCTTCGGCCAAGTTTGTCCTGGGAAATGGCCAACTGACTTTGTTCTGGACTCATCCTTGGATCGATGGCGTGCCGGTCAGGTCTCTTGCCCCCAGCCCTGTGGAAGATGATTCAACCAAGCACTAGGACCACCAGAACTGTGGCTCAAGCCCTAACCAAGAATGATGGGGTCCATGACATCAAAGAGTCCAGATCCTCTCCGAATTTCTTCTTCTTTGGGACAAGGTCAGTGCCATGCAGCTTGTGGACGCAGCAGGAAGACAGTGTTGTCTGGCGCTGGACTGCCAATCTTCAGTACTTCGCCAAGTCTGTCTACCATGTTTTTTCTTAGGCTGGACGCTGTTCCCCTGCCACAAAATCCTATGGAAGGCTAAGGCACCTCTTAAATGTCATTTCTTCATGTGGCTTGCGCTACAGCACCGGTTTTGGACCGCTGATCGACTTGAGAGGAGGCAACTTCCGAGCCATGGCTCCTGCCCACTTTGCTCCCAGTTGCCGGAAACTGAGGAGCACTTACTCATGCAATGCCCCTGGACGAGGCAACTATGGCTGCAGATCCTGCGCAGGGCAGGGCATGGCAGTAGCATTCCTTCGGCGCAGGACACACTTGCTGATTGGTGGATGGCCAGGCATAAGGCGACCCCGAAGCAGCAATGCAAGGATCTGAGCTCCAAGATAATCCTAACCCTATGGTCATCTGGCGGGAGCAGAACAATAGGGCCTTCCAGGGAAAGCGTCGGGACTTTCAGGCTATGATTTCAGACTTCAAGGCGGAAGCGGAGCGATGAAGAAGTGCCTTCCGCCACCAGTTGTACGAGCCACCGTGAGATTAGGCTTAGTGTGCGAGTAGCTGGTGTTAGTTTCCTTGTCGGGCCTGGCATCTAAACTGCTTTCCTCTTAATGAAATGATATGCAAACCCTGTTTGCACGTTCTCTTAAGAAGTAATAAGCATGTATATGTGTTTAATGAGAAATGGCTCAATTGTCAGGGTTAGCAAGCGGATAAGAGAGGATTGCACTGTACACGCGTTCATACAGACCGAGAGTGAAATCATACACCCTCACATTGCTATTGGGTCCATCACACAAATCGTTACAAAATTGACATCAATGTTGGTTTTAAATTTTAGAAAGTGGGATTGCATCAAAAGATACACTAACAAAAATGGATAACATATAAGTGAAAAAGAATATCCCGCACATCAAAGAAAGAATGTAACCTCTATAATGGTCAGTCATAGCAACCTGGTAGAGAAAGGAACATGAAAGCATAATACCTCTAAACTTGTACTCAAGAATAATAACTAGATGTTGTTTTGGATATTTCACACAAAACATCCAAGTGCAGTAACAAAACAGAACTTTAGGGGACAAGAAGAATAGTGCTTAACAAAAAGAAAAACCACATGCATACTTGGTGTTAGCACACGATCTACACTGCACATGCACCATGATCACCTTGCTACTGCCGCATTGCAAGCTCATATAACCAATGTGTGAACTACATTCTCTTGTAGGTGCTCCTCTCTATTCGGATCCTACAACAGGCTGTTGGGGGTGATCCTTGTACGTCTATATACTACACGCAATACAACAGATTCAATTGTGTGCTTACCTGGTATCAGAGCCCTTCAGCTCACACCCTTCTTCCGTCCTTCTGATCACCACAATGTCGACCACCCAAAACAGCTGAAACAAGTTCTCTCCAACTGAGCTTCCTTGACCTCCCCCTGCCATCATGAGCTCCAGCCCAGCCAACACCTCTGCTTCTTCCAACTCCACCAACTCCTCCTCCTCCACTGCCGTACTTGGTTCTTTGTCTCAAGCATTGGCGTTCACTCCCTGGACGATTCAAGCCGCCAACATAAGCACTCACGTGCCCATTGTCCGGGACCTCAAGAGTCCAACTACACCGCTTACTTCGTGTGTTAGAGCCCAAATGCTTATTTTGGGACAACAAGTGATATCAACATCGAGGCTGAGTTCCGCACTCTCTTCCCAGGCAACATGTCGGTCACCATATACTTCCATTGCTTGAAGACACTCGCCATCACTGACAATCTATCAATGTAGATAGCACTTGTTGTCCCCCAAAAAAGGCTTTGAGCTATTCCACACTGAGTAGACAGTGTAGTTGGATTTCTTGAGATCCAAGAAAACGGTGCGCGTGAGTGCTTATGTTGCCGACTTGAATCGCCCAGGAAGTGAATGCTGCTGCTTGGACAAAGAACCAAGTGCGGCAGTGGAGGAGGAGGACTTGGTGGAGGTGGAAGAAGCAGAGGTGTCAGCTAGGCTGGAGCTCATGGTGGCGGTGGGAGGTCAAGCAAGCTCAATTGGGGAGAGCTCGCTGGAGCTGTGTTTGGTGGCCCATGCTGTGGCGGCCAGAATGATCGGAGAAGGGGGTGAGCCGAAAGGCTCTGCTACCATTTCATGAATCACATGGACCACGTGGATGCCTTACCAACTGGAAACCATTTTCCCAAGAAGAATACACCTAAACCCCAGCTACGTGAAAGATCCAAGTGCTATATCCTTCTATTCAATATGCAGAGCAAATTGATCATTTTGTGCTGCATATCTGTTCCGCTAGCCAGCTGACCAGTGTACTCCTGAGTTTCTGACTCACTAACAACACTAGCTGCGATCAAAGGAATGATCACAGCCTACCCAAAAAAATCTGCTAGAGCATCCATCAAGCACACCGAGGCCAATGCCCACGAACACTGTAACAGCCAACGACCAAACCTATTGGGCATTTCATCGAGCATGTCAAAGGCACCACCCGCCACCAAGGACCAAAGCACCAGGCATCCGTGCCCACTTAAGCATTCCGTCGAAGACGGGAGCAATCTAGCCGAACGAACCAGATCATCACCCTGCGCGCGGAAGCGAGGAACCGCGCACGAGGAAGAGAAGGCTTCACTAAATGTGTACAAATGAAAGCACGGCGAATCGAGGGGCGGACCTGGTAGTGGCGGCCGTCGAGCTTCCTGATGCCGTAGCCGAGGTGCACTTTGCCGAAGGACTTGAGCTCGGTGACGACGCCGTTGCGCTGGTACGCGCGCCCCGCCACCCGCGCCACGAGCTCCGCCACGGACTCCTTCGTCACGAGCGGCTTCACCAGCAGCATGCAGTCGTACAGCGGCATCGCTCCCGAAAAAACTCCTCCTCCTCTCTCTTTCTCTCTCTCGCTCGACGCGGCCTCTGCCTCGCGCTCGCTGGCTCTTCTTTTCTCCCACAACGCCGCCGCCGCCCTGTTCGACGATCTCGGAGACCCGAACCTTGGGGAGAGGGGGTTGTTTGGGCTTTTCTATCTCCGGCCTAGAAGTGTCAATTAGGCCGTGCCCGGGCGCACATTACGGGCATATTGGGCTAGATTTCTGGGCCCCAAAGTTCTTTCGGCCCAAATATATGTATGCACATATTTATGGTCATTTTCCACGATGGCAAATGAAGAAGACGAAGAATGTTTTGGTGCCTAGTTTTTGCATGTCTAAGCTTAAGCGCGAAAAAGTCTCTGAGCAGGGGGCTTGATTTATTTCTACAACCGTGATAACATCTTTGTATGATTATATCCTTATGGTTTACATGTCATAGACTTAGTTTTTTTTTACTAACTTTCGCATTTTTGTGGTACCACAAAAGGTCAGCCACGTTACCACGTACCAAAGTTGTGGAACTTGACCGTGAACGAAGCGGTCCTAATCAATCCATGGCTAGTTCAAACAAGACGATACCGGTGTGTCTTGTTGCTAAATTACACGTGCCAGCCGTGCTAACTACAAGATTTGATATGTTTATTTGTTTGATTCGTCGAATTCAGTTGTGTAATCTAAAATGAACCAAACGGGCCAAGACGTGGTAAAATATTTGCAGCGAAGAACTGGACAACAATAGGCGCCTATGTCGTTGTTCTGGAGGGCGGGTGGGTCCATCTCCATTGGGGTTTTGGCAACCTCACTTGAATCCCTTTCGGGAGAGATCGTGCCGAGCATATTTCCCCGGACCCAGCGCCCCGGGTCCTTCCATTTCCCGGATGAATGGTGCCCGTGGTGGCCACGCTCGCTCCCCGCCCACGCGCCACCACGCACAGTTCCTTCCCGTTCCCCTTCTCCCGTAAAAAAGAAAAAGAATTACCTCCAGCGATCCTGTCATGTCACAATCTCCTTTCTGCTTGACGTCGCAAAATCGCTCAAGACGCTCAGTGAAAAGACGCGGATCCCTGTTTCACCGCACTGGATCGATCCACGTCTCTGTCCGGCCAAAGCTGCCCAGCGAAAACCAGGGGCGATGGCATCGGTCGCGAGCACCGGAACGGCAGGAAAAAATCGCCCGGAGAATCAACGGGCTGCGGTGCCCGGGGGCGGGGGAGGAGAGGGGAAGCCTGGCGGAGTCGCGGTCGATCTCGTTTTCGCGGTAGCTCTCCGCCGGATCCCCACCCAGCAGCCACGGCCGCATGCGGATTCCTGACGCGTACGTTGGGGCCCCGCTATCTCTGAACGGACACGAGGATATCCCTCTCACTCACATCTCACGCGAGGACGTTGCTGGGAGAGGGAAAACAACAGGTCCGGGAAAGCAGAGCGATCGAGAGAGGGAAGGGAGCGAGGAAAAGGTCCATCTCTTTCTCAACGTCGCTTTTCTTGCTTCGTCTCTACAGGACCTGCAAAAGCTGCTGGCGCTTCTCTAATATTGGAAAAATAGAGATCTTAAGCAAAGAAATATACTTAAGACGGTCTTAAACATTATGAGAGAAGGTCTTAAGCTAAAAAACTTAAGACCTAGTCATAGTACTAAGACCAAGCCATAAAGAATAAAAAATTATTTCTCTCTTTTCTTACATGATTTGCGAGGTTAAAATTAGAAGAGAAAATGCTGACATGTGGACCCCAGCTTAAGACCTATAGAGGTATTATACATTGCAGAATTTTTTGTTGGCTGTAGCAACTATAATGGGATCCACCTTAAGACCAACTTAAGGAATAAACATTGGAGATGCCCTTAGTGCTAGGACCCGTTTGCCTTCCCCTCCACTACAGTATCACCTTGCCTTTCCACTGAGATTCGTGCTAAAATTTGTTGTCCTTTGTCACTTGCTTATGAAAACTTATGAAAACAAGACATGGGGTTAAGTGTAACTAAACAACAAATGTAGGATTTTTTTTGTTAGGGCCTGTTCGAAACGAAGGAATATGCTCCTGTTACCTTGTGAATTAAGTTGATTCATCTGAAATTCCTGCAAACATTGCTCCCAATATAAATATAAAGCTAATATTTTTCTCATAACTACTTAATTTGAAATTGATTGTCTAGGTAACCATCTTCATGTCCGGTATGCGAAGAAACGCCGCTCCACGGTGGCTATGCACCACGTCCGCTAGTCCTATTTTAATATAATTTATGAAACACAATAAAACTATAATATCATGAACAATCTTCGTGCTTTGGCTACGTTTGGCATTACGGTGGATTATTATAGTCCTGTTTAGTTGAGTAACTTTTACATAATTTATTGTTTGGTTACCCGCTTTTATATAATCGGCAGTAAAAGAGTTTAAAATTGCTTCATGGCTAATAAAAAATAGAAAAGAGATATCCGACGGTGCGGTGTTTTTATTTTTGTGCATTTTAGGAGTTTGTTAATTATAATATGCTTTGTCAAAAAAGACACTAACTTTTTCACATATCCTTTTTCACGGCAGCTTATAAAACAAGTGTGGTACAAATTTGAGCTATAAACTGGCCTTTCATGTGCACGTGCAAAAAACTAGGATAAAATCTGAAAATATTTTTTAGTATTGGCATAAATGGAAAAAATACCTAAATTTACTATGTTCTACCCGAGAATGTGAGCACTCAACTAGTCTTTGGAGAAAAGAGGGTGGAAGCGCCAAGGTGTAACATTTCGAGTGGAACTCCCACATAATTGGTGCATTCCAACAGGTCCTAAGTGCTTATTGTTGGAGTTTGCTCCAAATTCCTGTCACCTCTTTGCAGAAAACGTTCTGCGTTATCGGTGTCAGCCAGCAGTGTCACCCAGCAGTGTCACCCAGCTGTGTCAGCCACCTGTGCCAGCCAGCTATGTCACAGGTGGCTCATCACCTATGACATAGGTAGTTGACACAGGTAGGGTTAGCTCACCTGAGTCAGGTGTTAGCATGTTAAGTGTTCTGCCTGTGTCAGTCAGCTGTGTCACAGGCAGTAACACGGATACCCTTTAAGCCACCTGCAATATATATATATATATATATATATATTCTTCCTTGTAGACGTTATGGGATAAGCCAAGCATTGTAAATCCCTAACGGGTTAGGACTTCATTCATAGTGAAGTTGACGTCTTTATGCGTCCGTGGTTTTCACCCTTTCTAGGGTTTCCACGTAATACCCTCTTGTGTTTGGATTGTGATTGTTTGTTCCTTCCTCCGCACCTTTCTATTCTTGATTGTTGCCACGTTGTTTCCGCTACTCTGATTTCTCTTTTCCTCTAGACCGCCTCTCGTTTCTCCTGACGCTTCTAACAAGTGGTATCAGAGCTTTGGTTGCTCGTTCTTGAGATGGCGTCCATGAAGTTTGATCTTTCGCTTCTTGATCGAGACACTCGATTCTCTTTGTGGCAAGTCAAGATGCAGTGCTCTATTGGCTCAGGACCGATTATGAGAATGCTTTGGATTCCTTTGGCGGGAAGGTTGTTGCTTCTTGGTCTGATGATGAGAAGAAGAAGGATCGCAAGGCCGTTTCCCAAATTCAACTCCATCTGCACAACAACATTCTGCAGGAGGTTCTCCAGGAGACACATGCTGCTCGCTATGGCTGAAGCTTGAAGCAATCTGCATGACCAAGGATCTGACCAGCAAGATACACCTCAAGCAAAAGTTCTTCTTGCACAAGATGCAAGAAGGAGGTAACTTGCTTGATCACATCTCTAATTTCAAGGAGATTGTTGCTGATCTAGCATCATTAGATGTTAGTTATGATGAAGAAGATTTAGGTTTCATTCTCTTGTGTTCACTGCCTAGTTCATATTCTGGTTTTAGAGAAACCATGCTGTATAGCAGAGATACTCTCACTCTTCATGAGGTTTATGAGGCTCTGCATTCCAAGGAGAAGATGAGACAGATGGTGTCTAATGATTCAAGTGGCTCACATGCTGAGGGCTTGTCTGTTCGAGGCAGATCTGAGAAGAAAAACCCCAATCATGGTCATGGAAGAAGCTCTGCCTGTGCCACAGGTCAGAGAGGCAGATCAAAGTCCAGAGGAAAGGGCAAGTTTTGCAGATACTGCAAACGTGATGGACATGACATTTCTGAGTGTTACAAGCTAAAGAACAAGGAGAACAGGAAAGGCACAAAGCCAAAAGAAAAGGTTGATGCCGCTGCCAACTGTTCTGCTAACTCAAACGTCGAGTCTTTAGTTGTCATTGCTGGAAGTTCTGCCAGCAGCTGTGATACAGCTCATCACCTCAGCTATGCCAGCTCCAGCTGTGACACAGGTGATCATCCCACCTGTGACACAGGTCTTCACCTCACCTGTGTCAGCCCCACCTGTGACACTGATGCTAACATAGGTGTTTGGTTTTTTGAATGCTGTTGCCAGTTCAACTGGACAGAGAGCTACCACCGATGAGTGGATTCTTGACACTACTTGCACATATCATATGTGCCCTCACAGAGATTGGTTCGGTTTCTTTGAGCTGTTAAGCAATGGTGGATCAGTTCTGGCTATGATGATTCATCTTGCAAGATAGAGGGCATTGGCTCAATTCAGATCAAGATGTTTGATGGCATGATCAGAACACTGACAGATGTCAGATACATTCCAGAGATGAAGAGAAATCTTATCTCATTGAGCTACTTTGATGGTAAGGGGTATCATTATTCAGGTGGAGATAGTTGCTTGAAGATCACCAAAGGTTCTCTTGTGGTGATGAAGGCAGACCTGAGGAAGTCCAGTGGACTATACTATCTCCGTGGCAGTACAATCTCAGGCAATGTCGCCCCTGTAATTCCTCAAGATGCTTCTGGTTCTGATGCATCAAATCTTTGGCATATGCGTCTTGGGCATATGGGTAAGTCAAGTCTGGAAGAGCTGAGCAAGCGTGGACTACTTGAAGGATATAGTGGAAGCCTAAAGTTTTGTGAGCATTGCATTTTCGGCAAGCACAAAAGGGTGAAGTTCATCACCTCAACTCACACAACTGAGGGAATACTTGATTATGTGCATTCTGATTTGTGGGGGCCATCCAAAAAGCCATCATTTAGTGGTTCTCGTTACATGATGACCATTATTGATGATTACTCAAGAAAGGTCTGGCCCTATTTCCTCAAGCACAAGTCAGAAGCATTTTCTGCCTTCAAAGAGTGGAAGACAATGGTTGAAAACCAAACTGAAAAGAAAATCAAGAAGCTTCGAACTGATAATGGTATGGAATTTTGCTCCAAACAGTTCAACTCATACTGCAAGTCTCATGGCATTGTGAGACGCTACACTGTTCCTGGCACTCCTCAACGGAATGGTGTAGCTAAGCGTATGAATAGGACCATTATCTCCAAGGCCCGTTGCATGTTGTCCAATGTAGGTCTGAACAGACATTTTTGGGCTGAAGCTGTCTCCACTGCATGTCACCTTATCAATAGGTCACCTTCCACAGCCATTGATAAGCAAATACCCATTGAGGTTTGGTCTGGCTGTGGCATACCTGGTTTTAAGGCCAGATAAGCCCCTGTGTTTACTGCACCAGTCCCTGGATCAGTAGCCAGTACACACAGTATACTTGATACAAAGTCATACAATACCGAGTTTGTTACATAAATGATCGGCAAGATCTTTAATTATACATACCAGGCCGATTGGCCGGATTGAAACAGCAGCGGAATAGAAACACGTGGTAGCTTGCCCATCAGTATGCCGAACCACACAGGCAACTGACTGGGGTAACGCCCTAGCCTTCGTATTTGATGACGGTAGTCTCTGAATAAGTCTTCCTTTTATCTGGCCAAATCAATAAGCCAGATGAGTACATTGAATGTACTCGCAAGCTCCCCTCAGGGTGAGTATCACAGATGTATGCATGCACAAGGGGATTCAATAAAGAGGCTCTAACCTATGTTTCACAGTTGTGCGGAAAAGTAAGTTTTCATCAGAAATAATTAAGTAGATAATAAAAGCATATTTTCGAAAACAACCTCGGCCCTGCCGAGTCAGGTCAATCAGTCATAATAGCGTTCCTGCAAATTCGGCCGTCCGCCACGGGAGCGGCCATTTACCTGTAATAGATAGCCATTCCTACCCTCAGGCAGAACGACGTCCAATAATACCACCTTTCTCCTCAAATAGCCGTTCCTATACTCCGGTGGAACGGCGTCCCACTCAAAACCACACCTCCCGTGTAATCGCATTATACAAGGATCTCACAACTCACTCTGCATGCCCATCAGGCGATGCGTCCTTAAACCCATGACCCACTCTTCATAATATAGTCTAACCGGTTGTGTGGCCATACCAGATTGTGTCCATGACCGAGGACGCGGCTATTCGAATAGATTTTAACACTGCAGAGGTTGTACGGCTTTACCCACAAGATGTAGTTCGCCCTGGGTACACTGCACGCCGTGTACTAACAGGGCTAATACAACGAGACGTTTCACCCGTTTCATACTAGAGCTGGACCCGCTAGATGTTTTACCCAACTTTACATTTTGCCTCGCAAATCCTAAAATGGGACTATTCTCATCTTTGTGTCGGACAACTCCCTACGCCATGCGGTGGAGGCCCTCTAGGACTTTAACCGCCTAGTCACATACTCCCTACTGCCCACGGGTCCAAACCCTAGTACTTGACGGGGTAAAGGTCAAGTCCTCCCATAAAGGACATGTGGACGTACGGGGTGAACCTGGTTTAGCGACACGGTAGGTTCGGTCCTTAAATAATCCGAGAAAGACTCCACACCTTGTCCGTCGCACAGACCGCGAGTGCCCCACTGGGTCTTAGCTCGCTTATATTCCTTCCTGCTTTCGCCCTTCATCTCTAACCCGGATCCAAATCTTCTCCATTTTGTTCTCGGTTCGAAAACATCCCATTCCATGGATTATACCGTGACCCCATCCTCGATGGTCACAGCGGTCCATTCCCAAGTTACTCTCTTTTTGAGATTACCTAGAATCCTTTCTTTTTACGAAAACCTAGTTTTCCTCTACGGCGGGGCTAAGCAGTATATAAGTATAGACTAACTCTAGGTTTCTGATATTTTCTTCGGAACATATATAGTCCTTAGGGTGACAAGGAAATGGAACCGGACTAGGCTGTTCTATCGTATCGGATATATCTACTGCTACATAAAATACCGATTTTTATCACATAGCATGCATGTTTTGCAAACAAAATAAACATTTCGCAACCATGGGATTCAACATGATCAAAGAAGAAGAGCTTGCCTGGCAACTCTGGGTTTTGATCTTGAGATGGCGATGTCCCTGAGTTCTCCTTGCGATCGTACGTCACTCCGTCCGCTATACGGTAAAAACGGCGAATAACGACAATGCACGGAAGATCCAAATAAATTCGAAGAAGTCAAGATATGCTATGAAGTGATGCCGATCTGATGGATGGTTGGAGGAGTGACAATGAGTCAGGGTTTTAGGGTTATCGGGGGTTTTATGCTTGCATTTGCCGTTAGGGTTTTAAGGTTGTCGAGGGGGGGTATGCTTGCAGAAACCTTTGGGGTTCCAGTTATCTTAGTTCAATTGTTAAGTAGGGTTCAAAAGACTCGGCTTGGGTTTTAGATTTTGGGAGGGAAGTAGGAGGAACCCTAGGTATTCGTCATGTAGTATGAAATGTGGGGTTTTTGACTAATCATGAACGGAGGTGTGCTTATAGTTATTTGTATTCTTAATCTATTGAGTTGTTGGGGAGTGCTAACGAGTTAGGGTTTTTGGTAAGCACGCGTTGATGCTCATAATAGTTCTAGGGTTTTGGAGGTGTTTTGTCTCTCCTCGTGATTACGGCTCGGAAGTTATTACGGAGGTTTGATTAATTGTGAACATAAGTCCCTTATGTTTTATCTTCATAATGAATCATATTTTTGGATTTCACGGACATTTCTAAGGCTCTGGAAGATACCCAACTATGTATTTTAGATATTCTGGATATATATACAGTGGATATGCTATTTTTAAAGAAAAGAAAATTAGCTCTATTTGTATTCCTCTCTGTTTGTATTCAGAAAATTTGAAATCTTGAAAAACTTTCGTCATGAAAAAGATTAGAAATATTTTTACCTTTGAGGAACCAGAAAAAGTTCTCAGCGAACTGGTCGGGAAGGGCCTGAACCAGTTGAACCAGTGGAGTGCGGTTCTGAAAAAAAAGGTACAACCGGCTTGGATGCGCCTTTTGACAGGCTAAATACGTCTTCGATGCGTTGGAGGCGGAAAATGGCGAGTAGACGGGTTGAAGTTGCTTCCTTCAGTTTAGAACTATGCTACCCCAAAGCAGAGGCGGGAAAACTCCGAGGGCGCGGCCACTTGGTCTGACTGCTGGGCCCCGGCTGTCGTTTCAAAGGGGAGGGGCGGTCGAACCGGTATGCATTTTGTCACGGACCCGGGAATTACATATGATTAGGGGAACGAATGGTCGCCAAGGGCCGAGGGACTAGTCGACCTAGTGGCACGGTACCTGCGCCGTATTCACCTAGGCGGAGTGATCCGACACCTGATCAACGCAAGCCGGCCGGAAGCGACTAAACTACCTAGAACCACATACAATTCCCTGATTCGGTGAAGGTTTGGAGTCGTTCCCAATTCCACTATGCAAAGCAAGGTCGGAGGAGCCCGGCGATTCTACCCACACCCTAACCTAGCTCGGAAGCTAGTGGGTCGCTTAAAGGCCTGGTAGAATACGCCCACACCCTGCCTGGCCGGCACAGCATCTCAGCCAGCGGGTCACTCAACCGATTCCTGCTCGACTTAGTAGAAAGAGGAACGGTTTTAACTCTTCACGGCGTACCCATATACTTCATATCATACACGCATTGCATATGGGCAGCCCCAATAACAACTTGTATATCACAACAAGGCACTAAAGGGAATGATTACCAGATAATTTTTAACACATCCCATACTCGGGGCAGTAATTATCTTACAAACAACTTGACCCGAAGGTCGATAAACATCAAAAGAGCCACAAGGGCAGCAGCGGAAACACAAAGTAAAATACCCTAGATGGTGGGGAACCACCTCAAAACAGCCCACAACATTCCCAAGGGAGTCGAAGCCGAAAGTGGTAAACCGAAGCAGCGAAACGTCAACTCCAGGGATGCTCCACAAACCTGCCTAGGAAAAACCTAGGTGAGTACAACCACCGTATTCGCAAGACATTGCTTATCAATTAATTAAAACATGGTATTAATTCCTGTTTGACAAGTGGTGAAGGTTCACGATTTATGTCCCGTTTAAATTGCATACAAAAGGTAGGGTGAACATGAATTACACAATTAAATCTCAGATGGTAGCAATAACATGGAAATAACAACCACACCTACATAATGAATTACCTGGAATTTAACCTCCGAACCAGATTTCACATCAATCAAGGTATGCACATAACAATATGAGTATCGTCATTTCCAATTCATTCGGGGGCAGCCCACACCCATTAATTTCAATCAACTTCTCGGACCGTTGCCGGCAATACGATCACCCTGGATATGACGAGTGCATTTCCCTTGGAGGTTGCAAAGCTCCAAGTGATATCGAGACTTACCTCAATCATATCCCAGCATCGATTCCGCTAACGTCCACGAGGACCATCAATCCATCTCACATTAATGTCAATCAATCTCTCGGATCGTTACCGGCAATCGATCACCCTGGATATGACGAGTGCATTTTCCTTGGAGGTTGCAAAGCTCCAAGTGATATCGAGACTTACCTCAATCATACCCCAGCCTCGATTCCGCTAACGTCCACGCGTGACAAGGGGAGTAACACGATGAATTTACCTCAGGTTGGTATATCGGCAAACTCTACTTACACCTGGCCGCATTCAACCGTCAGATAAATACCAACCGTATTCATCGTGTACCCACCCATCGGCTCTCACATCTCACTTAAACAAGTTCAAATTGATAGGGGCAACATTTTAATCTCAGCCGTAGCTGCTGCATAGCAACAGGACCTACACGTGCTAGTGCGATATCAAGTACCGATCAAGCAAACATTCACGCAAGCACCAAGTCAATTCAGTTAATTAATCCAAACAGAGATTAACACGCAATGTAATGATTAATCAACAAGCAATGGAGCTTGCCTCGTTGCTTGGGGAAGTACGGGGAGCATGCGCAAGAACTCCAGAATACTCAAAACACCGGTAAGAAGCAAGCGACCTCCAAAAGGGAAAAGCAAGCCTAAGAAGCTAATTTGAAAATGACGAAGATGCATGGATGCAATTGACATGGATGCAACTACGGTGGATTAAAATAAAGTGTATAATTACACAAGCAGGTTAGTATTCATTCCAGATTTTGGGTTTATTTTTTAGTTGGGTTATAACTCTAATCAGGTTGAATCGAGAATATGGATGCATGCTTGGGACGTGATACGCAACCAAGGAGAAGAGCTTTAAACCTATAAGTAGGACTAGGGCTCATCCGATTGATTCATAGTTGTGGTAGGGGAGAACATGGGGCCGTGATTATATTCTGGCCGTTAGGTGAATTGTGACACTAGCATTTTAAGTTTGGCTGTTAAGCTAGATTCTCTAGTATTCATGTTTTTGGAGGTCATTTACATTTCCTACGGGTTCTACAAGTTAATCTAACTTAGCATTTCCTGTCTTCTTCGCAGTAGAGGAAACAGGGAGAAGCACTCTTATGTAATCGAACACTTAAGGAGGAGTGGTATTACCGTCGCTACCAGGTATATGGCATAGCATTTACTTACTTTCTTTCCAACCGGCTCATGTAATTAAGGAGTTAGTTAGCTGGTTGATTAAGTATCATCACACATATTTCTACCACTGATTATTGGCTCCAACTAATTTGGCCTTAATACATGACAAGTGTTAGGGTCTAATGGTCATTCATATATGCATTAGCCATGTTTATTTTAAGGCGTAAATTAACTGAGCTAACCACTGGTTAGTGAATATTTGAAACATTTCAAAATGTTCAGACCTAGTTGTTGGAAATATGCCCTAGAGGCAATAATAATGTTGTTATTATTCTATTTTCATGTTCATGATTAAGTTTATGTTATATGCTAGAGTTGCATTGGTTCTTGAATATGAGATTCAGAGAAAAACCTAATTGCATGTGTGGAATAATAAACACTATTCAGATCCCTAGTCAGGCCTCTAGACTAGCTCATGTATTGTTGATGGTCTTGTTTTCCTGATCATGGGCATTGTTAATGTAATAAGGATGCCGGCAATAATGAGAACACATTGTTAGGGTAACAATGGTGTTGGATAGACCCCCTTATGAGATACTGCGAGATCACTTCGTCAATATGTTGTCAGTATCTTCTCATTATGTGTTAACGCTTACTTGCGTCCTTAGACCAGGAGAATATCGTAGACCCGGATACCGGATGGTTGCTTTGGGGTCATCAAACGTTACTCCGTAACTGGGTAATTATAAAGGTGACTTTCAGGTACACCAGAAAGTATATCGTGGTTCTAGATATCTCAAGACTGGGATTTGCCCATCCGGCGATGGAGAGATACACTCTGGACCCACTCGGTATTACGGTGTCCAGCATCGCCTGGTCAGGTATTGTGACTAAAAGGTTAGTCACGGGGATACCGGAATACGGAAACGAGAAAAGAGTACAAATCGGTAACGAGGATAACTAGGTATGGTGATCAAGGAGTTGATCACAGGGATACCGTCAAAGTCTCGCATCGGGTTGTGTAACGTATTGTGAGGCAAAAGGATGATATGCGGTAATACGAGGTTCGCTCGATAAAGATCTTCGATGATATGTGGGAGTCGTTATGGGTGTCCAGATCCCGCTAACGATTATTGACCGGAAGATGTTCCGGACATGTCCACATATATTCGAACCTATAGGGTCACACGCTTAACGTTTTAGCGACATTTAGGAATGCTACTATTTATGGAGAACGAGAGAGAAGAGTTCCGAAAGTGTTTCGAATGATCTCGAAAGTGTTCCGGGAGGTCCCGGATGGTTCCGGTGATGTCCGAAAGTGTTCCGGAAAGTATCGAAAGTGTTCCGGAAAGTATCGAAGGTTCTAGATGGTTCTAGAAGGTTCCAGAAGTTCTAGAAGGTTCTAGAAGGTTCTGGTGGAGTTGGACTCTAACTCCAACAGGGTGTCCCTGCTGGAGTAGGACTCCACCTGCCTAGGGAGAACTGCCCCAACCCCTATAAATAGAGGGGCAGGGCACCTCAAAGGGCATCCCGAGCAGCCCCAGAGGCAGCCCCAGAAGAAGCCCTAAACCCTAGGCCGGCCATCTCTAGATTGGCCACAGCCTTCTTTTTCTCTCTCTTCTAGATTGGATCTAGTACAGCTGCCGGCGCGCTGCTGCTTCTCCTTCTCGTAGATCCCCGCTGTTCTTGTGTGCTGGTCCACACATTACCGCGGTGTCGCTGATCCGGTACGCGTGGATACCTCGGAGATGTCGTATACTTCGGCGTTCGATCGGGCGAACTATTCGCGAGGAGATCGCTCTCGCGGCTGGGAGGTATAACCTAGCTGCGGGAGTCTGCGGACTTCATCGACATCGGTCAATTTCTCCGCTGCATTGATGTGATCGTCGAAAGTATGATCTCATTGCCTGCACCTCGATAGTGATCTTGGGGTGGATTCTGCGTGGTAAATTTTTATTTTGCGTAGCACGTTCCCCAACACTAGTGAGGTGAGCTAACAGTCAGGCATTAGTGCAACTAGAGTATTAATCAGCTCATTAACTTCTTAGTCAACCATTGATGCCTTAATTATGGCTTTAACTAAAATTACACATGAGGCATTGTTAACATATCGAATCAGTAGGCTTGCTACTGAACAAGTACTATCCAAGATGATGCAACAGTGCAGTTCTTGGCTTATCAAGGGTGTATAAGTTATGCATATACGGTAGAGTACTCAGTTAGCTTATCCCATATGTAATAGTATTCATCAGTTAAATCATCTCCAAACAAACCTTAATCAAATCCAATCAGACCAAGCATGGCAAGAATGGACCCTAGAACAGAGGGGAAAGGGATAGAGTAGGGTAAATGGTGAGGGATGAGCTTCACCAGCTCGGTGACGACGCGAGGAACTGCTCCGGTGTTTGGTTCGCGACAGCTTGCGCTAAGGAGGAGGCGTGGAGGAGCTGAGGTCCGGGCCGGGGTGGAAGGGAGCGCTGCGGCGGCAGCTGCTGATGTTGGAGATGGCGAGGCGACCGTGGCGAGCTCCGGTGGGGCAGGCGGCAGCGGCAGCCAGCCGATGGTGTCTTGCTGCCGCAGCAGAGCAGGGAGACGTGGCACGGGGAGGTGGCGCGATGGGGGAGCGGCGGACGCGGCCTGGGCTTGCCCTGGAGGCGATTGGCGCCGGCGGTGGCCTGGCTCGAGCGGGAGGTGGCGAAGAACGGCGGCGGGAATGGGGAGGCTGGAGGCAGGCGAGGAGGAGCGGAGGGGGAGCGGCTCGGTGCTGACGTCGGAGGGGCGGCGCGGTCAAGGGGCAGCCGAGGTGGGGAGCCGGCGGTGCTACTGGGGAGCGGTGGCGGTGGCATGGGCCACAGGAGCGCGCGGGAGGGCATCAGGCAGGGGCGGAGCTGAGGTAGATGGAGGAAGGCGGACGCGGTGGAAGATGGGGAAAGGAGGGAGCTGCTCATGAGGGTGGCCGGCGGCCAGCTTGGAGAGGAGAGGAGGGAGATCGGGCTTGGGGAAGAGGAGTGGAGCGGGAGCGGCGCTGGGTAGAGGCGGCGGGCCGGCAGGGCGAGAAGCGGCCGACCGGTGCCGGGGCGCAGAGCAGAGGGGCGGCGAAGGCACGGGTGGCCGGTGGCTTCCCTTGGAGTGGTCGGCATGAGAGGTTGGGGAATGGGGGGGGAAGAGATGGCTTGCTGCTGCACGTGGAGAAGAAGGGGGCTACAGCGTGCTACGTGGGGAAGAAAAGCTGCGGGCCTGGGACACGTGGAGGAGCAGGGCTACTATCAGGACCCACATGGCAGGAGATTTCTATTTTATTTTCTTTGCTTATTTAAAACAAGGCTAAGCTAACAGGAGTTCCAAAAAAATAAAATAAAATTTAAATCATAAGTGTTTTGAATTTATTTATTCAAATATTTTCTTTTCAAGGTATTAGACTTGTGGTCAATATGTTATTTAGCTTTTAAATGTATCATTCATTTATATTGGAGGAGAGGGGGTTTACTCGATCAGCTCCTTCCAAAATTTATCCGCGGAGAGAAACTACAAAAAATAAATTTGGTCTTAATGTACAAATAAACTTCGATTGACTGGTAACAGTTTTGATAACCTAGACGTTTTGGAACATGTATCAAATTTTGCATCGTGAATCGGAGGGACAGGGGTTTCACCGTTCTATTTTATATTAAGCATAAAGCTCACGTTAGGGTTCTTAATCAAGGTCATTTGGAACTATTTATATCCACGCATGTAAATGAAGGAAATCATTTTGTTTGCGATAATTCACACTGACCTCGTGTTTTGAGAATAGGGTCACTACACATTTTATAACAATCGGATCCCCGGAGGGATTCGCCGCCAGCGGGGGTGGCCTGGGTAAACTCCGGCGAGCAATCGCCAGAGGTTTCAGCGATCCCGGCACGCGCTCTCTTGTACGGGAAGCTCTACTTGGTGAGGGGAACCTCCTGGAGTACTCGGGGTTCGACGGTCGGCTTGGCTGTGGAGTCCCGCCTGGCGGATGCAGCAGGCTACTCCGACGCGGGTTTGGGCTTCGGCCACACTGCTCGGCTTGGGAAAATTGGAACGGGGGAAAAGGCTCAGAAGGAAGAGAGGAGTGAGCCGGTGGGGGTGGTTCGGCTGATGGGGCTCGGTATCGGTGGAATTAAACTGGACAAGGGCAGTGGGGTCTTGGTGGGAGGGGAGGAAGAAGAAGCCGGGAAAAGCCTGGGGGTTGCTCGGCGAGTCAATGAAGGTGGTGGAGGGTGGGTTGGAGTGGTAGGGGAGCTCGGGTAAGCCTTTTATAGACGGGGGCGTCGGGGGCAAGATCAAGGGGGCCGCTGCGCTCGGTTGTCCGGACAATGCGATGGCACGGAGAGGCGAGCGAAGCAGGGTTGGGCTAGAGGGGCCGCGGGGCTAATGTGGCACGCTCTGTTGGCTGCTCAGATGGCTAGGCGGCCATGGACCCGGCGGTTGACCTGGCTTTGGCAGCGGCGGGCACTGGACAAGGCACGTGCATGGCGAGGGGGGCCGCAGCGAGCGGCACAGTGCTTGGGAGGTCGAGGCTGGTTGCGTGGCACAAAAGGGAGCGGCGGGCGGTGCGTGAGACGACGCTCGGCGCGCGGGTGGCAGCAGCGTGCGGCACGGTTCATCATCGGTGGCGCTGCTGTGCCTAAAGATGCAACAGCGTGGGGCCTCTGGGGCATCTCTGTTGCTACCGGAGGGGCGAGGAGGCCGAGGAGGCCGAGGAGGCATCGTGGCGCTAGCGAGCAATGCTGGATGGTGAAGAATCGACGGGTCGTCGGGGCTGGACAGCGAATGGCACGCTGGGGCGTGCTCAGTGCATGCACTGGTATTGCCAGAGCGTGGCCCAAGCACGCCATGAGTGGCATGAGCGTTGCTCTAGGGCTTCTGACCATGTGTACACGCGTCCCTCACTCCAGGTGAGAGATAATGAGGTGTACAACAAACAACAGTAGTGCTTGGTGGCGTTTGCAACGAGTTGTAGCTGAGGAAATGAATGCCAATGTCGGCATGTAAGTGGCATCAAGTTGCTCTAGCATCCAGAGGGGATTTTTCTGGAGAGGTTAGGTTAGGGATTGATGCTGGAGATGTAAAGGATGGTCCAGAAAATGTATGGAGAACATTGGATATAGTTTGATTCAGATCTTCTTGAGGAAAGGAAAACAGGCAGAAGGTGTTTGATGGGTGGAAATCAAAAACTTGGAACTGAAGGAGTTGATATTTTTGTATAATTGATCCTTTGGTACCGAGAGGAGTGCCTTGTGATTTTATGAGATTTTTCTGAAGATTATTTGGTATGGTTGTAGTTCAAGGTCTATTTAGGCCCTATCTTGTAATTTGCATGTGTTTCAAAATATTTACACTGGACCCTTTAGTGTTATTTCCTATTTTGGTACAGTTTAGTTCTATATGCCTTCAGTAATTTTTGTAGAATTTTTGGAATGAAGAAAGTGCATGTGATATGACTTTTAGATTTTTCTAACGAAGTGAAAACCCCCTAATGAGTTGGGGTAGGGTTTTAAGGAGCTGAGGTGCGGGTGTGCAGATTTGAGGGCTAGGGTTTTAATAGGATGAAGATGCTTTGGATTAGATGACAGGCTCGGATGTTGACACTAGGGTTTTGCCGGTTCATCGAGAGGAGTGACAAAAAGGTTTGCGTATACGGTGTATATGTGGTCACGCTAGGGTTTACTATAAAAAAGATTTTGGACAACAGCGTAGTCAATCACACTAGTTAACGTAAAAAGTTTTTGAAAGTCCTAATTTTCGGGTTTCGGAAAAATCTGGATGTGACACTGGCTCTCCTGCAGACTATTATAGTCTGAGAGTGTTTGGGTGCCCTGCTTATGCTCATGTTGATAATGGGACGCTTGAACCCAGAGCTGTTAAATACATATTTGTTGGCTATAAGTCTGGTGTAAAAGGCTTTAAGCTTTGGAATCTTGAAGCCAAGAAGATGATAGTTAGCCAAAGTGTTGTCTTCAATGAGGCTGCTATGTTGCAAAGCAATGATGTTCCAGTTGATTAGCTCAGAGGTTCTGAAGACAGATGACAGAAGCCTAACTCTGAGGTGGAGCATTCAGTTAAGCTCAGTGATTCACATGCACCTGTCCCATAAGTGAGTGCACCTGTGCCATAGGTGATAGCTGTGCCACAGCCAGGCCTAGGGCAGCCAGCTGTGCCACAGGTAACTCATGACCTGCCAGCTGTGCCACAGGCAGGTGACGCAGATGGTCATATGCCTGCTGCTGTGAACACTCCACAGCACTCCATTGCAGTTGATAGGCCCAGAAAGGATCCTAAACCTGTCAGGAGGCTAATTGAAGAAGCAAATATAGTTGCTTATGCTTTCAGTGTCGTAGAGGAAATTGAAGGATCTGCCGAACCTTCTTCATACTCGAAAGCCATTATCTCTGCTGATGCAAGCAAATGGATGACTGCAATGCATGATGAAATTGAGTCCCTTGACAAGAATGGCACATGGGATTTAGTCAAACTGCCCAGTAACAAGAGACCGATAAGCTGTAAATGGGTCTTCAAGTGCAATGAGGGTTCTACTCCTAATGATGAGACAAGATACAAGGCAAGGTTAATTGCCAAAGGCTACAATCAGATTCTAGGTGTTGATTTCAATGAAGTGTTCTCCCCTGTTGTGAAACATAGCTCAATTCGTACACTTCTCAGTATTGTTGCAATGTATGATTATGAGCTATAGCAATTAGATGTCAAAACTGTATTTCTTCATGGGGAGTTGGATGAAGACATCTATATGAATCAACCTGAAGACTTTACTGTTCCTGGTAAAGAGAAGATTGTCTGCAAGTTGAAGAAGTCACTGTATGGATTGAAGCAATCCCCTAGGCAGTGGTACAAGAGGTTTGACACCTTCATGATTTCTCAAGGTTTTCAACGATCTGACTATGATAGCTATGTCTATTTGAGATCTGCTAATGGCTTTGCTATTTATTTGCTATTGTATGTCGATGACATGCTGATTGCTGCTAAGGATAAAGCAAATGTTGACAAATTGAAAGAACAATTGAGTTCTGAATTTGATATGAAGGATCTGGGTGCTGCAAAGAAGATTCTTAGCATGGAAATTTCTAGAGATAGATCTACTGGAAAATTGTACCTCAGTCAGAGATGATACATTGATAAGGTGCTTCACCGATTCAATTTTCAAGATGCCAAACCGGTTTCTACACCATTAGCTGCACACTTCAGATTATCATCAAGCTGTTGTCCAAAGTCAGAAGAAGATGATGAGTACATGTCTAGAGTTCCCTATTCGAGTGCTGTTGGCTCTCTCATGTATGCCATGGTCTGCTCCCGTCCTGATTTAGCTCATGCATTGAGCGTTGTGAGCAGATTCATAACTAATCCTAGAAAGGAGCATTGGAAAGCAGTCTAATGGATATTCAGGTACCTTCGGGGTACATTTAATGCTTGTTTGTATTTTAGACAATCTAGAGATGAAATTGTTGGATATGTTGATTCCGACTTTGCTGGCGATTTGAACAAGAGAAGATCACTCACAAGCTATGTGTTCACCATTGGTGGCTGTGCTGTGAGTTGGAAGGCAACCCTGCAGTCAACTGTTGCATTGTCTACTACTGAGGCTGAATACATGGCCGTCGCTGAAGCATGCAAGGAGGCTACTTGGTTGAGAGGATTATATTCTGAGCTTTATGGAGATTCATCCTGCATCACTATCTTCTGTGACAGTCAAAGTGTAATTTGCCTTACAAAGGATTCTATGTTCCATGAGAGAACTAAGCACATCAATGTCAGATTTTATTTCATCAGAGATGTTGTTGCCAAGGGTGATGTCAAAGTGACCAAGATCGCATGATAATGCTGCTGATATGATGACAAAGCCAGTTCCTACAGCTAAGCTTGAGCAAGCTTGGCCGGTGTTTAAAAGATAGTCCCTTGTGACTATTGATGCATGGCGCGTGATGAACTGCTTAATCAGTTGAATTTGTTATCCCATGCATTACAAGGAAGGAAGGAATTTGTCTCAAGGTGGAGTTTGTTGGAATTTGCTCCAAATTCATGTCACCTCTTTGCAGAAGACGTTCTGCGTTATCGGTGTCAGCTAGCTGTGTCATAGGTGGCTCATCACCTGTGACACAGGTAGTTGACACAGGTAGGGTTAGCTCACCTGAGTCAGGTGCTAGCATGTTAAGTGTTCTGCCTGTATCAGTCAGCTGTGTCACAAGCAGTAACACAGATGCCCTTTAAGCCACCTGCTATATATATATATATTCTTCCTTGTAGACGTTATGGGATAAGCTGTCGACGAGTAAACGTCTCTAGCGGTGGTCCGAATGGACCCCCTTGTTGGTTCGGCCTGGGGCGATATAGAGCTCTTCTTATGAGCCGGTGATGGCGTTTCAAGGATGAGGGCGGTTATGATGCTTGATGCCGGAGACACAGGGATTTTTCCAGGTTCAGGCCACCCGGAGGTGTAATACCCTACGTCCTGCTTGTTTTTGTATATATGTGTGTATATGGCAAGTATGATGAGTTACAGAGGTACGCACTGTTCTTCTTCTAGCTCTAGCCCGGAGGAAGAACGGTGCTTCTTTGATAAGGAGTAAACTTAGAGAGATCTAACCTAGGAAAATTAGGCAACCCTTTGCATGGACCAGGCTCTCCCCTTATATACTCGGGGGAATACCACATAGGTCGGCAAAGGAGAACATGAGCTGTACTTGTGCTGTAGACGACGTGGGCGCTACTGGAAGCGCCCACACCTTCATTTAATGCCCACTTGAGACTTTCGGCCGGGCCCTCGCCTCGCGGTGTGTCGGAGCAGGGGCTCTGACACCTTTGCCTTCGGCGGGCCCCGCGGACGGAGACTTACGGGGTTTCTTCTGACTGGGTTGGTAAGTCGTCCCCTCACGGGCCCCATGGGTCAGCCTCTCATGCCGCGCAATTGGTCGCGCGGCGGCGTCCCCCATGGGGTGAAAAGGTTGACAGCGACAGGGCGTGCGGGGCGGCGCGCTTGGTCGGTCAAAGAATCGATCAGCCCGGGCCCACCCCTCAGGGAGAGAGAGAGGGATAGCTAACGGAGCTTATCGCCTGCACCAGTGGGACCCGGTCTGATCGTCATCATGCCCTCACAGGGCTTTGGGTTCCCCGTTGGAATGACAGGCATTAACTGCCTCCGCCAGGGCGGAGGCTTGCTGGAGAAGCTTGGTGCTGGACGACGTGCGTGGACGAGGGTCCCACCAGAGGACACGTCATCCCCTGGGCACTCGGTCCCGAGCGACCTCCTTCGCTAGGAGGGGCGCCAGTTGTCTTCTACGCGCCCCTGAGCAACCCCGAGCGCTCGGGGAGCACCCGCTGGGGGGCCGCTCGGGGCGCCTTGAAGGGGGAGCCCGAGGGAGAGTGCTCGGGGGGCGGACCCCGAGCGCTCTCCTGGGCCCCACATCTGCCAAGATGCCGAGCGCTCGGGAGGGGACCCCGAGCGCGCCCTTCGCCTTCTGGTTTGCGGATGCAGCCTCTGGAGGAGACCCCTGATTCCTTGGGATTGGCCGCGGGCTCCGTACGACGATCCGGGTGGGGCCCAAGGCCCCAGCGACCGGAGCGCCACGCGTCACCCTCTGCG